>VUYV01000023.1:3781892-3982434 GCA_008711295.1 Anarhynchus alexandrinus | reverse complement strand
AGGGGGAATCTTATCAATGCTTATAAATACTTAAAGGGAGGCTGCCAGGAGGATGGGACCAGTCTTTTTTCAGTGGTGCCTGGTGGTAGGACAAGAGGCAACGGGCACAAACTTGAGCATAGGATGTTCCATCTAAACATGAGGAGGAACTTCTTTCCTTTGAGGGTGGCAGAGCACTGGCACAGGCTGCCCAGAGCGGTGGTGGAGTCTCCCACTCTGGAGATGTTCAAAACCCACCTGGACGCCATCCTGTGCAACCTGCTGTAGGTGACCCTGCTCTGGCAGGGGGGTTGGACTAGATGATCTCCAGAGGTCCCTCCCAACCCTGACAATTCTGTGATTCTGCAATTCTGTGATTCTGTGATTCCCTGAACAGTTTATACCAAAAAGGATAACCAGTTACAGAATTTAACTTTTAGCCATGTTGCCAGGCTGCTTTTCTAAGGTAGTAATTTTAGACTCATTCTAGTGAAATACATAATCTGCTGGCTGTCTAAACTCTGCGTGCTAAAGGTGTAACAGAGCTTGTAGATATGGCTTCAGTGATATCTTGCGTGGAGTGTACAAGACAGCATTGCAGTGTTCTGCCCATAGCTAGCGGAAACTTGGAGTGTCTCTGGTGAAAAATCTGATTTTTCTACATTTGTTTTTGGCCCTTACCAATGCAAGTTGAAATAATTATTTTTTCACAGGACAAAAAATTTCAAAATGTCATACTTGGAAATGTCTAAACAAATTTATATTTGGGTCAGTGAGGTGTTTATCTCTGTTACACTTCTGTGCATTATTGGAACTGTAATTTATGTACAGAATCTGTAATTTGTGTTAGGCCAAATTCACTTCCCCTTATAACTGAAATACATCTGCCAGGAGACAATGTAATTATGAGAATCTTATGCTATGCCCCAGGCTCATTTTGCCCACAGAGGTGTCTTTCTAGAGAGCCTTAATCACAAAGGCAATCATGACTCTGAAGTTTTCACACCACAAACCTCATTAGGCTCATTAGCAGTTCAGCAGATATTTTTAGGTCAAAACAATACATAATTGAAGATTTCAGATTTACTCGGAAAACCAAAACACTTTGTTTCAATTTTTTGGACATGAAAAGTGAAATATACTGGTATGGTTTTCCTGGATGAATGGGCGAAGGAAAGAAGTTTTTTTTGTATGCATAAACATTTCATTACCATATCTTCATACTTTAAGACTCAAAATTGGTATTTTCTGATTTGTGTCTCCTACTCAGAAACAAAGGTTGTGGACTTTGGTACTGTAAGCTACAGGTCAAACATATAATTCATGTTGATGTGTACATATTCAACCTATATATTCACTATTAATTAACAGTTCTGAATATGGTATATGAACTAGAAGATAATTCTTTCCATCCATATATATTATATTGGATTTGCTGGTTTACGAAAAGAAAAAAAACCAATCTAAACATGTTTTTTCATTAACAATGTCACTGCCATCCTCAGCACTTCTATGGTACTCAGCTAGTTATTACAGTGCCATTTTGCTTTAATTTTTAATTAAAGTAACCACAGATTTTGTCTTTGGTTTACATCTCATGTGTAGTTACGTTGTACTCATAAACTATTTATAAATAATTCTTATAAGTGATTATTTGTAAATAATCAAAAATATACACAAATTTGTTGGCCTAACAGAAAAGAAAGAAGGAAGGAATCTGATGCATCTTCCTTCTGGTCAGGTGGAAAACTACAGTAAGATAGCAGTCTTGCTGCTGTTATTTCCTTCCAGCAAGTTTCAGAATGATCTTTGTTCCTTTTGGAATCAGAAGGTTCAGATGAAGGCTGAAAATAGAAATTATTCTGTATGTTTACTAACAGTCTGAGTTAATTGAGTTTCAGCTAATCCCAGCTTTGTTTTCTGTCAGTGGTTGGTTCATCTTTAGTGTGTGCTATTTCATCTCTATGGTGAAAAAAAGCAGCAACTTTTCATTTCAAAGTACAGTGCTGGAGAGATGATTTCCTCAACTTCACCACGCAGACACTTGCATTTGTCAGTCAGGCCTTGTCTTTTTTCCAGGTATGCTTAACACGTTCAAGATTTAAACACTGTCTTTAGGCTATGTATTTTAGAAGATTCATGTTAATATGGGTACCGTATATGCTGATGAAAGTCACTTCTACAAAATCTTGTTCCTTGTTGGAGGAATACACCATAATTTTTTTGGTTTTCATTGGGTTTTTTTTTGTACTGAAAGAAACTCCTATTAAAAAACCAGTACAGATTAGAATAGTAACACGACTTTGTGCAGTACTAATAAAGCATTTTCAGGAACATAATGGAATTGCTTTGGGAATAAATTTTTGAAACGTTAAAATTGGGTGAACCAAAGCATTCATTCATTCCCGCAGAATGAGTTTCATCTGTATCACATTTACATACATAAATGTATGATTTTTGTAACATTCAAAGGTTTTAAGGTCAGAAGAGGCTATTATAAGTGATTTGTTTGAATTCATGCTTAATATAGGTCATACAACTACCTCTTATGCTTTGTGTATTGTGGCAATCTTGTATAATTGGGCTGCAGAATAATTTTTAGAAAGTTACCACAGTTTGAGACACTTCAGTGAGTTAAAACTCCATCCACCTGTTGTTTGAATGGGTAATTGCCATCTCTCTCTTTTTTAAGCTCCTCATCACATTTTATTATACAAACTATCTTTGAAGCTATCTTTTATATACACAAAAAAATGGAAATGCTGCTTGCAATTACATTTCAAAATCACAAAATAATTTGCAAGTATGTGTCAAAACCATCTTTTTCATACCCAGAGCCATTTCAGAACAAAAAACCTCCATTGGCATAAATGACAACTGAAAGCTACCCAATAAAACATTGTAAATTCCAAGATAAGTGCTTGAAAAATGCTAGGTCTGTTACTTCTCATTGCATAGATAGCCTTATTTACTGCTAGCCCAATCAGTCATGAGCAGCACCTGACTTAACATGGTGTCCTCCACACTGCTGCAGGGTGATTTGCAGAGTAAGGTCCCAAAGGCAGAACTGCACGTGCAGGAATATCAGTATCTATGCCCAAACTTTGCTTCTGCTCAGCAGATAAAGCTGCCATAAATGCACCCAAACTTCAGTTTAGTCCCCACCGTGCTTTAAGGCCAGATAACAATATTTTCTCTGTTAAAAAGTTATACAGCCACATGGTAATCTACCGCTATAAAACATAAACTGGTTTGACACAATTTAAGTACCTTGATTTCTTCTCTTAGAATAGAAATGTCTAGGCAGTGTGGGTTTTTAACTTGTTTTATTTTTTTTTTGTTTGGGTTTTTTTTTAATTACTTTGGGACTTAAATGCTGAATGTTACTTGAGGTCTCAAAAGCATATGTAAAATATATCTAGGTAAAATAAAGAACAATTGGAATTCAAGTGACATGTAAACTTATTTTTCACCAAAATTAATGATGTTTGGCCTCAGTGATTTCTCCTTGCAAACATATCCTTCCTTGACAAGTCAAGCTCTCCCTTAAGCAGTCGAATGTCTAGGACACTCCTCCAGGGCACAATTCAGAACACCTAAGGCTTCTTTTCTTACTGTTTCTGCAAAAGTCTTCTCTGCTGACCACAGAATAAGCCTAGCCTCCTGAGGCCCCAGTTGCCTCAGTTACTCTGTGCCAAATAACTTTAGAAAGTAGAATGTGTTCTTATGAAATGTTCTTATGAAAATTAAGAACTTATCTTAATAAATTAGACTGTGGATCCCATTCCAAAAATATGCACGATATAAACTCTTCAGTGGAAATTATTCCAAAGCTATGAAAAAAAAAGTATCCTAGACTTTCTTTTTTTTTTTTTTTTGATTTGGCGAACATTGTTCTTACAATACTTAGCTTCAAATATAAGAAAACTATGTTAGTACAGTGATATTTCTGCTGTTTTTCTGGGAAACGGAGACAGCCCTTTGCTGACTCCCTCATTCTCCTGCCGAAATGCAACAGCACACATAAAGACGAAATAAAAATAAAACCAAACAAGATAGATGGTGATTTTTTTCTGCTTGCGTCTGTTAATTCTTAACACTTCTTGTTGCTATGTTAAACTTGTGCATGTCAGATCTCCTTACGATAATAAGAGAGCTTTATTATTCTCATTCTACTGGTGGGGAGATTGGATCACGGAGAGAGATTTGACTTGGTTAGGATCTCCCTAATGAGATGAAACTTTGGAATAACGTTTTCCCTACATGGGGGAGGTTTGGCATCTTGTCATACTGAATCTTATCATGTTAGCAACAATATTTTTAGTGGTCCATGTTGGATGACTTGGGTTTTACCCTTTGCTAGGTCTTAATCGGACTACAAGATGATATTCCAAAAGATACAATACTATATTGTTCACTCAAGAACAATAATAATATAAGTCTTCAGATCTGAAAGTGTTCCTGGATGTTTCACTTACCTCTTTAGAAACAATTGTTACTGGCAACTTTCAATGATTTGTAAGTAACCAGTTACAATTCATTACTCTTCTTTCCTCTCATGACTGTGTACAAAGTCTTCCCAGAAATGAAACAAGCATATTGATTCTTTCTCTCTTACGTTTAGGGAACAAGGTTAGAATAAACTGTTTAGTGCATATACTACGTTGATAATTGTGTTTATACCTGAGTTACAGCTAATAAAAGATGTGAAGCTTAGCAAACATGACACGATATAAACAAAAACAATGAGCTTTAAGATCAATAGTTCCATCACCCTTTTAGATATTTGCATTTTTTTTTCCAGAGGCTTTGATTTCTTCTCTTTTCTGATATTTCTGCAGAAAAAAATAGTTTTCTTTTGTGAAACCAAGATTCAGCACAAAGGCAGACATGCAATAATTAGCCTTTACTTTCTTTATAGCTAAAATTCTTTGCTATTTTTGTATATTTATATGACGTGTATTACGAATATTAGTGTTCACATATTGACAAATGCTTTCTTACATGGAATTTTTAATTTTAAACACATTAAATGTTTAGATTTTTTTTTATGTCATCATAATGTTCTGTCGTGGTTTAACCTTAGTCGGCAGATAGGACCATGCAGCTGCTCACTCACTCTACTGGTCGGGGTTGGGGAGAGAACCGGAAAAGTGAAAGTGAGAAAACTCGTGGGGTGAGATAAAGACAGTAAAGCAAAAGCTGCCCATGCAAGCAAAGCAAAACAAGGAATTCATTCACTACTTCCCATTGGCAGGCAGGTGTTCATCCATCTCCAGTAAAGCAGGGCTCTGTCACGCATAGCAGTTACATGGGAAGACAAAACACCGAAACTCTGAATGTGCCCCCCTTCCTTCTTCTTCCCCCAGCTTTATATACTGAGCAAGATGTCACATGGCATGAAATATTCCTCTGGTAAGCTGGGGTCAGCTGTCTTGGCTGTGTCTCCTCCTCCTAACTTCTTGTGTACCCCCAGCCTACTCAATGGCAGGGTGGTGTGAGAAGCAGAAAGGGCCTTGGGAGCTTAGCAACAAGAATCAAAAAGACCATCCCAAATCCAAAACATAGCATTACACCAGGTGCTACCAAAAAAGTTAAGTCCATCCCAGCTGAATCCATGACATGTTTTGATTTGGCAATAACTTTGAAAATAGTAAGAATATTGCTGTAAGGAACAGAAACAAAACCTAGATCACAAAAAATAATGCATCCTTGGAAATAGAAAATGTACAACAAATTTTTATTAAGCCATTTTAGTTTCATATATTTGGTAATAAGCAACACATTACATATGGAAACAATTACTTGTTTACAGTACCGAAATATCCTCCTTCTTTTAATATGAGTGTCAAAAGGACTATAGTTTGAAAAGTTCCTGCTCTTTGAAGTCTACTCATTGAAAATAATGCAGCTATAAACCACCAATTATAGCTCATATAGCTTTGAAAAACCTAAACGTTGCTTTTTATTCCCATTAATTTGGTTTATGTTGTTGTCTGAACAGAATGGACAATGTCTGTATTTAATAGATCAGAAAAGTAAAGAAAAGAAAAAGGCCAGCACTAGGATGAATGATATATCATAGAAACATAGAATGGCTTGGGTTGAAAGAGACCTTTAAAGATCACATCATCCAACCCTCCTGCTATGGGCAGGGACATCTTCCACTAGATCAGCTTGCTAAAACCCAGTCCAACCTGACCTTGAACACTTCCAGGGATAGCGCATCCACAACTTCTCTGGGCAGCCTGTTATGGTGTCTCCACACACTCCTAGTAAACAATTTTTTCCTGATATCTAAAAAACATTACTCCTTCTCCTATCACTACAGGCCCCCATAAAAAGTCTCCCTCCATCTTTCTTATAAGCCTCCTTTAAGTATTGAGGCCGCAATGAGATATCCTTGGAGCCTTCTCTTCTCCAGAATAAACAACCCCAACTCTCTCGGCCTTTCATCACAGGACCGGTGTTCCATTCCTCTGATGATTTTTATGGCCCTCCTCTGGACCTGCTCCAACATGTTCATGTTTTTCCTGTGCTAGGGATCTCAGAACTGTACGCAGTACTCCAGGAGGTGTCCCGCGAGAGTGGAGTAGAGGGGGAGAATCACCTCCCTTGACCTGCTGTTCATACTTCTTTTTATGCAAGCCAAAATAAGATTGGCTTTCTGGGCTACCAGCACACATTGCCAGCTCATATCCAAATTTTCAGCCACCAGTATCCCCAAGTCTTCCTCTGCAGGGCTGCCCTCAATGCATTCATTGCGTAGTTTGTACTGATACTTGGGATTGCCAAAACCCAGGTGCAGGACCTTGAACTTGGCCCTGTTGAACTTCATGAGGTTCACATGGGCCCACTCCTCAAGTTTATCAAGGTCCTTCTGGATGGCATCCATTCTCTCAAGCACAGCAACTGCACCACTCAGCTTGGGGCACTCAATCCCATTCTCTATGTCACTAATAAAGATATTGAGTAGTATCAGTCCCAATAAGCATCCCTGAGGGACACTGCTTGTTACTGGTTTCCACTTGGACATTGAGCCATTGACAACAACCCTTTGGGTGTGGCCATCCAGCCAATTCCTTACCTATTGAATATTCTATCCACCCAACCCATACCTTTCCAATTTAGTGACAAGCATTTTATGTGGGACCATGCCAAAGGCCTTAGAGAAGGCAAGGTGGATGACATCAGTTACTCTTCACTTATCCACTAATGCAGTCCATTTTAGAAGGCCACCATATTAGCCAGGCATGATTTGCCCTTTGTGGAGCCATGCTGGCTGTCTCTAATCACTTCTCTTTCATCCATATACCTTGACATAGCTTCCAGGAGGATCTGTTCCTGGTCACAGAGGTGAGGCTGAATGGCCAGTAGTTCCAAGGATTCTCTTTTTTACCCTTTTAAACAAAAATGGGTGTGATGTTTTCCTTATTTCAGTCACTGGGGTCTTTGCCTGACTGCCATGATTTTTGAAATGTGATGGAGAGTGACTTAGCAACTACATTGCCAGATCCCTCAGGACTCTGGGATGCATCTCATTGGGTCCCACAGACTCGTGTGGACGTGTTCCAGCACTGCATGAACCAAGACAGACAAGAATGAAAAACTTTTTTTTTTTTTGGTATAGTTTCCACTCATCGCTGCTGCAGTCAATGGAATGAAAACAGGGACAGCACATCCCTATTTCACTCCTGTTTGTACAGTAATTATTAGAGAATAAATGTGTACAGCCACCAAGTCAAGGGTTTGGCATAGCTGAGCAGCACTATGGTAATGATGAGGCAAGCATCAGACTAGAATCATGTAAGAAAACAAGGCTTTGGGATGCCCTTGTGCACCTCTTCCTCAAAGGTCCAGAGCACGCACAGATATATTCCACACTTCACAAGCAGATGTTCAAATTGGACGCTTACTGGAGTTCCTGAGCAAAGTCTGCAGAGCTTTACTATATTTGATAAATTGAGTAAGTTTTAAATTTAATTTATTTTGTAGATTTTCCTTGTTTTGTTTTGTTATGTTTCCACATGTATTACAATATTTGGGGTTCCATTTATATTGAAAAGCCACACTCTATATTACAATGTTTGGACTCATTTCTTCAGTTTTGTTTCATTTTCAAATATTTCTTTCTTCCTCTCTTTTTTATTTTTTTAATGTAAGTTTTCTTTTAGACAGAAATCTCAGAAAGTCTACCTCTTTTATGCAATTCCTTGTGTAACATAGATCTATTAATAAGAAATTATATCCTGGCTATAATGAAGGACTTGAGAATTTTGTTATTGATCTCAACAGAATCAAGACAGCACAAGATACCCAAATCTGTACCTGGCTAATCACAGTATTTTGTCTATGTTTTTAATTATGTGGAAGGTTCCTTATAATTCTTTTTTTTCATTATATGATCAAACTTCAGCTGGAAGGAATTCTTATGTTGTTTACTCTTCCTGTTTAAAGACTTTTCGTAATCATCTTTCTAGGAAGAAATGTAACCTTGCATACTAATGGCAATAAACTGACAAATACTTGGGAACTGAAATTAAACTCAAGAAGTTCGAGGCACGGAGACAAGAATTTCAGAACAGTGGTGCTTTCTGCACTTTTTAGTATATTGCTACTGTCAGGTTTTCCATTGTGTCTTTCCTCTTTTGGTTTCTAAATCTTTTCTTACTGTGTTTATCTTGCATGCTTTTCAGGATATACCTAAACTACAGCAATGGAAATTATAAAAAAGTTCTAAGACAGATCAGTAAATCCTTCTCATCCCATATCTTCTTCAGATAGCTACATGATTTCTAGAGTTCTTCAGATCAGACTTGTTTGAGGAAGACGGAAATATCCGTGATCCTGTATCCTGTTTTCCTTCTATTCTAAAACAGGAAGAATTATGTCATTATGGAAGGAAGAGTGTTAAAATACTACATTTGAAAGATTTCTAAAATACTCCAGATTTTTTCCTCTCCTTTTGAAACCAATACCATTCATTCTGTGGTACATTAAACATTTAAGAAGGTCTGAAGGATATGTCTTATTGAGACTCTCTCCCAGAATAGCTTGATAGGGCTAGAAAAGACTCAGGAGATCATCTTTTCTGTTCTTCTGCCCCAGAGCAGAAACAACTACAGTTTTATTACTCCTGGCAGGGGTGGTCAAGGCTGCTCTTAAAGACCTCCAGTGCTGGAGGCCCCAGTAAGTCTGTTCCAGTTCTTCATCCACTGTGAGATAGTTTTTCTCATTTCTAACCTGGATCTACAGCTTTCAATGGCTGAACCACTTTTTGAAAGTGCAGGAGAAAACAAAAAATTACAGTGTTGTATAGAAGTTACAGTATAGTTCTAAATGAATTTCACTGGGTTTATATCACAGTAAAGGCTATTAAATACCTTCCTTATAAATAATACCTTATCATTATGAAATGAAAGAAACAAAATTTTTTCAGAACTCTTATTTTTATGCACTTTGACCTAGGGATATAGAGTGTAACTGGACATATGGACATTCTTTTTGACAAATGGCATCATGGTGTTGGAGATGACTCGAAAATGAATTGTATGTTGGAAATTTTTAGGTTCACATTAATAATTTAAGGTCTATGCTCATATAGTGTTTCTATCAGAAATCAGTAAACCCTTTTTTTTACAGTATCTATGAAATCCTATATTTCTTAATATCTGCCTAAATAGGATAATTCCTTCTCCCTCTTTTGCTTTTCACTTCATTTATTTATAGGATAACTTACTAATTTAACTCAGTTTCTCTGCTCCCTTTAGTTAATAAACATTTGAATGCAGTTTCTAGGTTGCGCAGAGAAAAACTGGAACAGCATCTCTGACTTCACAAAAACCAAAGCTGCAGTTAAACAGACATCTCCATATTCCTTTAACAATTGAACAAAAAGGCTATTCTTCATGAAAATTAGAACCACACATCATGCTTTATAAAAAGAAGACAAAACACCAACCTCAACAAAACAAACTCTGAGTCTCTGATTATGTGGGAAGATAAAGAAGACACAATAATGCATTTCCTAGAATGACAGCCAGTGATATCTTCAAATGGCCTTCTCTAAAAGAAAGAAAGCACACTGCTTTAATCAATACACTGATAGTCTGCAATGTAAAGATTAAGATCAGAATATTTAAAAATTTAATACTTTGCCTCTCCATATAGCACTTTGGAAGTCAATATCTTTAGAAACTTGGTCTATTTCCCTGCTTTGAAAGCATTATATATTTAAGGTTTCTAAATAATTCATCCAGTGCATGTGATTAAAAATGTAAAAAGTAAGTCTATCCATTATCTTCTGCAGCTGCTGCCTGGATATTAGTGTGGGGTTTTTTTCCTTTTTCCTTTTCTTTTTTTTTNTTTTTTTTTTTTTTTTTTTTAACTGCTCAGTATTCTTTTCCTTCTTACTGAATTGAGACTTCAGTGTCTACATAAAAAGGGAAGGGGAAGGGGAAGGGGAAGGGGAAAGGAAAGGGAAGGGGAAGGGAAGGTCACGTCACTCTAATGGTGAGTAAAAATGGTTTAGGAAATAGGGAAAGATGCATATTTTTATGTAATGGGTTTGCACATGTAATAGTGCAATTTAACAATTGCTAAAAAATGAGTGTTACAATGTTTATTAAAAACTTAATTTTCTATGCTTCTCTGCTATTTGTTATACTTTTAATGACCACTTTACAATGTAGTTGCAAAACTGCTAAAAAAATTTAAATCTTTTATGCATTTATGGATTGCAAGTGTATACTTGAACTTCAACACTTTTACGTTAAAAAAAAAGATGAATTTTCCCCTTCTTAATTTCCCCACCAAATCCACAGCTCTACTGCTGCTTTTTATAAATTAAGAAATTCCTCCTGCTATTAAAAACTATAGTGAAGAAAAAATGGGAAAAATTTCCTAGCTCTGCACATGATAGCTGTTATTTATCTAGCTTAGATGAGGCACATGGAAATAGGTGACATTCTGTTTAGGTTACTGGTGTTAAAGTACAAAGCTTAAAATTGGATGGAGAAAAAAACTTCTAAAGTTATTTTTTTTTAAATTAGAGCCATACTTTTTGTTTTGGGAAGCGTACAAAACATTTCTTCTTTTCAACAAGTATGGCAGTAAATATGTAGTAATTTTAATCTATGATATGGATACATTACTTTCATACTTCATAGCCCTCATATCAGTTGAGTACTCCTTGCAGCAAAAAATGTCAGGGTCACACTAACAAAGTATGTCTTCTAATTTAAAAACATTTCCTTCAAGGAACATGCTGGTCTGTACATTCTTTGGAAGACTTTTCATTAATTCCAGAAGTTGCTTAAAATTTTATTTAAGGCTTTGTAACTGTCCAATGAAAAAAAGGAAGGTCTGTAAACTTAAAATTGTGTAGGTTCCTGGAGTTTGAATGTTTTATAACTAGCTACCTAAGAAAACTGTCCTTTTACTCTACAGTCCTCCAGCATTTTAACTCCACAGAAACTGAGCTCAGAGTTTGTTTGAATGGAAAGGGCTGGCAGGAGGTGTTATTGGTAAAGGCTTCTTGGCTTTGTAACTCTTTTGTCTCCATTCTCAAGCCCTTACAGGCCATTGGTTTCAGAAAAAGCAAAATGGAGCATTTGGGCATTACATCACAAGTGTAAATGTTAAAAAAGGTATAGTATGTACTTTATCACCAAATATCCAGAAACAGGTAAGCATCCTATGGGATGTAATCCTTAGTAAGAAAAACGAAATGCACACGCCATTTTTTACTGTCTCAGGTAAAATTAAAAATGTTTATTTGAGTGATTTCTCTTGTAACTTTTAAGAATTATTTCAATTTTATCTGGAACATCTTTTGTTGT
Source organism: Anarhynchus alexandrinus (assembly GCA_008711295.1). NCBI lineage: Eukaryota > Metazoa > Chordata > Aves > Charadriiformes > Charadriidae > Anarhynchus > Anarhynchus alexandrinus. Next base: position 3,970,615 of record VUYV01000023.1, on the reverse strand, counting down.
GTTTTTCTCATGTACTGTGCTGGGTGCTGGAGAGGTGTATGAACTATCTTTAAGCAAACTGGCTATGGAAACAGTGAAATGCTTTGGATCAGTTCACCAAAAAATTAAAAATCACATACTTTAACTCAACAATGTTATCAAGGAAATGTTTGGTTCAGTAATTTCAGAGGCATAAAATCTGCTGAGCAGAGAGTATTTTCTGTAAATTACTTGCTCCATTCTAATACATAACATAGTAAACACCCTTTGCTCTAGCCATAATTCATTTGTTGGTTTTATTGTCTTCTCTACATAATCTTAATCATGTGATATAAGAAGTCTGAATTGCTGCCCTTTGGGAGTTGAGTTAAGGCTACAAAGCCATGAATGCTTTGCCAAACAGCTTAAAAATTTCATTCTTCTCATTACTGGAATTGTCACAAATGCCTCTCCCTCTTTGTACTGGTTAAATACTTTTGACTTTAAATTTAACTTGTACAGTAATGAGATGAAAATGTTAGTTCTACTGGTAGAGAATATCGTAAGGAGACATCTGATTTGTCCTTTATAATCATGATGAAATAGAATCTGACTCATTCGGCAGCTATGACGTGTATTTTAAATCAATTAGTCTCTGTAAAATAAGATCAAAGCTCTGAACTATCTCAAGGATGTTGTACCCTTAACCTGCCTGGACTTGATGTATGCAGTCACTGAGTTAAGTAAAACAGTATATATATTTTTAACATTTTCAGCTTTGTCCTCTGGAGAAATTTACTCATTTCTGCTATTGCCTGGTTCGCATTTCACAGGATGCGAAAAATCAGAATTTTCTTTCAACCTATCCAAGCCCCTGATGTTAAACTATCAACAGCATGGAACTGCTTTAAAAGAATCTGCCTTAGCACTGTGTGTTTTTCCACTAAAACATAATCAGTCACCCTCCTGCTCCACTAAGGCAGCTTTTCTTTTCTGTGCATGCCTGAATGCATAAATACTTTTGAAGATTTTGGCTTATACCGACCCATGCTTCAGTTTCCCTGTTTATACGTTCGTACATCCCAGAACCAAACAGAACTATTAAATCATGCAGTCTGTCCCCCTGCTTAGCTCAGGACAGCTACTTTCCTCCAGTTATTTCATCCTACAGTGAGCCCAGTAACGAGTCTGCCTGCTTAAAGGTAATTATAATGTATGTTTTTTTCACTGAAACTTAAAACATTAATTATGTGGCATTAAATCCTTTCAAGGAATTTTGAAATTTGTTGCAGAAATTTCATCCAAGAAGTGTATGCCATGCCAAAAATCAGTATTTGGTCACTCTGGGTAGTATCTAATGTTAGAACCACACTGAATAATTATTACTTGTCTGTTTTCAAAATTAGTAATGTAAAATGTTAATTGCTTTTGATTAGAGGCAGAAAAGGCACTTGAAAAAAGAATATTATCACACCCATTAAAAACGTAGTAATAATTTTACCATCTTCTCTCTGAACTGAACTTAATTCACACTCATGCTAGGTTTGTTAGATCTGCAGGTCTCAATAAACCCACATACAGATCATTTCTGGGTGAATCCTCTTTTGAGTAAGGCAGGTTTATCGAGCTCCAAAGTAGATGAGGTCTGTTAGGCACTGCTGCCATGGGCCAACCACTGTTTGCTGTAATGGCACAGGGATAAGGACAGAAACAGAAAATTAGATGACTTGTTGAAAGAAAGATGAAAATGTTGAACTAAAGCCAGAATATTTCAACAGAATTGAAGTCTTTTCTTCCCACCCGCTGTTTGCTACTGATCGTTGTTGTTTCTTTTCAACTTTATCTGATATGGCAGTAGATAGTGTCATTTCCCCTGTACCTGTCCTAATCCAGTATGAGGTATGATTAGTGTAGCAGTATTTTGTAAATATCATAGTTATTTGGCAAAATATATTTCAGTATTAATTTTAAATATTTGTCCTTTCAGATGATATACACTTTGTCTTAATAACTAACTATTCAAAGAACCCACTTTACTTTCACTGTATGTAGGTGTGGTATGCTGCCCTCTGTGAGAATGTTTTTATGGTGCCCACAAAACCTCCAGAAGTTCTTCCATATTTTGAGATGGCAATCAAGTTTTATGGTTATTAATGAAAACTTCATATTTTTCTAAAATAATAAAACAATACTTTGTTCTTCAAAAATAGGCAAAAACCTTCTTTTAAAAAATACTCGTCAAAGATGAGTTATGTAGGTTAAGCTAGTATTTAGACATTGTTCAACTTGTTGAACATGGGGTTTTTTAACTCTTTCTCATTCATTGGTCCCTGAAGTAGTGATGGTTACTTCCCAATGAGATGACTATACTTCTTTTCAGGGGAAAAACATCAACATTTCTGAGATGATTTCCAAACAAGTAGCAATTCTTTTCTGAGATTTGGTGCACTTGGACAGAAATTTGTGATACCTTGGAAGTCTGCGAACACAGCTGACCAGTTAGAGCACACCATCTACTCCACATTTAACAAAAAGAAATGGAATTTGTGCCTCTGAAAGAAATTGCTCTGTGCTGAGAACTAAAGCACAGGACATGGTAACAAGTGGCAGATTCATTTCGAAGACACATGCCGGAACTGAACTAAAGCAGTAGCACGGATAAGCTCATAGGGTCATCTCTTTCTGTGATTGCATGTTCTGAATGGACCAAGTTACAACAAACAGTAAACTGTCCCTGCTTTGTGGAAGGAAAAAGAGAGACGTTTAGAGAGAAGTTTAAAAATACAGATGAGAAAGGTGAGTGAGCAAGGAAGGACCAGAACAAGGTAAAGGAGGACTCCCCTTCAAATAAGGATGGGTGGGGTTTTTTTCAAATAATAAAAATAAATAAAAATTAGTGATAAAATAATAGTGATTAAAGTGAAAATCTTTTGGAAAATAAAAGGCACAAGCTCACTATTTCAGCTGGTATGCTGGAAGAAATTTCTCTGACTGGTCCTTTTCTGTACAGGAACACACTTTTCTTGTGATCCTGCTAAGCCTCTCATATAAAAATTCTAGGCTGTCAAATAAGTGAAAAGAAATTCTTAAACATTGTTGGCTTCATTTTACAGGAATCTAAGAGGGCACAGTAATACATGATTTGTGTGTGAAGAGAAAATGATGGTAATACAACCTTCTTCCTGAACTGGGTTCCATGTGTGTCCAATGCCTATCTAGGCAATAAAAGGCAAAACTACTTTCTCCAGGGTCATGATAATCAGCAATGCAGTTTACTTTATCCTTCTCCTAAGTTAAAAGGCTTCCCTACAGTATCTTTAAACAAAGTCTTGTCTCACACTTTCTGTCATTTGTTCCGGAAGCACAGGCCAGACAGAATAAGGATTTTTGCATCCATTTCAGGTTTCTTTCAAATCTAGTTCAGTGTCAAAATTCAGAGTAATGAAAAGTAAAAGTTTGTAAAACGTTAATCTGTTAAATACCTCACTTGCTCCCTTGTTCTTCACTGAACCTTCCCCTGCTCAGTACTCCTAAGGTCAAGGCATTCAAAAGAAGTTCTGTTTTCAGCAGTTTGATTATCAGGACACGTAGCACTTATTCATAGAGGCTTAAGGATGTTTTCCTGTTGCACTTAATGCTGTTTATGCTGGGAGACCCTCTGTGGGTCTTTTTAACATAGCATAGTCATACTACCTCTTCCTCTTCCTTCTAAGTGAAAAACGGGTAATATAATTTCTACTGTTAAAATCTTTTGATACCATGATTTCCACACGTATCTGAAAGTTTACATTAGTTTTCACTGCTGCCTACAATATTATTGAATAGTTGCTGTAAAAGATTGTGGTTTTCTGAAATGTTTGATACCATTTTTTCAAGCACCTATGATTTTTCACAAATGATTGCAAGGAAAAAATAAAGAATATTGAAAATAACCCCAAACCCTATGCTGAAAATATGACATACATAGCACCCAGAGTTCAAGTGTATGGAAGTGTAGGAGGCAATTATACTTCCGGGGTGAAAGCTAGAGTAATTTTGAGAGTATGTACATTCTCCTTCCTCTGCAAGACCTTCTCAATAACAAAAGGTGACTGGGGATGTAATATGTAGTTTTAGCCTGACAGTATGTTTTAGCAGTACAGTCTGTTTTTTTTTTTCTTTCATGTTTACATCTTATATGAACTTGGCAGATATCTGTTGGCAGCTTGAAAATTGATTGAAAGAAAGAATTTGCTCACTTTTTTTTAATCTCCAGACAGATATATTTTTCCTGTTCATCTGTTTAATTTTTGTCCAAAATTGTTCATCTCTGAGCTTGCTCATTTTCTCCTCATACTGCTACTGAATAGGGTGTGAGTTTTTGGAAGTCTTATGCTAGTGCAGTGAGTGGAAACCAAATTATAGAATGAGCGGGTGCAACAGAAGTTGCATGTCAGAATTTTTAACATTCCTATCTTGGCCTTTCTCCCTGAGGCAGGGGGAAAGGAAGGAGAGAAAAAAACCTAAATTAACAAATACTGATTTTCAGAAGAATGTATTAAAATAACTATCCTTTATACATGCAGAATTTTGTAGGCAGGGTCCATAACTTAGGCTGAAGAGCATTGAAGAGTAACAGAAGAGCAGTGAGGAGATGCAATCTGCTATTTGTATGACTAACGCATGAAACATTTGGTCATCTGCAGCTTATTCATATTGCTTGAAGCAAAGGAATTTGTTGGTTAGCTACATGCAGCGCTTCCTAGGTGATGAAGAGCAATCCTAGCAACTTCTCATTTTACCTGTCTTCCTTAGCTGTAGTACAGTAACAAGAAAGAGACATGCAGTGGCAACAATCAGCCTCCCAAAATACAAAGAAAATAGATTTATTTCAAAGAGAAGAGGAAAAATAGTGAACAAACAGAAAGAAGTGGTGTTAATATTAGAGATAAGGTATAACTCAGATTTTCTGGAAGTAAATCATGTGAAAAACTTAATCTCCAGTATTTTTTAGCAAAATATAATTGCTTTATTTTCCTTTCTTTCCTTTTTTTTTTTTAATGGATAATTTTTGGTGCAAAACACTATCTCAAGAATACAAAAAAACCTCAGTGTTTTCCTAAGTCTGAAAGAGAAAGAGCAAACTTCTTGAGATGTTTCAGCCCCTTAAGAAATCTGCTACCCTCTGCTAGAAATTTTAATATCACAGCACTAGTCCTAGCCACCTAAACCTCACTTTGCAAGGGTTTTACTAACATAGAAGAAAAGTGTGAGTCTGTGATAATATGTGGAGACAGTCCAAGTAGCACAAAGAAATCATCTTTTCATTTTGATGGAGCATCTAGTCTTGGGAACCATTTTCAGGCACACTAAGGACAAGAAAATCATCAGGAGCAGTCACCGTGGCTTCTCTGAGGGTAAGTTATGCTTGACCAACTTAAACTTCAATGATGAAATGACTGATCTGGTAGATGAGGGGAGAGTAGAGGATATTGTCTATTTGGACTTCAGTAAGTCCTTTGACACTATCTCTCACAAGTTCCTCATAGTGAAGCTGTTGAAGTAACAAGCTGGATGGGCAGATGGGGAGGTGGATTGAAAACTGGTTGGATGTCTGGGCCCAGAGGGTAGTGGTCAGTGGCATGAAGTCTAGTTGGAGCTTAGTAACTAGCAGTGTAACCCAGGGGTCAACACTGGGTGCGGTTCTTTTCAACATAGAATTATAGAATCATTTTGGTTGGAAAAGACCTTTAAGATCATCAAGTCCAACCATTAACCTAACACTGCCAGGTTACCACTAAACCACGTCCCTCAGCACTACATCTTCATTAATGATCCGGATGATGGGGTAGAGCGTACCTTCATCAAGTTTGCCAATGACACAAAACTGGGAGGAGTGCCTGATATGCCAGATCATACTGCCATTCAGAGGGACCTTAATAGGCTGGAGAAATGGGCTCATGAGGTTCAACAAGTGGAAGCCCAAAGTCCTGCACCTGGGGAGGTAAAAACCCAGACACCAATATATGCTGGGGGACACCCAGCTAGAAGGCAGTTTGGCAAAAAAGAATGTGGTGAGGTCCCAGTGAACACCAAGTTGAACGTGAGTCAGTAAAGTGCACTTGCAGCAAAGAAGGTTAATGGTATCCTCCATAAGGATGCATAAGACAAAACGTTGAGAGCAGGTTGAGGGAGGTGTTCCTCCCCCTCTACTCAGCACTGATAAGACCACATAAGGAGCCCTGTGTGCAGTTCTGGGTTCCTCAGTGCAATAGACACATGGACATACTGGAGACAGTCTGACAAAAGGCCAGGAAGATGATTAAGGCACAGGAAAGTCTCCCATATGAGGAAGGGCTGTAAGAGCTGGAACCATTCAGCCTGGAGAAGAGAAGGGTGTGTGTGTATATATGTATGTATGTAAATTCCTGCAGGGAGGGTATAAAGGAGATGGATCCAGGCTCTTTTCAGTGATGCCTAGTGACAGGATCAGAAACAATGGGCACAAACTGAAACAAAGGAGGTTTCCTTTGAATATCAGGTAACATTTTTTTGCTGTAAGGGTGGCTAAGCACTAAAATAGGTTGTGGAGTATAGTTTGGATAACCCTAGTAGTTATCCAAAAGTAATCTGGACATGGTCCTTGGTAACTGACTTCAGGTGGCCCTGCTTGAGAAGGGGAGTTGGACCAGATGACCTTCATAGGTCCCTTTCAATCTCAACCATTCTGTGATTCCGTGATTACATGATTCTGTTTTGAAAAGCGATGTTCAGTGTTGACATCCAAGTTTATCCTCTGCTCTGTGAGTCCTGAGGTGAGTGACCTGAAAAACACTAAAAATCGGTGGTTCACCAGGCATCTCATGGATTGCAAGTATTCTCCACAGTACCGTATGGAAAACACACAGAAAGTGGGCATCCCTGTGTTTTGTCTATGCTTTGATAAACTTTTTTACTCTCTTCTTTTCCATATATTGTAAAGATTAAAATTAAAACAGAGAACTGATTATTCAAATTTGTCTTCTTATTAGGTATCGAGAGAATTTTTGAGTAGCTAGTAAGTTCCTATATAGAGAGCCATATCTCTTAATTTATAAATCTGTTAGCAAGATGACATCACACTGATGGAACAGCAATACTTCTTAATTAAATGTATGTAAAATTACTACCCTTCCCAATGAAAAAAATAACACTTCGGTCTTTTATAACCTTTTTAACTCTGCAGTCTCAATTTTATTATTGGGAGAATGTGAAATGAGAAGCATTGAAATTACTTGTCCAAGCTTATATAAAAGTTCAATAGCAGAGCTTAAATAAAAACTAGGCATCCTTAGTCCTAGTTCCGCTGTTAATAGTTATCTGCCATGCAGCAAGACATGAAATATTTGCAAGACATTTCTAAGACAAGAGCTGAAATAGATTGTTGCCCCTTGTAGTTCTACTGCTAGGTTACATCTCCACAATAATACAAAATCCATGGCATGAATTACCAATACAGTAGGCATTTGGCAGTTATGTTTTTGGTATTGTAGCTATACTGGTGGACTTAAAAAAAACTCACTTCAGTGCAGCCTAGTTAGTCACCAGCAAGAATTCCCTTGATGAAAGGGACTTTCTGAAAAGCACCCATTTTCCAAATGAACTCTTCTGTTTCCTGATTACTCCAGTAAAAAATGCTTGGAAAATCTGTGGATGGCCAAACATTTACAACTGTTCTGGAGCTGAGTCAAGTGCTTGTTGGTTACAGGTCAGAATTTGACCCAAAGCTTAGAGAACACAAATGAGACTCTACAGCTGTCTTGTCATGCACTAGGCAACTTACCTGTGTTGATCAACCCTGTCAAGAAAGGGAAAACTTAAATTTTTAATTAGAAAAATAATTTTCAATAGACCGCAAACCCCAAGCCATCATATTGTCTGTATATGTCTCCTGCCTTGTAGGGCATATTTCCCATTCTGGTAGGTCATTGTTTATGAGAATGGAAAGAAAGGTTTTGTGTTATAAATACATGTCAGCATTTATTATCTGTATCTGCAGTTCTGCCCTGCTCCTGGGATAATCTTCAACTTTTCTCAGTCGTCTTTTTTATTTCCCAAAAGATGTTCTCTTATACTGTATATTTCCTTATGCCGTCTTCCTATTTGTATTACCTCAGGTTATTCTTGCTCCATACTGATTGGATTTGTCTATTGTGCAGGTTCAGGGAGAAGCATTTATTATACACAACATTTTTAAATCTTTGGGTTGGGCTGCAGGGAAGATTCGTATCAACAAAGTACAAACATGCCAGAACCAACTTTTCTTATGTAGAATATGGTTTTCTCTGAGGCAAATGATGGTATGGTGTCTGAGATATGCTGCTATATCTAAATATAAAAGAGGGGAAGGGATGAATGAAAGAACCCTTTGATAAATCAGCAAAATATTTACTGAACTTGCTACAGTGCTGCATACTGTGAATATGAGCAATTTTGTGACACAATGCCATAAAATTACCTTAAACACCTTGAGGAGACAAATTCCTCTCTAACTAGGTCCTGATTGTGGCATTTCACAAATTCTGCTCCAGGTACATTACATTTTGCTTTCCCAATGGTAAAGATAAAAGGTCCCTTTATTATACGCACTGTTCATTGTAGAAAAGCAAAAAATTATAAAGGTATGGTTTGTTGACACTTTTTTCCCCTATCGTTCTGAAACTGAACCCAATAAAAGTTCTTGGGGCAAGCTGGAAAAGAACCTTATCTTCCTGGTAGGAGCAGCTGTGATAGCAATAATGGTAAAGGTGTATCATTTTTATTTGAAATAGAAGCAGTATTTTTCATATATTGAAGAAATTCTGGAAGAAATAAATATCTTATTCCAAGCAGTGAAAATTAAAGATAGAGGGAAAGATACCTCTGGTTTAATAAGCGGGTATTTCCAGGTTAAATACTGCCTAGACATTGATATACCTCTCTTTATGAATTTACTCAGCAGATGCAGGCCTCAGGAAGAAGTAAAATATTTACTTTGAATGTGATTTTATGAAACTCAGGTCTCAGTAACAGAGAAAATAACAACCAGTTGAATTCCCTATTTCAAGTCAGGATGCTTTCAAGTTTTTTAAGGTGAAAAAAAATAATCTGAGAAGCCAATTATCCAGGAAACAAGATTATTCAGTAATGTAACACTTCTGTACATAGTTTATTGCATAATGGTACACAGTCATAGAAACAATGGCTGTTAATTTTTGAGAACAAAAATGTAAATATCATCACTATAAATAGTTCAATAAAAGACTCTTTATGTTACACAGAACCTTTATTTAATGAAAGGTTTATATCAGCATGAAGAGAACATTCTTGATTTAAACTTTAAAATGTTAAAGTAGAGGATGACACTAACTGAAGACACTGAACAAATACAGTAAATACCTTTGCTGGTATAAATATAACTTATTGAGTATAAATTTTAGTGTTATCAACAAGAACTTCCTGGGTTATTATGGTCAATAATTGGCTAAAACTGCTTTCACTGTTACTTTGGACAATACGATACTCTAACGGAAATGTGTAGATTTAGATATACTTTTATAAATGAAATATTTGGGTATACATGTAAATAAGTTGGTTCTCAGAAAGATTTTGGTAGTCTTCACAGAGAAAGATTTCATATCACGTATGTCATGATACTATGACAGATACATTTCCTTCTTTACTAAATAAATTAGCAGGTTTTCTTCACCCTATTTTGAAAAATAATGTTTTGCTTCTTTTGCCTGTCATGTTTTTTTTTTGATTAGAGATATTTGTGAATGCTGAACCTTTGTTGAGCCAAATTGTATGCATGGCTCAATTCAGCAAAATTCTTTGGGTTGTGCCTGGTTTTCAGTATTTTGGCTCAAAGGCCTTAGATCTGAAACTGGATATGGTCAGTTTTTCCCTTGTAAGACAGTCAATTGTACTCTCTGAAGCATTATCCCTTAACACAGAACTGCAGATGTGAAGGGGAGAGATCAGAGACTGAAACCCTGGAGACTTCTAGAGAGCAGGGCTATGAGAAGCATAGAAACCAATGGAATACACAAACATCACAAAACACTGTGTTACTCAGTGGATAACTTACTGTGTTTTCTATCTGTTTCAGATTTTAGAAGCAGGGATAAACAGACCTGATATGATAGAGGGACCTTTTCTGGATTTGAATGTTTGTAAGTATATGGTTTTGTATTAAGAAACTTACCTTAAGTGTTAATCTTGCAATAGTTGGTTTTCTCTCCCCTGAAACAGGCGAAAGAACCAGTAGAGTAAGACTGAAATAATGCACTTTAAAATCCTATGACGATACCACTTCCTGGCGATCCTTTCCCAACCTTTAAAGCAAGTTCTGTGAGGGTTGTATTCATCCCAAAGGATGCAAACACTCTTTTCTTTTTTTTTCTTGTCTAGGTAGTGCATTTTTATCCCATCAGTTATTACTTGTCTGACCTCTATACATATAACTGTGTGGAAATTTTTGTTGTTGTTATGAATTAAACCACTTCACTCTTTGGTTACTTTTGCTAGCTCCTAAAGATAGTAGAATTGTTGATAAATTATTGCATTTTTTTTTCATGTTTTCACTGGAACTTATCACAAAAATGCATAAAATGATATGCAACAACTGGAAATAGTGAGCATGCAAGTAAATCAGGATTTTTTTTTTCTTTCTAGGATAGGAGAAATCTTAATCACACTCACTTTCTGTTATCTAATAATCACTAAGTTCATGCTTTCTCAGAAGCCATGGAAGGCAAACAAAATCAGCTGTGTGTATAGAATCGCAGAATGATTAGAATAAGAAGGGACCTTGAAGATCATCTGGTTCCCACACCCCTGCCATGGGTTGGGTTTATTCTTTCTGTAGGGTTTATTCTTTCTGAACATAAGAATAGCTGTAATTTTAACCTGAGCACTTTCTTTTTACAGAGCATTTATGTCCTGCAAAAAAGGTATGGCTAATGGCATCATCTGATGATGTTCAATGGAATTAATTTGGACAATATGAAATATTCAGTATTATGACAAAAAAAACATTTCAATGGTGTTCCAACAATGGAGTTGCTCTGAGAGCTCTTATAAGATTTGAGTTAATAAAGTCTTGCTACTTAAAATTTAAAAGCAATTTTGAGGAAAGCAGCAATCTTTATGCTACTATGTAACATTTCTGGCTGAGATTTGTAGTTTGTGGGCTATATTAATGGATTCATAGATTTTAATTGCAGAATCAATTGCTGTTACTAGGAAATTTAATCTGCTTAACAGAAGATATAAAATTTTGGCATGTATTCTACAATCAGAACCATGTATTTTCCTGACATAGAGCTTATCTTTCTGAATAATATTCAAAATTTTTCAGATATTTCAAATTATGTATAATTCTTAAAGCTCCTTAGTAAGTTGTTTCTGCAGGAAAACATTCTGATGATAAAACCTTGGAACGTTGTATCAATTTATCAAGCAACATTTTTTAACAATTTTACAAATAAATTGGTATCCTCTGCTAACATTGATTATATGGATATGATTTTTGTTTGAGGTTTTTTGCTAGTAAGAAGACAGGTCTAGCTTTTCTCACGGATGTGAACTTTTCTAATTTTTGCAACATTCTTACAATCCTTTGTGTCCTTCTTAGTTTTCCATATGTTTTTGTATGTAGACACACTTTGTACACAAGCAGTTTTCTTGTCAATCATGTATTTAAAGAACACAGAATTCCCCTAATCTCTTTTTATATACTCAACAATGTTATAAATTCCTGCCGCCTATAATGACATTTTAAGCCCTTTTGTATGTTGTTCAGATCTAATTGAAACTTGCATTGGGCTAGTTTGTCACAGTAAAAAATAAGGGCAAATTTTTCATGCTGTTTCTTTGATGTAAACATTTTTTTAAAATTGTCCTTCAAGTGCTGGAATTCAAACCAAAAATATTTATTCACACTGTCATAATTTGTACAAATATTTGTGAAAGGCGTGCTTATTTTGGTATGTGAGATTTCTGATGTCAGCGATAAACCTCAGATATCTGCACTGAATGCTAATTCACTGATCATAAAAAAAACAGTTTAATGACAGCAACATTAAAAATTTTAGTTATTTCTGTCCATGAAGCTCCCGGTATGAGTCATGTACAAGAAACTACCTGTGGATATGTTGTATGTTCTGTACTCCTGGAAGGACCAATAGGAAAGCAGAACCTATCTCTCTTTCTCTCTCTCTCTGTTTCATCAGATAATCTCTGTAACATTCCTGAGGACTGGCTAGTTGCGTAGTACATACATTGCTCTTACCAGACTCAAAGAAACTAGAAATAACTAGATTATTTCCCAAAACATCTGTTTACAAGATGGTCCTACTAAAACTTCTTTTCATTTTGCCAGTGTTTGCTGGTTCATTTTTTAATTGTAGAATGCCCTGGAAATGAAAATAAACTAACTGGATTTGGCACAAGCTGAAGAGAGAGAGAAAATGAAGACCGTGATTTGCACACTTTATGAATTGTATATTTTAATTAGTTTCAAATGTTGGCGTACAAAGTCATATTTAGACACAGCTTATATATGACTTCCCCAAAGGATACGAATTTTGAGAATAACCAATAATTTCTCTACTGATAACAAGTTTCTTGAGCAGAAATAATATTTTTTTAAAAAAGCATAAGAATTCAGAATTAAGGAGAAAAGAGAGCAGAAAATTTCTGTATTCAAATCACCAGAGTGACAAAATTCCAGAGCATTACCTCTGAACAGCAGACTTCACAGAATTCAGACAAAATACCACCATGAAATTAATTGTAATAAATACCTTTTACCAGATAGAAAATGAAACATGAACGAAAGATGAAAATTTTATTAATGTGGCTAAAAGGCTTTTATAGAAGAAGTAAAATCCCAAACTGCTGATGTTCATTGTATAAAATTTGGTGAAACTGGACATAAATACAGAAAGACTTAAGAAAAAAGGGAAAAAAGAGATGAAAGCTGTCTAATCATACGCAAATGTTTAGCCAATTCAAACTGAACAACAAACACGACCATGAGTCTGAGATAGACTATACATTTTCTATAAGAATATACAGTTATTCATAGATTTTAATTTTATTAATTTCTATAAAGCCCTTTATGCTTCCATCTGTTTTGTAAAGTACTCAACCTTTTTCAATTTCAGGCTCATTCAGAGTTCTTCATAGTTACATATTGCCCAATTACCAAAAGCCAGGTGCCAGATTTTTTATTAAGGCAGCAAAATGGGTGGCCTGACCAGCACTCATTTGATTCTCTTTTTCTTGCGTATATTTCTTAACTGAGCACATTTGAACAAGCAAATGTTGGTGCTTAATGCTGTTCAGCAAACTCATGCTGATCCAATTTCAAAATTTCATCATATAAATTTCACTCTGAAATCTGCAGAGTACAAATTGAAATATTTTAGACATTCACTTTTAAAAACTTAATTAAGAAAAGCCACTCTTACAAAATTACAGAACTGACAGCATTGTAAAGTTTCTATTTAGCAGTGTTCAGAAAAAAATACTTTTTGTCTCATTGTGACTCAACAGTACTTGTGTTATATGATAATGCCATAACCTGTATCCATGGTTATGGATGTGAAGTACTGCTTTTATACAGAAGCATACAGTCTTTGCATAGGTTGGTAGAAGATGGTTTTCTATCTCCTTGTTCTCATTTCCTATAATTTCACTGTAGCCAGTCTTATTAATTACTTAGTCTTTACTTCACAGATATAATGAAGTTCAGAAAATTATAGAGTTCAAGTAAGAATACACAACAAATAATTGATTTTCATTACTGAGCAAATTAGCTGTAAGCATCTCTCAAAATTCTCAAGCATGTTAATTATTCTAAATTATTTCTGATTTTCAACAGTTCTTCAAGTCATTCAAGCTATAAGTATACATTCTACAATTAGAATTTTGGTTTATACAGCTAACCAGTTTAATTAGTAATGCTTGCAAATTCCTCATGTTACTGACTGACAACAAATTTACGCTTGCATATTTATCTGTAATATAAGATACCAATGCTGCTAACTACATTGATACTCTTGATCTAATTAAGAGGAAAAAGCAGTAGAATTGCACACATTAGTTTCATATCTAAAGAACACTAATTATCACATTCTCAGGGAAAACAGTATGTAATAAGAAATAGTTATTTCCCTGAATTTGCATCATTTTTCATGGTTTCATGTTAAGTTAAAAACTGCAGAAAAGTAAACTGACATCAAAGGATGTAAAAACAGGGTAGATTTTCTTTGTAAATTCAAATGTTTTTCCCATTTTTTCCCTACATTTGCTCAGGTCTAATTGCTAACCTGTTTTAAAGATGTAAATTTTTCTGCCAAAATCTTTCTGTCTAACAAAAAGTAGATGATACACATCCAGCTGTAGTGGGTTGGATGCTTCACAGGTATGTGAATATGGGGTGGAAAAGTTAAGTGAAAAAATCTTTATTTTACTGTAGACAAATACTTAACTTTTGCATAAGAAACATAAAATGTCTGAAACATGCTTTCTGTGTTTTGATATTTTGAACACATCCTTAGTTCAATAGGCACAGAAATAAATGTCACCCCTTTGTGGAGGAAAATGTTTTGGAAAGTACTTAATCCTCTGGAAAGCAAGATAGAGGAAGAAAGGTATTTCATTATGTAGGACATATTTTTTTTATGATTTATTAACAGAACAGTAGAAATGTCACCGGACTGGAAGTTTGTTGAGTCAATTATGTGAAGACTTACATATACACTTGTCATTAAATACTGAATACTTCTTTTGACACTTTTACCACTTGAAATGTTTAAAGTTAATCATGGGAAATAATTCCCGCCTCAAATATTCATGATTTAATTTCATAATGTTTGTAGCACAATTTTCAAAAGTGCCCAAGTAAATGAAGTCTGAGTTCTGTTGACTCTTAAGATTAAGGAGCTAGTAAAGCCTACAGGTTTAGAAGAGCTTTGGTCAAATAGTTTTCAAAGGCTGGTCTTTGTACTCTAGTTACTTTGAAAATTAACTCAAAATCCTAAATTCCTCAGAAAAATCCACGTGTTTTTCAACTGACATTTCAACTTTCCTTTTGAAAACCTTGCACTTGCTCCTGACCATGTTGAAGTTGATGGTCCTATTCTTACAGCACAGGATGAGTGATCTGAAAAAGCTTATTTATATTTGTAGAATAATTATGTTAGATCTGTGGCAAATGATCTGTATAAATTCCATTATTTTTGTCTGTTCTTGTGATGAGAGTACACTGTACTAATGTCTTTGAAATTTAGAAAAGGGACAGTATATTGAAAACTGAAATCCAATTTATTTTTTTAATTTAAAATATCTTTCATAAAACAAAAGAAGAAAAGGTGGTACCTCTTGACTTACCTACTTCAAGACAAATTTACCTCCACCCAGTATGAAAACTCTATGATTAATTAGTCATGAGATGAATAATAATTACTAATCTTGAGTCAGCTTTCAAGCAACAACAATGACTACCACAGCCCTCTGATATCACTGAAGCTTTTTTGGGACCACATAGCAAAGACTTCCTGTGGTGGACTGGTTTGCCTGAAGTTAGTCAGGATAATATCCTTACCTCTCATTTCAAGGTTTTTTCTGAGTTCTAAGATCCTGATCTTTCTTGTGTGGAAAAACTCATCTTTCTCATTATTTTTCTTGAACATGTGCCTTTCACAAAAACCTTTTCTGATGATGTATTACTAAAATCTTTTCATGGTTTTGGTGATTGGGTTTAAACGGACAGAAACAAAGTTAGCTTTTATGTAGTTAAGCATAGCAAAGGACTTGGAAAACAATATTTAAAACATTTTTCATTGTGTAAACTGTATGACTAGCTTTTCATTTTTTCTTAAAGTCTTTTATGTCCTTTCTTGAGATTACACATTCATATTTCTTGTTACAATTTGAAAAGTTGCATGTGTAAACCAAGTATTTGTGTATAAAGCAATAAAGTTGTGTCTCACTTCTTTTTTCAGATAGCAAATATTGTATACATCCATTTGTATTACATTTTTAGTTATGCACTTCATTGAAGAAATTTCAGATTCATTCATATATCATGGATTCTGGAAAGCTGAACAATGTCACACACATGCACACACTCCCTTTCAGATTCCCTAAATCATTTTAAATCCTCTTAAACAGTCTTTTTGTTGTAGACAAACCATGCTGTGGAAGATGGGATTTCCCTCTGAGGTGTCCACAACACATGATAAAGTGGGATAAATGGAAAGGTCTTCTCCAAAGCGGATCACAAGAAAGGTGCATCCACTCAGTCAGAGAGTTTACTCAAACTGGAAAATTCCCTCATTTCATCTAAGGATCACCTCTTCATTCACAGAAATTGAAGAAACACAGTTGACCAAATGCCATTTCATAGCATATTTTAAGTAATTTTTAATTTTTTATTTTTATTTAAGTATATTTAAAACATATTTTAGCACTCCTTCAGTAACCCTTATCGAGTCCAGTGTTTTGAATAATTTTTCCTTTTCAAAAATTCTACAAAAAATATTTGATTTCTGCAGTCTGTTTCTTCAAGCCAGACTTCTTTTATGTGTAATTAAAGCAAGAAACTGAAGAAGGAAAATACCTGTTGCAAAGGTTTTTTTCCTTTTTCCATCTCTTTTTTTCTTTCCTGGTGTCAAACAAATGGTTCCCAATATATTTCTGGTTTATTTTTCTGTTGGAAACAAAAGACCAACATAGTCTGTAAATTGAGATGTTCTGCAGAAGTTCTTACTTATGCTTATTGAACACATGTGAGCCTTTGATCTTGTTTGATTTGGAATATAAATATCCTGATCTGTTAATTACGCTTTGTTTGCATAAGATAATTCTTTGTATAATGCAATAGGTACAAATGTATATGTTTGCAAATTTGAAATTTTGGGGTGTTTTGTTGTGGATATTTGCTTAAAATAGGCTGTTACAGCTAGGATTTCTGTTGGTTTGTTCATGAAAGAATACAAGAACAGAATGCAACCTCCACAGTAAAATTAGAAATATTCTTTTTATTCAAATTATATATCTCTTTAACAAGAGACAGATGCAGAAGAGAAAATCATGAGTAATATTGAAGCACCTCTAGTACCAGGCCTGGGAACTAATAATTATACTTGTTTTGTACATTGTCTTTAATTTTCCTTTGTGAGAAAGCAACAGTAACAAAAAGAACCTGACAGCAAGTTCTGTCCTCTGGAGTTGACTAACAATTCTTCATACTTACAATAAATACATATATAGAGAGATATGCAGAGTTGTATATTGAATATATCCATATAATTTTATTGTTATGTAATATGTTTTACTTAATACTATGTATGCTGCACATATACTTGTTTTTTTTTTCCCCAAATAAGAAATAGATTGTATTTATCTAGTAGCAAAGAAGGGCTGTGAGCTTTCCCAGACTTTTTAGACCACCCACTGCTGAGACCATGCGGTCATTTACAGAGAAGACAACTCTCCTCAGGAAGCCGGCTTGGAGACCTCTCCTTCCAATGGCACTCTGTTGGGTACTTTTTGTATCATCAGAGGAAGAACTCCATTCAGGCTGTGGGTATATGACGTCTTAACAGGTCTCTAGGTTCTCTAGATGGAAACATCTTTCTCCTTTCTTTGATTTGGAAGGTATTTCTGCTGGTTGCCGTGGGCTGGGGACAGGGTTATCTTTAAGTGTGTCTATTGAAGTGTAGTTCTCTTTAGAGAATATTTTAAAGTGCTGATATCCCTGACTTTAGAAAGGCTTGCAGGCCATCTGCTTTTTAGCCTAGTCCTACAAGTTGGCTCCAGAAGGCAGAACGACCAAACTAGCAGAGTGGCTTAGGACAGTGACTACATGGGTTAATAGGTCCAGTCTTCTGCAATTCAGTGTGATGAAATAACAGACCTGCCCAGAGGTGCACAGAGAGCCCACCCCACCACCTCTAAATATTACATCCCAACCTTCCAAAAGGTATGGTTATAAAAAAAATAAATCTGCAATTATGAAATAGCAGTGAAAAAGCCAAGGAGAAATCAGAGACTTTGCCAGTATCCAAGATTTCAGAACAAGAGAGAAATAATTTGGTAACATCTGTACTCAGCCTTAAGAGGTAAACCTCCTTCCTGANCTAGTCCTACAAGTTGGCTCCAGAAAGCAGAACGACCAAACTAGCAGAGTGGCTTAGGACAGTGACTACATGGGTTAATAGGTCCAGTCTTCTGCAATTCAGTGTGATGAAATAACAGACCTGCCCAGAGGTGCACAGAGAGCCCACCCCACCACCTCGAAATATTACATCCCAACCTTCCAAAAGGTATGGTTATAAAAAAAATAAATCTGCAATTATGAAATAGCAGTGAAAAAGCCAAGGAGAAATCAGAGACTTTGCCAGTATCCAAGATTTCAGAACAAGAGAGAAATAATTTGGTAACATCTGTACTCAGCCTTAAGAGGTAAACCTCCTTCCTGACATCAGACCTGTCAGCCAATTTAATTTTCTACAATGACAAAATATTTGCCAGATGTCTGAGAGATTTCAGAAGTAGTAGGAACACTGGCCTATCACACCCTATTCCAGGGTCTGCTCCAATCTGCAATGCTTCAAAAGAAGGAGACTTCCAGAAGCTAATTTGTGTACCTAGGAACAGAAGTTCCTTTCTGGTCACCTCAAGCATAAGACTTATGCAGTACAAGTACAGTACAAGCAGTGAGGCAATCATCTTTAAAACCTGTTGACACCAGCTCATGCATACTTAAGAACAAAAAGCCCTAGCTCGATTTTGCACCTATAAGAATTTTCTGAACTGTCACACCGTATTTCATAATCTTCTCAGGAGCTATCCTTAAGTTGTTTAGTTTCCTTGAAGTACTGGAATCTTTGACACTTACTTGTTAATACCTAGAAATAGAATAATGACTGACTTTTAGATCCCCATGGAGAACTTACAATATCATTACCACTAAAAGCTGTGTATCTGTAGGCCTCTCTCACTGTATGTATTGCTGATAGAATCAGAATTATAGGATCATAGAATAGTTTAGGTTGGGAAAAACAAACCTAAACCTCCCCTGGTGGGGAGTCCTATTGCTTGTTACTAGCAAGAAGAGATCAACACCCACACCAACTGCTACAACCTTCTTTCAGGTAGTTGTAGAGAATGATAAGGTCTCCCCTCAGCCTCCTTTTCACCAGGCTAAACAACCCCAGTTCCCTCAACTGCTTCTCACAGAACTTGTGCTTGAGAACCTTCACCAGCTTCATTGCTCTTCTTTGGACACTCTCCAGCACCTCAATGTCTTTCTTGTAGTGAGGGGCCCAACACTGAACACAGTATTAGGGATGCAGCCCCACCACTGCCAAATACAGGGGATAATCTCTTCCATAGTCCTGCTGGCCACACCATTTCTGATTCAGGCCAGGATGTTGTTGGCCTTCTTGACCACCTGGGCATGCTGCTGGATCATATTCAGTGACTGTTGACCAACACCCCCAGGTCCTTTTCTGCTAGGCAGCTTTCCAGCCACTCTTCCCCAAGCCTGTAGCACTGCATGGGGTTGTTGTGACCCAAGATTGTTCTAAGATACTTTTGTCTGTCTATTTATTTGTATCTGTACACCAAGAGTGAAAGAAGACATTTCATGTCTAGTGGAAGGAGGCAATCAGTTTTGTCCTGCGTCTTATTTCACATCATACTGAAGACTTGGTGTCTTCTTACTGGATATTACAGTATTATGGTTTACTGTAATTAATATTTCCTAATATCCAAACTTTGTATATCAAGATTTTTTCTTTGTATTTCAAGATCCTACAAAAAAAGCTTTTCTTTAAAATATTCTGATATGAAAATACAAAAAAGAAATTCCATAGAAAAGAATAGAGATATAGAATCACATATTCACTTGCATATGTCTCTAGTCTCATAGCCTTGAATATTGTAGTTAATTTAAGATAGTCTGCTAATTTTGAGGGACATTCAAGATGATTCATTCTAAATTATTTTTGTCTAAATATTTCAAAGTATGATGCTGATTGTCCGTCTTAAATGGCTAACTAGTCTTGTTAGCTTTAACCATAAGTATATACACAGGGTATTCATACAAAAACTTGTATACACATAGTAGGGATAGCTATTCAGCTTGGCTTGTGTTCTTGTGATATTTGCAGTAAGAAGGACTGACAGGAACTGAAAAATCCTGAGAAACTGCAGAGAAATGCAAGTATCTGAGAGAGAAATGAAGAGGGCACATAGCTGTGAGCTAGGAAGTGTGACTGAAAGGATGCAACAACAGTGATTGAAGGTATGCAGCAAAAAATGGATGCTGGAGAAAGGACATGAGTCATATGTTGCTGTGTGGGTTGACCGTGGCTGGATGCCAGGTACCCATGAAAACCACTCTGTCACTTCCCTCCTCAGCTGGACAGGGGAGAGAAAATATAACGAAAGGCTCATGCGTCAAGATAAGGACAGGGAAAGATTATTCACCAGTTACCATTATGAGCAAAACAGGCTCAACTTGGGGAAATTAATTTATTACCAATCAAATCTGAGTAGGATAAAGAGTAATGAAACCAAATATTTAAACACCTTCCCCCTACACCTCCCTTCTTCCAGGGATCAACTTCACTCCCCATTTCTCTACCTCCTCCCCCCGAGTGGCGCAGGGGGACAGGGAATGAGGGTTGTGGTCAGTTCATCATATGGTGTCTCTACTGCACCTTCCTCCTCAGAGGGAGGACTCCTTTTATTCCTCCCCTGCTCCAGCGTGGGGTCGCTACCATGGAAGACCACACTTCATGAACTTCTCCAATGTGAATCCTTTCCACAGGTTGGAGTTCTTTGTGAACTGCTCCAGTGTGGGTCCCTTCCACGTGATTCAGTCCTTCAGGAACAGACTGGTCTAGTGTGGGTTCCTTGTGGGGTCACAAGTCCTCCCAGGACCCTGCTCCTGCACAGGCTCTCCACAGGGTCACAGCCTCCTTTGGGTGGATCCACCTGCTCTGATGTGGGGCCCTTCATGGGCTGCAGGTGGATATCTGCTCCACCGTGGACCTCCATGGGCTGCAGGGTGACAGCCTGCCTCACCATGGTCTTCACCCTGGGCTGCAGAGGAAAATCTGCTCTGGTGCCTCGAGCACCTCCTCCCCCTCCTTCTTCACTCATCTTCATGTCTGCAGAATTGTTTCTCACATATTCTCACTCCTCTCTCCATCTGCAGTTGCAGAGCAACTTTTCCCCCTTTCTTAATAATATTATCCCAGAGGCGCTACCACTGTCACTGATGGGCTTGGCCTTGACCAGTGGTGGGTCCATCTTGGAGCTGGCTGACATTGGCTCTATCAGACATGGGGAAGCTTCTAGCGGTTTCTCACAGAAGCCACCCCTACAGCCCCCCTCATTACCAAAACCTTGCCATACAAACCCTATACAGATATCTAGGTGGCAGTAAAACTGAAAGATTCAAAGTTGGTCCCTGCTTATTAGGAGGTAAAGAGCATAAGGAAAGCATCCTTGCAAATAGCGGCTAGGGAAGCCAGCATTTTGTTTGTGCCTTTTAGGATGAGAGAATAGAATAGAATAGAATAGAATAGAATAGAATAGAATAGAATAGAACAGAACAGAACAGAACAGCACAGCACAGCACAGCATAAAATAATTAGTTCCATTTGGAAAGGACCTATGATGTTCATCTAGTCAGACTGCCTGACAACTTCAGGGCTGGTCAAAAGTTGAACATGTTGTAAGGGCACTGTCCAAATGACTCTTGAACACTGACAGGCAGGGGGCATCGACGACCTCTCTAGGAAACATGTTCCAGTGTTTGACCACTGTCTATCGGTGGTCACCCTACCATGCTTCCTAATGTCAAGTCTGAACCTCCCCTGATGCAGCTTTGAGCCATTCCCATGCATCCTATCACTCGATCCCAGGGAGAAGAGCTCAGCACCTCCCTCTCCACTTCCCTTCTTCAGGGACCTGTAGGGAGCAATGTCGTCCCTCAGCCTCCTTTTCTCCAAACTAGACAAATGCAGAGTCCTCAGCTGCTGCTCAGAAGACATGCCTTCCAGCCCTGTCAACAGCTGTGTTGCCCTCCTATGGATGCGTTCAAGTACCTTAACAACATGAGTGGATCTCATTAATCCTGGGAACATGCTATCTCCTTTCAAAGGTTGAAAGTTTAGATGAAAAGCAGAAAATGGTCCAATTACTTTCAGACACGTGATTTCAGCAGTATAATCCATGTTGTCCAAATTTTGCAGATTTACAATACTTCTATGCATTTTAAACATTTAACTTTGTGGTTTAGTCCTTTGGCTTCAGTGAAGTGTAAACAAATAGTTCTTATTAGGTCTATCTCTAATATATGAAAGAACCTATAGGTTTTCAAGATATTTTTGTGTCTACTCATAAGTTCTTTTCATATAAACAATAGGATTTTCATTTTATTATACGGATTTCACTGCAAAATTATTAGAATTTCTTACTGAAATGGCTACAAAGGTTTAAGAAGGAGGGGCAATTTAGCTTTAATGAAATATATCACTGTTTTGAAGTACCTAATTAGAAATTAAAATACCTCTATGTCTTCCTCCCCCCTCACCCCAAATCTATTTCAGCATATTTTAAGTGAACTATAGTTGTCTCTTAAATAACATTACTGAACACTATAGAAATTCATTGCTCTTTCATTTCCAACTTTCATTTATGGCTGAAATAAATATTTTCCCCAATTATATTTTTAAACATTTCCAATTATCTTTTCATTATATTTTTAAATATATATATATTAAAGAGAATATTAAGTCTTGAAAAATTCCTGCAGAGTGATAAAACCTCTTGGCCTAGATTAGCCACACTAGCTAATCAGCTCTCATTACTTCAAGCTGAATCATTTGTATTTCAAGCTTGTCTTCACTGCCACTAACAATGATATAGAGTGAATAAAATGACCAAACTCCACCTTAAAGATGTAAAATCTAGAGCTTCTTGCATCTGATGTGCTGTCTTCCAAGATGTTTTTCATTTATTCTGTACCTGTGAGTAAAAGATACTTAGTGTCCACCAGGGGGAGACCCATAGTTGAATGGTTTATGTCTGCAGACCCAAAGAAGAAAGATTCCTTTAAGCCATCTTCAAGCCATTCACATTTTGGTGAATAGCAAACAGTTGAAACGTACACCAGACTTTTCTTCTGGAATATTCAAATTTTCATCACCTGGCAGAGCTAAGTGACATCCATGAGGACTGATGTCCCCGATGAACAGTGCCCCAGGTGGAGGGGTCCCTTCCTTCTCCACCCATGTGAGGTGCTTGGCCAAGCCTGATATATTCTTCTAAGTATGGGTCCATCTACAGGAGGAAAATGAAAAAGAAAATAAAAACTTTTTTGATACTGTTGCTGGGATACATCTCATGAATTAACTGCTGTCCATTGT
Organism: Anarhynchus alexandrinus; assembly: GCA_008711295.1. Taxonomy (NCBI): domain Eukaryota; kingdom Metazoa; phylum Chordata; class Aves; order Charadriiformes; family Charadriidae; genus Anarhynchus; species Anarhynchus alexandrinus. The sequence goes on along the minus strand of VUYV01000023.1, from coordinate 3,947,198 downwards.
TGAATAAATCCACAGCTGAAAGCTTCCTGCCTTAGAAGCAGAAATTTAAGAGTAGCAAAAGACATGTTTACTTGTATTTGGAGCTTAACAGTATCTTGCAAGATAGAAGTCAGAAGGATAAGTATGTAGTGAGAGCATTTTTTCAGGTTGTATTTTAAATTCTTTGTTCTTTTCTTAAATCGTTATTAATAAGTTTTTAGCCACATCTGCTTAGCTAATCAGAAATAATATTTCAGAAGATGAAAACAACATGATATCTTGACCAGCATTAAATACCGCCTTTACTTGCAGTGGAAAACCAACTAGAACTACCAAGCTTTCAAGATAGACATATATACAAGAAACAAAATAAACAAGAAAAGGAATTTCAGTGTTCATATTCTAAAGAACTAAGATTAGGAGTCTCAAAAGTTCACAGAAATCAAGAAGCATGGAGTGCTTATGTTCCCTTTACAGCTATAATTTTAGTTATAGTGCATCTAAGCTATTCACATGGTTTGTTGTGGGTTACTTGTAAGGTTTATTGTGGTTGTGATGCAAATACCTTAACTTGCAGGCCCATTATGAGAGTTAAAGACTCTCAGATTGGCAGATAGATATGCAGGAGAAGGGAATTGATACAGTGTCTAAAACAGTCTGAACTGAGTTAAAGCAAGACAGATCCTCAGCCAGTGTCAGTAGTCATCGTTTTACTGGACCTTCTTCATTTCGAAGTATCTGATATTCTTGACTAATACTTACCGGGCAAGATAACACAATGAGCAAATTGTGAGGCAGTAAGACCAGAAGTGTGGTGATGCAATCTAGTGAGCAATAAAGAGATAAGAAATATATATAAACAAAGATTGATCAGACAACCATTAATAAAGTTTATCACTATCACCTGACAGTAGAGTACCGAAGAGAAGATATCAAACTGGCAGTAGACCTGGAAGTCCAAAAAGGGTAGGAGAGACTAGATCTACAGAAAACTGGGGGTAATCAGCGTAAGTGTTGCCATGGGTCACCTTGCTGAGATGGTATAATTCCTTATTTCATAATTGTAACTGCTTTTCATAACAGTGAATATCAGTAACTCTAAAAGCTGAAAGACATTGATAAGACTGAATTAATTTTTATTGTCCTTACTGCTTCATATATAATTCATCATTTCATATATAATTCATTCCACTGTTGTTGCTGAGAAGTTGTCATTTTGCTACATACAACTCAGTGAAAGCTGTACTTTCGGAACATTAACTACACGAGGCAGTTACCCAGTAATTCCAGCCTCGTGTTGATGTTATGCATCAAGGATCAACAGAGACATTCTTGATGCAGTTTTGGTCACATCTCTTGCTGAAGATGGTGCAAGATGAAGGAGCCTAACTGAACTCTAATGCCTCAGACTGGTTTCTACCTGTAGGTTTTTCTCCCCTTATGTTCCGGTTAAGGAAGCTGGATATAAACATAAATGATGGGGGATACATCTGGTGTCATTAAATGTCAGCTAACTGATGCCAGGTGTGCTGTAAAGATTGAAAGTACATTTTGTCTTGTCACAGCTTTGCTGAAGCTCCACAGTGGCCTTAAAACTCTCCCAAGACTGCAGTGTTCAGACCTTATCATGTGATCCATTTGCTTTACTTTTCCGTGGGGCTACAGAAGATCACTTTGTCTCCTCTTTGAGTGTCCCCTCTGTCATGAGACCCACTGGTCACCATTTTACACTGTGACATTCTCAGTAGTCAATGCCTTGCACGGCCTGCTTGGTTTCAGTCTGCTGGGTAGTTTGATTTAAAATGTAGCACTTAGAAAAACACAGACTTTTAAACAGATTTATACATAAATTCACAAAGACACTCAGTGCTGACAGCTGTTGCACACTGAACACGTGTGTTATTTTTCTCCATTCATTGGTCTTGCCATGCATGAGTTTGCTTTGAGTTTCCACCACAATCCTTCCTTGTTTCTGGGTGCCATCTCCTGGACTTCTCTGATGACATTTTCTCTTTTCCCTGATCATAGATGAGATGAAAGGTCTTCCAGACATACCTTTTGATCTCATCTGGCATTGGTAAGTCCTGATCTGCTTCAAGACTTTCTCCATTACAATGTGATCCATGTTCACTCTCAGGTGAGAAGTCTCTTTATTAACATGCATATAGTGTCCAGATTTTGTAAAAACCTAATAAATCTAGTTTTATATACAGTTTTTCTGTAATCTTATTCCTTCTAAGCTAGTGTCTCTACAGAAGCTGACAGATTTTAAAGACTGCCACATCCAAAGCAGTACTCAAGAAGCATTTCCTGCGGAAGAAACAACATTATATGAAAATATGGGAGGCAAATTTAAATCAAGAAAGACATAGGACAACACCAAGTAAATGGTCACTGAATCTCTTTGGATTTCACAAGTTGTTTCAAAGGTCTCTGAAACAATCAACAATGCCAAGTGCTTTTTCTGTGCTTTAAATGAATTTGGGATATCTTTAACATTGCCTTACTTATTCATGGCTTGGTTTCAGCACCCAAATTTACTGGAACAATGCATTTCTGCAAAAGTATCACAAACAGATTTCTGTTTTTATAAGTAATGTTGTTACATTTTGCTCTCCTTACAAAGTCATATGAGGAGGCTAATTTTAATATAAAGTTTCCACTGGTATTTCAGTTTATTATGGCATTGTTGTGACGTTGAAGGACAGAGCTATTACAAATCCAAAAGTACCTTATATTAGATTACAATGAATAAGCTTCCCCACCTAAGGGAAGAGGGCACTATTTGATTTACTTTGTCACATTTACTGGCAGGAGATACTTAAGTTTGAGGCAATTGGAGTAGTATTCATACTTGGGATATTGAATTGAAAATAACAGTACTGCCAGAGAACCAAATACATAGGAACACCACATAATATCACTATTTTCTCATTGTTATTGCTTAACTGAGGTGTCTTTCATGCAGTGACATTTGAAAAGAACTTTCCGCACAGCACTAAGAAATGCAATTGTGAAGTCTTCATATAACCACTAACAAATACACATTTTCATATAACTGTTTTTTCAGTGCTTTTAGTTATGGTACTGAAGGAATCCAAGGATGTTTTGGTCACTGAAAAGTTTTGGGTTTGAACAAAGCCATGTTGAGAACAACTGAATATTACTGTTCGACAGCTGTATGCCATTCTTAAAACTATTGTTGGTCTTAGTATGTTTCTTTGCGAAATAGGGTGGGTGCTTAATATAGACACAGAACAGGGTTAATTTGATCCTTGGATCCTTGCTCCATGTACAATTGTGAAGTGAGTTTGGAAAGTTTTTACCTCCAGTGGATTTCTGTATTATCAACAACATTTCCTGCAGAACTCACTTTGGGAAAATGAACTTCAGTGGTTAATGGCTTCTGAAGGGGAGGGGTTTTGATAAGGGACTGTTTTTCCTGGGACACCAGATGAATGTTTTAATCTATTTAATTTCTTAATTCTCAGTATTTCTTAGCGTCTTCTTATATTTAACTTGTTTTCTTCATACTGCCCCTCCAATGCTCATATGTTCTATTTTGATATTCACTTAAAAGCAAATTGACAATTCCTAAGCTTCATAACATGAGCTAGGGCCTGTAGAAGATTTCTTCACAATCATTTGATGTCATGGTTTCAGACAGTCAAGTAAATGTCCTGAATTTGGAAAGGGGAGCAGCAAAACTTCTGATGGCCCAATACATTACCAGGAAGCTGCTGGAGGCTACAGAAGATCTGGATGCCTGAGACAAAAGGGAGGTGATACTTGTGGATTATACTGTCCCCTTCCCCTGGCTTGTTTTGAAGAATTATCATGCCTAGACCCAGAAAGATCAGTTTGTTGAACTGCTCAGTTATGGTCAGGGAGGCTGCAAGTTAAAAAAACTTTCATTTGCATCAGAAGATGCTGTCAAAGTGTAGGTATGTCACTTATGCTTTCTGGTTTTTCTCTAGAGATGATGCTCAGGTTTCTCTAACTTATGGCACAGTCTAAGTCTGGTTTAGAGAAATCTAAATGGGAAGATTGCAATGTGTCATTGGGACAATGCTGACATTTCATTCTAAGACATTCCATTATTTTGGAAGAACTCACTGCTAAGGACAATGCTTTTTGTTTTCTTGGCTTCTTCATGCCAAATACTAACATTCTGAAAAATTCAGAACACCTCACATACAGTAATGATATATATAACCTATTGTGGTGATAGAGAGAAAAGGAATGCCATTTTTTAATGACTTTAACACTTCCACAGAAAAAAAATGATTCATTACACAGACTTACATTAGACTTTAGCTACAGAATTGAACCTTTCATTAGTGTCTCCTCTAAGAAAGTTTGCTCCCCCCCAAAAAAAAACCACAACAAACCAAACAACCAAACAACAAAACAAACAGAAAATGCTACCTCAGGCACAAACCTACTCAGATATGGAGCAGTATCAACACGGCTTATGTATCCTACTAACGTGACATAGTTGTTGTGGGAGTAGCTAATGTGTATTCCTCAGATTCTTTGTTTAAGACTGTCACAGATTCATGAAGATTTGCTTTTCCAGATGTTTAAATAAATGGGAAAACCTACATTAAATTCAATGAAGAAAAAAAGTCTGGAATGAGAATGCCTCTGCCCCTACGTATGTATTTTCCAATATATTAAGACTGAAATCAGAGATTTTAACTATAGCTATATAAAGCTACATTGCTGCACTGCAGCCATTAGAGAAATTACTATCAATTCTGAGGTATCCTAACACTATCAGCATGAGCTTATTTCATGAGGAAAAAAGACCAGTCAAGCCTATGTCAAATATTTTTTCTAATGTGAAAAACTGTAGTACTTCTAAATTGAGTTACCAAGCCATCAGCAGAACATCTTTACTAGATGAAAAAGTCTAAATATAATCTGTAGTACTATGGCAGACAAAAAAAGAAAAGCCATAGTAAACATAATTTTGAACAAAAGCAAGGAAAACTGAATGACATCTTTTTCCACCAAGAATGTTCAGTGGTGCTCAAAACCAGCTTGCAGTTCTACTCTTCAAGATCCAGGCCTGTCAGAAGGTCTTCTAGGCGTTTGCCTCATAAATGAACCTATAAAATGATGCACTTGTTCCTCTGTAGGTGGTTGAAGTGTGACTTTTGGCTACAAAAAATCAAAGTTGCTACAAATCAACTGATTGAATTATCATTGTTTTGAGCATTCTGAACTGTCCTTGAGTGCATAGATTTTATATAGACTGCTAATGGCATCATATCATGGATTTCAGTACTACTATAACCATAACAATAACTAGAGATCATTACAAAGCTATACTGTAAAATGCACGGTTCAAATGATAACGCAGAAAAGAGGCTGATCAAACCCATTCCATTAACAAAGAAATGCAGAGAATGATGAGCCTTGGGGATCCATGTGATGCTGTCATAAAATGTCACATAAAGAGATTGCAACTTTTAATGTTCCATTGATTTCACCTTTTCACTATCCTACTCAAGATCAGCTAAAGGATTTTCTTTCAGTATAGCTACTAATTTAAACTCTGAGCAAAAAGATAACATTTTATAGGCTATTTATCTTGTATAATGGTATAAGCTGTAGTGTTAAAGAGAGCTAAATGGAGATAAAAAATGTTAAGATTTCTTGCTGAAAACTCAAAATACTTAGAGTTAAAGAAAAAGTTTAATTTAGAATTTCATTCTTGTCTAAACCTCTTATCAGTTTTACAAACAGAGTATGGTATTACAGGCAATGGCAAAACCAAAAGTACTGGAAGTCTCTTGGCAGTTTCACAAAAAGTTTGAAGTGATTTCCTGTTTGTGAAAAGCAACTGGAATTTATTTGAATTTATTTATGTTTACCTGAAATGAACTATATTACTTACTTTAACAGTTTGATTTTTTAATCGCAGTGGAAAATTCCTATTTTCATCTTTGTATGCATTTTAGTTATGCCTATTTTGACTGTTTTCCCTAATTTTTTAATTTTATTTTTGTTTTCACACATGTTAGCTGGAATTTTTTCAAGTGAGGAAAGGAAAAACTGGGGGGTGGAGGGACAGGGGGGGAGCTGACTCTAAAATAATCCCCAAATAAACATTGAAAATAATGCTAAAATTGTATCCACTATAGGTGGAGTAAAAATTTGTCATTATTATGACAATCAGTCTGGGGACTGAAAATGTGCAGTTGAATTATATCTTCAATTATTCTTCAAACATTTGTATGACTGAAATCATACAAATACAATTTGAAGTCACAGTGGGGTATACCTTGATTGTACATTAATTTCCTTTCAATGTTTCAAGCCCATCCCATCAGTTAAACATCAAATTAAGTTCTCATATAATTTACAGCTACATTCCGTAACTCTTTTTTTTCTGCTTCCACTACTGACCAGTTTTCTGTCTACCCTCTACCTGCTCCTCCTCTTTGGCTGGTAAAAAGAGCTGGATGGAGATGCCATCTTCTGAACTTTTTCCTCAGCTTTGCCTTGCATTCCCTACACCAGTGTGTCCAGGCAACCTCCTCAGAGAACAGGGTTCATGATCTCACAGTGGCTTTTTATTGATGAAGAGGAGTACAAAAAACAGTTGAGATGAAGGGAATTGTTTCCAACAGAATTTTTTATCATGGATTTTCATTAGGTTTTGTCTTTTTAAACACAGGCGGTTCAGCTGCTTTTTTTATTACATCCAGGTGGTACTGAGATGACAATCAAATCTGCTGTGTTCCAGAGTGACTCAGGCCATGTTTTGTAATTCAAAATCTGTCTTTATTTCATGGAGCCACCAAGTCTTCCCCAGTAATCTATAATATGGAAATTGTTTCCATGCATAAGAATATGACATTCATTTAGCAATAGAGCTGCTGTTCACTTGCTACCTGAAACAGTAGTTATTGCCAACTAGGACTTTATAACTTCTGTTGAAAACTAAAGAACTGCAATTATGAACTTCATTGCTATTACTGAAAAAAAAAAAAAAAAAGTCTTACTAACATTATTACAAGTCCCTGTGGTAACTTTAATTTTAGTTTGGTCTCTTCACCTGTTATGTTTCTGCTAAAGACCAAGACTAGAATATTGACCCTCTGGAGTGAGGGACAATGGCTGAAAAAAATGACATAGCAGAGAATAAGTTATTGCAGCTTAGCTGTACTCACTACACTCCATGAAGGTAAGCTTTCTCATTATTCCTTCTTTCTACCACCTAAATGTGTTTGGCAAAATAGACAGGAGAGGTCTGACTGGTTTAAAACTTGAGTTTTCAACACCACGCCAGATGGGAAACCATAGATCTGCAGGTGCCAGAATAATGCTTTCAAAGGCTTTTGCAACCATCTCTAAATTTCTGGTATCTCTGAATGCTGCAAGGATATATAAAGATACTGGAAATTATATATAGGCATTGGAATTTATCATAATTTTTTTCTTTGGCCAGGTCTGTAAAGAGAAGTTTTCAAACTTGCAGATTTTTCTTACCCTGCCGTGGGTTAGACCCAGTAGGCAGGTAAGAACCACATAGCCACTCATTCACTCCCCCTTCCACTCCCAAGTGACGGGGGAAGAGCAAAGGAAGAGTAAAAGCCAGAAAATTTGAGGGTCAAGATATAAATTGTTTATTAAGTGAAGAAGAAGTGGAATAAGAGAGAAAGAAAGCAAAACAAAACAAGCAATGCAAAGGCAATTGCTCACCACCTCCCATGGGTAGACCAATACCAAACCCATTTGTCCTGTGGATGCAACATTTTTTTTTTTTCTTTTTTCTGTGTGGTCTATGTTTAGCGAAGTCAACATGGGATGTACCATTCCCCTGATTGTTGCCCACCTGCTGGGCTACAGCGTGGCTACAGCGTGGCTACAGCGTGGCACCTGTACCTTTCTTGTAGGAGAAAACACAGCGATCTGAAAGATGAGAGGCTCCAGCTTTTCTGCTTCTATTTGCCTATAAAAAGGAACATTTCTCTCAACTTCCCAAAAGAAGGTGTCTCAGGAACTTTTTGGGGTTTTCTAATGAAACAGATAGACAGAAACCTAAGTTATGAGCAGAACTCCTGTGTGATACAGGAGATGGGTGGGTAGCTCGAGTAGTAAATTCAATTTTCTGGTAGATTTGGAACCAGTCTTATTCTATAATTAATTGTATGCTTATTTAAAAGCTGCCATCCAAAACTATTTGATTTTCACTTGCAAGGGGTTTTGGAGGGGTTATGTAATACAGATGTAAACTGGATAAATATAAAAAATTGCTGTGTAAACTGCAGATATAAAAAAATCACACCATTCAGAAAACTTGGCTTAGGGATTTGGTTTGATTCTTCACTAACGTGTATTTATGTGAAACAGAAATGTCTGCATAAATGACTGTGGGTTTACATTCTTATGAAAATTAGAAGAAAATAAGTCTCAAAACTAAATTTGCAGATGAGCACGTTTATTTCATTTGAAAAAATCATGTGACAAAACTGCATTCCAGTTTTTCATTGCCAGGAACTGACTGTTTGATAAGTATACTAATTATGCATGTGTCCTTTTAAATAAAATATAATTGCCCTAAGATTTTTGCAAGTGTAAGTAAATTTGAACTTTGATATCTTCTTTGAAAAACTCAAGCACATTCGGGCTAGCTGACTTTAAATGCATCTGTCCACCAATGAGGTTATCGCTTTCTAATTAGGTTTGCTACATTACTACAATAATTTTGCTTGACATGACATTGAATTTAGGCTCAGAAAGCAATCTGCAACTAACAGCCTTAATGGTCATTCATTACACTTGTTGACTGAGCAATTAGTAACTAACTATGCCACTTCACTTGGGTATGTACTCTTTTTTGTATTATAATATTTCTGGACACATGACACATGCATATTTGAAATCACATGCAAAGTTCATCTCAAATTCTTACTGTATATAGAATGGAAAATGGAAGAAACATGAAGTGGAAGAAATATGAAGTAAACAGTAACAACAGAATGATGTATTAGTCTACTAATTTGGATCCAGACATCCTGACTCTGCGCACGATACATATCTCACTGTATTTGAATAGAAACAAACTTGCAGATAGAAGTAAAAAAAATATGGTAATGACTCTGGGGAAATGTAGATGTGGATTGAGATGCAAACATATATTTGGACATTCTGTTATTGATCTCCAAGTGGTTGAATTGCTGATACTGGGGTACTGAACTAGTAAAATGGATGGAGCGTATGTACACATCTTTTCACAGAGGAACAATTCTCAGAAAATTACATATATCAATAAAATACTAGACAGCTGTCTTCTCCATTTAAAAAAATGAAATTATATAAAACGGGTCTACTGACAAATTCCTGACATGTACAGCAGCAGGGAAACTGTTGAATGCAGAAACTATGCATTTGGGTTGAGGTAAAGGACTTTTGGGGGAAAAAATTATGTATGGTCATAATGTAAAGGAGTGGTAGTAATTGGTAAATCTAGCACAGGTATACATAGTAAAGTACATAGAAAAGAAACTGGCCAATTCTTTCTTAATCTTTTCTTATACACCAGGTTTCCAATTCCATTTCTGCTTCTTAAGCACTTTAAGTGTTTTCAGTTTAAATTTTGTTTTTCCAAAATTCCTAAATGCTTCCATTATGACTTGGAAAGCATCAAGCAAAATGATGTCCAGAAGGGCTGCCTTTTCAGCTGTTTTTGAAGTATGAGATGAATCAACATGGTTGCAGTATTAACCCAAGACTCAGCTTCCTCAAAGTACGGCCATGAAATAGCCATTTGATTGATTTTGACTGGATATGATTTATCTTAAGCATGAACACCTTGGTTCACACCAACCCACTTTCTCCTAATAAAGATGCTCACTTCTACCAGCAGCAATGCAAAAAAAGGTGATGCACCTCTCTGAGAGGCACTCTGTTTAGATAGGATAGGGAAGAGTACACCAGTCATCGTCACTTTGAACAGATTGTTTCTGGCAGAACATGGCAACATGTTTGAGAGTAATCGCGTGACGTGCAACTTCATTTAACCATGTCCAGCTTAGCTAGGCCCTGACAGGACTAAAACAACAGCTGTCATAAAAGAATATTTCTTTATTAGGAATATTTAGGTATCTTATTAGGAGTAATAATTCCTCTCTGACTTTAAATTTCTATGGCAAAATATGAGATGTTTTACAGAATCTTAGTGTAGAAAAATGGAAAAAAAAAATAGATCTTTGTTGCTTCTGCAGTGTCATAACCTAGAAAATGCCTAGCAGACCAAAGTTACAGATCTAGCTTCATAGTGGCCATTTTTCTATCAAATCTAAAAAAAAAGTTTAAGTGTAAATGTGAACAATAGTTAGATATTGTTAGATAGACCAAAGCTTGAAAAAAAGGTCATGCTGTGCCAAAGGCATAGATTGGAGGAACCACATTCTTGAAAACAGAAAATGCATGGATTATAAAGGAAGGATGAGAATTTACAATAACAGACTAATGATTATTCAAAGATCTGAGAATATATTCCTCCATTTTTAACAATGAAATTAAATGTTTGCACAACACTGAAATCAACAGAGTTGCAAAGTTTCTTTCAGGTAGAAATTTAAAGGAAATTAAAAAGTAAAAACAAAAGTGGCATGTAGCACAAAGTATCTCAGTAATCTAGAAACTTAGTGGAAGTTAAGTTCTCTAATGCTTTTAGCTAACATGTTGCTATGCTAAATGTATTTACAGTACAATGTCTCAGTTTCTAGGAAACTTTTATTTAAATTTCAGTTTAAATTCACTTACTAACACAAGGATCTGTTTCATCTTTTATTTATTTATTTCTGTTCTTAAAGTTGGGAGTTCCTTCCTTCATTGATTTTTTTGTACCATTCAGAGGGAAAGGATTCTTGTAGGAAATATAGGAAAAAATAATTTAACAGGAGAACGAATAATACTATCAGATAACAGTTGCTCTTAAAAGCTCATAATGTTCCATTTAGTTTAGGTAAATTTAAAGCCACACTGGATAACTATAAGACCACCACTGTGCCTCACTATCAGCTTTACCTTTTTGATTTCACTTATCAACCATTACCACTCCTCAGCCAAATAAACATTCAGGGTCCCCTCATTCCCATTCTCCATCATGAATGATGTTATCAGGCATTTTTGATTGCTTATTCTACAAATTTGTATTTCATTAACTTTTTCTGCTGAATATTCCTCAGACCTGTTCTCATTTATATCAATGGGTCAGACTGGTAATATAGGCAGGACTGAAAAAAAAAATAGTGGGAGATTTATAACGTAGAATGATGTTTCATAGGTAACACTTAGTCACTGGGAACAAAGTCTGATCTGCTTTAGGACGTGCCTCTGCTCCAAATGTGGGATTTGGTTTAAGAAATACAGTATACAGAAAATGATATTGCAGTTGTTTCTGTGCTAAACTTAGTGTGAACTGGGGTTGCCTAAAAGCTTAGCCTCCAGTCCCTGCCTTTTTTCTTTTTTCTTTTTTCAGGTCACCTTTATGAAGAAGTTCAGTTTATTCGGAATTGACTCCCTGTAGGGTTGGAAAGTATTCATGGGCCTTTCTAGTGAGATAATCACATTTCTTCCTACAAGCTGATGTCAAAAGCTCTCACTACCAGGCTGGTTTTAACCTGGCATATATTCTTTACAAAAATGATAATTTTATTTTTTTTCACCAAATTATACCATCTCAGTACAGCCAGTGGTTTCTCAATATTAAACAACAGAAAAGCTGGTCTTTTTACAACGTTTTCATTAAATTTCTTTGGACATGTTTAATATACCAACATACTGAGATACTTTGCCTCTTTGTAATTAGCTATTAAAATATACCTGACATTTATTTTGATATCTGAGCAGTCAAGCAGCCAAATCACTGAAGCACAATTGGTTTGGAGTTAGCAACTTTAGCTTTGGGTCCCTTTGTTAACTTTATCATGCATAAAAGTCCAGTTTAGTACTTGGAGTCCTGTAATACCATACTTAAGTCTTCCGTATCACAATACTTCAAGTCTACCAAAACCAGACCTTTCTCAATGTGGTAATATGCAGTATATTTTGATTATACTACATTTTGTTAAATGTATTTCATATCTTGTATTGTTGTAAAGTAAAAATTATACTTTTTAACAGGATGAGCAAAACTTGCATGGCATTTTTTTATGTAGTAACAGTTAGGGATGTAAGAGAGGCTACATTAAGTTACATAATATCCACACTTTTCTTATTTTATTAAACATACTTAGGTATAAAAATAAAAAGTCTTCATTTCAGAATGCAGCATCAGGAGAGGTAGTTGAGTACCTTATAAGACCTTTCTTAATAACTGACAAGCCCAGACTAGTATTAGGTAAAGTGGGTATCAGGTATTCCTGTTAATTTAATTTTCTTCGTCTGTGTCTTAGACCTATTCTTTTTAGCTATTCATTGTACAGCTGTTTGGAGAGATGAAAGAAAAGAAAAATCTCGTTATTGAGTATAATAGAAGCAATTTAATTATTGCTTTTATTAAAAATATTTATTCGCTGACATCAAGTTCTCAGTAGAGACTAGATCTTACTGTTCCAGACCCATAAACATTTCAAATATGCCTGTAAGAAGTTTCATTTAAAAAAAAAAAAAGAAAAATAGGCTTATTACAGGACAGACTATGAAGCAGGATGTCTGACTAACAAGGTGCTGTGATTTTTGAACAAACTTCCCCAAGGAATACTTTCAAAACCCAATGTCATTTTGCATTTCTAGAAGTCTGAATATCCTCTAAGTTTTCCACCATGCCTTCTTGCTTTCCTTTTGCACAATTTGTGTGGATTATTAAAAAGATTAGAGGTTATTGAAGCTCCTAACACCAGTTCTGGAGTCCCCACATGAAGATAGGGGGCATTTTGCATGTCCACCGCGTCCTCCTTCTGTTAGCATCAGCAAAACGTTAAAACTCACAGCATTGAAAAGATACCCACACCCCCTTATACACATACACATACACACTGTTTCAGAGAAGTTACGAAGGTCTCAGCTGGAAGCTGCTATTCAAGTTATCTGCAACCCCTTTGAGGTTGCAGTTCAATTATCAAATACTGTGTAAGGTGCAGATGCAGCTGCTGCATCTCAGTGCTAATAACAAACAAAAACCGGTCAGATGATTTAGGCAACGTGAAATTCCATAAGAGTCTGGGACAGATCTACATTATAATTGCTTACCATCTTTGCCCTTCCTATGTTGCTGACAAAGGGCAATACATCTTTTACTGAGATTTGTTCTTACCTCTTTACTCCATAGCTCTTAATTTAGCAATTTTCCACACACGGAATACTTTGCATAGCAAAAAATTTATTCCAGTAAAGACAAAGAAAGCTCCTAAACATAGATGTATATGTTGTGATATTACATAAGCCCTAAAGACCATCGACAGTTGTGTGGGACTTTCCCAAAAATCCCAAAGCATGCCATGCATAAATAAGACAAGTGTTTTCTTACAGATGTTTAAATTTAAGCAGTTTCATACCAAAACTGTAAGGCAAATGTCTGTTAAAAGTGACACTTAGGAATTGTTGGAGCTACAACAATATCTGTTCTTCTCCAGTTAATACACGAATATTGAAGATCCTACTACTGTTAAGGAAAAAAACACTGTTGCTTAATACCACAATACAGTCCTCAGTTCCTCTTGTGCAGGGTTGGAGAGTCTTTGAAAATGGGCATGCATGATCAAAGCACCACCCTCTTTAAAAGTATCTTCAATAAATAATCAAAGAGCTTCCCTGCTGTTTTCTTTAGGATATAGTGTTCCTTTCATAATTACTGGTTTCAAAGTTAACTTTTGAGAGAGAAGGGGGAAGGGAGAAAAGAAAAATTGGTTGTTTAAAAGATGTTTGGATTCTCACCACCACATTTTAGTGAAAGAGGAATCTTGTTACAGACAGTGTCAGATTAAATTCTTTGACAATGAAGTGAGAAATCTGTGGTCCTTTAATATTCAGTTGAGCCTTTTTTCTCCTTATGAGGCAGGAGGATTCTTTGAACAATTTAAGTGTGACTTTGTTTCCAGCTTTTTAAAAACAAAGAGAACTCCTTGCATGATCTATGGCAGTGTTAGGAAATTTCAGAGTAGTGTAGAATCAGATCTTGCTTTGGCAACCTGAGAAAGATTTCAGTGTATTTAGCTATGATTTTTTTTCCCTGTTTTGTTCAAAACCGTGGGCTCTAAATTAAGAGAAGAAGCAAAACAAGCTCTTGGTAAATTACTTAAAATTGTTCATGTCACACCAATGAACACAGTTTGCTTGATAAATATCAGAAAATATTATGTGGATTAATATGATAAAGGCAATTTTGGTAATAAGCTTAGAATAATATATAACTTTAGACACTGCTAAGCTGTCCTTCAGCCTAATTTGCCTTCCAGCTGTGGCTCAGGTTTTGAGACTAAGCTATTTATTTTCAGTAATTGACATATAGACTCAGCAAAGATATAATGTAATGCTATTGCATAGCAGTTGATCTTTGAACTGCTCCAGAATAAAATATTACGCCATTTAGAATGATCTATCCTAGATTTTTTTTTCTATCATTTTTTTCCAACTGCTTTAAGTGAAAATGTTTTTATTATCTATATTAGGATCCCTTTTGTTAAATAATGACAAACATGGTTTTAAAAATAAAGTAATCCCACAGACTGGAAAGTAATATGTCTTGTCCACTTTTTGTGTTTGCTTCAAATAGTGTGTCTTCTTATGTTCAAGGACAGAGTAGAAGCACGCCATATGTATCTGTATATATTCATGTATGTAGCCAAGAATTTATTGATAGTATAATTGATATCCTATTCTAATTCAAGAATCATTGTTAGTCTACATCTAATAGTTAAAAAAAAAGAAGAAGAAGAATACAGTTAAAAATATTATGCACACTCTTTGTTTCTACCCTTTTTCTTCATGTTATGCTAACCCTCCTTGCTGATCCTCTGGGTCCTAAGGCTGATGGTTTCATCCTGATGTTGGTGGCAGGAGTGGGTTTCAGCATCTGCAGTCCTTTGCTGAGAAGATTATGAGGTCCATGTTGATGGTTTCCTCTCCTCATTCTAGGTCCACATGAAGTTATTTTTATATGTTTACTAACATACCTTTACACCTCTTTCTTTGCTGTCACAGCTCCAGCTTACATGTGAATTTGCTATATATGGTGGCTTTTACCTGTATTAGACATAGAACAATTTCTTTTTCCTCTTTGTTGCTGTTAAAACCAGTTTTGCCCAGCTGTAAGTCTGTATTTCTTTAGCTGATCATGGGTGAGTTGTTTATAGCTGTGGGGTCACCAATGCCAAGCCTGTGCCCCAGCTCTTGTCATTGCATGCCTGTGCTCCTCTATGTCCCATGCTGTGCCTGCACTTCTGCTGTTGTACCAGGCCTTTCTCTACACTGTGTAATTAAAATTAGGGCTGCAAATACCACATTCTTCACAGACTCACTGCTTGTTGCTGTTATCTGTGTAAAAATACGGTTGTACCACACAAAAGTAAACCAAATCAGCCTTAGACACCTGGTCCGCTAGAGAAACTGCTGTCACAGCTAAACCAAATGGAAACAAAGCTGGAGGCAGGTCAAGAAAAGTTCAGACAGAACAAGCCCCAAAAGCCTCCCACCTGTATTCTTCTAAATTTGCTACGAAAGTTGTGGCCTGTTACTAACAGTGGCAATGCTGTATCACAGGACTATCGGTTGCTGTTTCTACCAGAAGACATGTGGGTTTCCGGACTGTAGACCATGATGCGATTCAGTGATACTGGAGTTCTGAGATAGTTACAGTAAGTGCTGAAATTACGTTAGCTCTGGCAGTACAAGGGCCTTGCATTGGCTAACTTACCCTGCTAAAAATGTATGTAGTGCAGAATGTGAAGCACTGACTTACCTCTAGATTAAAAGCTAAATTTGCAAAAGCTTCATCCACCGAGCTAGGAAATTGTATTGGCAATGGCTGGATTTAAATGTTGTTTGGTATTGCAGCTGTTTTCCAAAGGGACGGGGGTGTCAAAATGTATGTATCTTATACCTGGTCAAGAAAATGTGCTTCAATTTGTATCTTTATAGAGCCATACCCATCTAGACATAAAACAGTGGAGGTATCGGTATTTTGTGCCATAAAACGACTCTAACAATTACCAGGGAGATATCCACACCATGTCCTCTACATAATTTAATGGCCCAAACATTCAGCCAGAATCGTCTAGGAGCTAACACATTTTGTTCACGGGCAAATACAATACTGTTTCCTCAATAGCAGTTTGCAACTTCCCGTGTTGAGTCCCACATCAGGCATTTGAGAACGGAGGAAAAAGAACCTTAAGAATCAGGGAACAGACCACAGGGACAGCCAGGACTTATTAGTGTCCCTGCAGAAGGATTATTTAAAAGCTGTGAACTTGTTTCCTTGAACTACACTGCCTGATAATAAAAAACAGAGTCTGGAATGACGGTCAAACCCATGTTTATGAGCTGCACATCCTGCAGCAAACATTATTGATAAACAGAGAATTTGTGTATTTATGTACCAAAAAGAAAGCAATTCCACCTTTGTATCAAGAAAATAACCCCCAAAAAAGTCCTCCAGGATAAGTTATTTTATTCTGTCATTGCATGCAAAGAACTTAACCGGGCTGAGAAACACCTGGAACAGTTCTCCCAATAAGAGTTGCGTGGCTGTGATGTTGGCAGCAAGACCTTCTTCACCATCATCATAGGGAGGGTGTCAGATTATGGTACTTGTCAACTGGGAAGAATAAAATGTCTTTTCAGCAAGACAGTATTTGCCCCCCATAGCAACACTCTCTTGTTCCTGGATGACAGAAACTAATTATGAAGAGAAAAGGGCTTTGGAGATAGGAATATCTTGAAGATATGAGAAGTCTGAGTAGACCTGAGCAAAGAAAGGTCGATCTCCTCTAGTTTGCCTTAATGGGACACATGACATGTATGAGAGAATTTGGCATGAGAGCCACTTGCTGACATGTTAGTTCAGCTGATTGCCTGAAGCACCTCAGTTCCACACTTACCATTTTCCACTATGGTTGTTTATTGGCAGGCCATTTGAACAGAATTTTGTCTAATTTTGTCTGACACTCCAGAGGCACTGCTGTCAATCCGTCCCATGTTTGTAGACCTCATTTGCCTATTGAAATACACTGGAACTTTGCATGGAAGATTATGACTGAACTACAATATTGTTCTCAACATCTTACTCAGTAAAAAAAGTGTTAAAGATGCAACTTGTAGGAAGGTAACACTATTAACAATTCTCATGATACTCTGAAGCCAGTTACTAGAAATCAACTAGTTGGAGAAGATTGAAAGAGGTGCTTTTACTGATCTTTAGTTAGGATTGTAAATGATGGTAATTACTCTTAGAGCACATCTGAAAGTAGAAAAAAAAATTAAGAACATGAACACAGAGGTGAAAAAAAAAGGATTAAATACATTTTGAACTTGCCTTTACCTGAAATTGTTTGTTTAAATGTCAAACTTCTTCATGAAGAAGGTGAAAAATGACAACACAATTGCAGATCTGCCCCATTTCCCTTGCTTCTATTCCAGTGCTTAGGACACTTAAGTCCAATTTGTGGTGTGGGTTTAGGCAGAGTCCCATAGAAGCTTAGTTGTCAGGTAACTAATGATGTGCTTGAAACAGGCCTTAGCCATTAATAAAAATACCTAGCACCTGTTTATACCATTTTTTCCCCCGCACAGGCAAACATTCATGTTCTTAAATAGTAGCAATGCAAAATTCTTCTTCCCAAATCATTGAAATCCCAAGGGGGCTCACACAGCCTCTGCTCTGAAAACAAACACACACCTCTGCTTAGACATTTGTGATGAAATATGTTAGACATTGTGATTATTTTAGCTGCCTGCTTCTCTAATGACTTCACAACCATTTCAGAGGATGGGTGGCAGCTAGACCTGGTGGTTTCAAGGGATTTCAGTCTGACACTATATTATTCTTGAATTACTCTGAAAACTTCTTGCTTACTATAACAAGGTAAAAATTACTCTATCTATTCTGGAAAACACAGAATTGCAGTTGGTTGTGTTAAGATCTTGGTAGCAGCATATTTTGAGAAGTAATGCACTAAGGCATTTCATTAGAACAATGCAAGAGCTCATACTACTGATACAAATAGCAGGAGTGTATGTGTGTTTACGTATTACACAATTGTTCAACATTCTAAGAAATGGAGTAACATGCTATTCACTAATAAACCTTAAAAATATTGCTACTTCATATCAAACCATGTACTTTGATCAAAGCTCTTCCAAAGAGCTATCAGAAGTCTGGTTTATAATTTCACAGATATGTTTGTGTGTTAGTTAGAGGTCTTCCAAAATACATTATAGGTTTTGTTCCATGTTCTTCCTTTGATATCATTTATGTTTATGACCAAAAAAGACATGCAGCTGACCCTTGCTAGAAAAGTACCACAAAACCCATTAGACCACTTTCTTTGCAAGTGTAACTTTATATCTTGCAGTGAACAGAATTAGGAAGGATTTTTTTGAGCAATATATAGCAGTGCATATCCATAGAAGTATTGTGGGATTTTCTTTTTTGATTTTTTTTTGTTTTCCAGTAATTTTGCCAGCCTGGTGAAGTGGGCTTTACACAAAGGGGTGGTGAAGAAATGGAGGTCAGGGTGTTAAGTTCATGGGCAAGGTGGTGGAAGACAGAGAGCCCTGATGAGGGATAGAACAGGTAAAAAGAGAGCCTATACACAAGTGTGTGCAGTCCAGGTGACAAGCAGTGGTAGACAGAGGTCTTTGTGTAGGTACAGAGCTGTAGCACCGCTGGAGTAACTGAGATGCGGTGGGACTGTTTGTGAGGCTGCTGTCTTGTGATGGATATAGACCCTCTTAGAAGGAGAGGGAAAAAGGGGTCTGTGCTTCATTTAGAGGAACAGCTCAGATGTGTGAAGCTCTGCCAGTGAGTGGGCAACTGCCTAGATGAGTCAGGATGAGAGGCTGGTGAGGGTGACAAAGCAATCACAGTGAGGAAGTGGACTAGATCTCCTTTATGCTATTTGATGAGGACTGGTTCTCATGGGAAAATTCTATGTTCTTGACATCTGGAAGGGTGGGTCTCAAGGAGTCCAGGAGTTTGAGGAAGGTGTCAGGGGACAGCTTCTCAGCAATGATGTGAGATGGGCCAACTGGGCTTATGTGGTCTTGTATCTGCTGCTTAGGAATGAAAAAAAAAAAAAAAGGTCAAGGATGGAATAACTAATGGCACCCTGGGATACAGTGGCTGTGAAAGAGAGGAGTTTAAAATACTGAGGGGAGTGAAGAAAGGGAGCAGTAGAGTAAAGACCCTGGACTTGAAGACAGCAAGCCTTGTTTGGTGCAAAAACCTCAAGGGAGCTGTCAGATCTTGACAGACAGCCTCCTGCAAGCACAAGAACAGCCCATCTTGATCCTTATGAAAATTAGTGACACATCAGTAGATGATTTTGGCTAAGCACAGAAATTATGACAGAGCTGTGGCGAAAAAAAACAATAACCAGGAGGCTGAAGCAGGGACAGGCTACAAAGAAGGAATTTAGAAACTTTGCCTGGGCATGCAAAGATGGTGTTAAGGGAGCTAAAGTTCAACTACAGCCAGAACTTACAACAGACATCAAGAGCACAAGAAGAGCTTCTGCCAGTAACTTAACAGTGAAGGAATAAGCAAGAAAAGCGTGCATGCATGGCTAAATATGTAGGTCATGTAGTGACAGTGAATGCAGATAAGGGTGAGATAACCAATGTTTTGCTTCTTTGAGTCTTTATGAGAGTCTCACAGACCTTTGTGCCTAGAGAGGTTTCAAGGAGGCAAGAAATTACTGAGAGTAGGAAGGTTTGAATCATGGATGTCTTGAGAAATGTCAACACTTAAAGGTCCATAAGACCAGATGAGGTGCATCCAGGCTGCTGAAAAAGCTTGTAAGAAACATCTTTGAGAGGTCATGGAGGCTGGAGGAGGTGTCCAGTCACCAGAGGAAGACAAATATTGCATAATCTTCAACAACGTCAGGATGAACAATTGGGGAACACTACAGTAGTGGACATTACTTCAGTTCCTGGGAAAATCATAGTGCAAGTCCCCTTTGAAGTTACCTCTGGGTACATGAAGAAGAACATGTTTGTGAATGGCAATCTGACGAAACTGATTTACTTCCATGATGAAATGACTAGATCCATGGGTGTGGGGAGATCAGTGGATGTCACTTATCTTGACTTTGGCAAGACTTTCAATATGATCTCTCACAGCATCTTTATAGTCACTACTGGGTGGCTGAAAAAAAACTGTCTGGGTGGTCAGGCTCAAGGATAGTCATTAGTTGTTCATATTCTGCTTGAAGGCTGGTTACTAGTAGAGGTTCTCGGCATCCATCATGGGACTTTTTATGTTTAATGTCTTTATCAATGATCTGGAAGAAGAGGTGGAGTTAGCATTCACCAGATAAGCAGATGATAACAAGTGTGGGTGAAATAGTTGATGAGTGCAAGAGAAGGTCTCTGTCTAGAGGGACTGGGTCTGTTGAGAGGAACGGACTGGGGCAGGAGCAAAGGACAGCCCTGCCCATGGCAGGCAGACCCCAGCAAAAATGCTAGTGGGCTGGGAGCAGCTGTGGGGAGAAGATCTTGGGTTCAGGTATGCAGTGAGCTAAGCAGGGGCCAGTTTTATACCCAGGCAGTGGTGAAGGCCAGCAACAACCAAGGTGGGTTGAACAAAGCACAGCCCAGGAGTCACTGGAGAGGATTATTCTCTATTATGGAAGCAACTGGCATCTAATACTGCGCTCTGTCTAAGAAAAGCATTGATAAACTGGATCAAACCCAGTGACAGTCACCGAGTTGATTGGGGTTTAGAGAACAGGCCCTGTGAGAAAAAAAATGAGAGGCTGGGGTTGAATCAGCTTGAAGCAGAGAGGTCTTTGATGTATGGGGATATGGAAGGAACAATTTATTAGCAACTTACCCATACCTAAGGGGATGTTGTCAAGAGGACAAAGGCAGGCTCTTTACTGAGGTGCACTGTGGGACCACAGTAGACATTGGCCAGAGTCTGAAGCAAGAAAGGTTCCTATTGGATAAAAGGCAGGATAATTAATCAGGTTCCCTAGAGAGTTTGTAGAGTTTCCATCTTTGGATGTCTTCAAGACCTGGCTGGGAGAAGGCCTGAGCACCCTAATCCAAATGCAGTACTCACGCTTCACTGACAGAGGCTGAACAGGAGCTCTGCAGAGGTCCCTTCCAGCCTGGATGGTTTTGTGACTCTGGGACTATGATTTGTAGTGATGCTTTCCCTTGAAAGCACTGATGATGATGACTTCCTGTGGTTGAATACCAGGCTTTAGTGGACATTTCCTTCATTCTAAGTGGAAAAAAGTTTCCTTATCAAAATAGAAAATCTGTTCTATAAGTACAGTAACTATATTAAATAACTCCTTGAGTTTCTTAGTCTATTTTTTTTTATGTAGAACCGGGGACTTCTGAAATATATTGGTGATTAGACAGCACTTTTGACCATCATATAAATATTTAATATGTTGCCTTTTTTGCATTTTTTTTAGAAATACATATAATATTACTCAAATTTGCCAGCGTATTCTGAAGCATCATAAACTGTCAGACCAATGTCAGTACCATTAACATGGTGAACTATAATGGTCCTTGTAATGCACGTTATGGCCTATCACACCAAGGCTGAGCTATCAAGTTTTTCAGTTGGCAGATCATTGTATCAATAGATCACAGCTTCTCCAAAGCAACAAAATAAAAAGTATTGAACACGCTTGAAAGATTATTATTAAATGAAATAACTCAATTGTTCAGAAAACAACATAATGACCAAAGTGATTAGCCTGTAATGTGAACATTGCAGATTAATCTTTTGCTAAATTGTTTTTTTAGGATGATATTTTTTAATCATTGAAGAAAAAAGTCTTAAGCACTTGATGCTTTCATTAGAAATAACAATAATTATTATTACTGCATACTTGGATCAAAATTGCTCCCCATGCTTCACACTATAAAAATAAAATTTCTTCTTCAAGTATCTTTTCTTTTTCCTGGCTTCTTCTAGTCTGCTATCAAAGCCCTCAGAAAGCCTGTACTTTACCACACTGCAGATACATGTCCTAGGAGATATCCCCTGGCTATTTATATCAGTGCAGGGAACCTGACAGATCTCCTCTGGAACTGAACAGCACAGTTCCTGCATTGACCACAGGAATCAGACATTGTGAAGGCCCTCCTTTTCCTTCATCTCATTATTCTGAATAGTCCACCAAAACACAGAAAGAAAAAAAGTGATAGTTTCATTATCTCCTGCCAGTGGTATTTACGGGTTGTTACTGCAAAACTTCACATTTCTGTAAGTCTCTTACATTCACAAATTTTGCAGTCCCCGATGATACTGAGAAATAATGTCTCCTCAAACATTTTTCTGCCTGGGTTGGACATATTGTAAAGGAGGCTTTCATTTAAGAAAAATGCTGTTACATTGTTAGCCATTATTGCTCAACAAAGACAGAATAATATGGAAGGTCAAAACATTGCTCTAATGAAAATGGAACTGTAAGGCCAAGGATCTTATTCTGCCCCAGATTACATGAGGATGACTTGTTTGACACCAGTGGCACAAAAAATTAGAGTAGAATTTAAGTGAGAGTATCCAAAATCTGATTATAAAGCACTCTAATGATGTTAAGGAATCAAATCATTGCACTGCTAGAACAGTCCCAGCTCTGTAATTTTTCTGCAAAGTGCACATTATATCACTGTATAACTGATGGCTCCTACAGCATTCCCTTTTAATTGTTCCACTCAGCTCAATTTAAAATTATATATATATTTAAAATATATAAAATGAAAGAAAAAATGCCTTAATTTCTCCAAAAGTGTTTTAATTGTATTAATTTTTCAATAAATTTTAATATTAGTTTTCAGTACCTTTTCATAATGCATTTACAGGACCGGAAATTTGCTTGTATCTCTCTGTATGCTTGCAAGCCGTCTCACGGTCCAGTGAAGCCAGCAAAGGTTCAACTTTTTCTGAATGTCAGTAAGATTGTAAGCAGAACCTACAGGCACTCACAGCCCATGGGGTCCATAATGCCTTTTTTTCTGTTCTTCAGTCCTGGAACATAGTCTGGGCCCAAAGACCACACGTGTCCTCTATCAGTCCTGTGTCAGGCAGGCAGCTAAATGCTGCCTTTCCATTCCCTTCCACGCTATGGACTCGCGTGTGTAGCTGATAACCATGAAGTTTGTGTGAGGTGGGGCTGTCACAAATACATGCTTTGAAATAAGAGGAATTTCACTACCTAGTGGAAGGACTTGTTTTACTGTATACGTTTTTCCCTGCTGAGTGGAAGCTCTAGTCAGGTGTGTTGGCAACTACTACATGACGCCAATGCTGTTGACTTCAGGAGGCCCATGTTTTGTTCTTGACTTTGTTACTGATTTACTTTGATATCTGAGGCAGATAATTATGCAAAATTTTATAAACTGATTTAATTCTGCATGCTTTAATTTTCAGTTTTAAGTGTTGAAATTGAAATTAGTTCGGGTCTGATTTTCAAAGAGATCAAGAATCTATCACTTCCGAGGTTACACTGAATTAAGTTGGCTGGCAAAACAAATCATTGGCAAAGACATATTGCCTGTGTTCCTAGGCAGTTCACTTCTGTTGAGCTCTTCTAATTTAAAGTGGTTTTCCAGAAGTAGCAAGATGTGGTGCGGTAGGTTGACCTTGGCTGGACGCCAGATGCTCACCATGCCGCTCTATCACTACCCTTCTCAGCAGGGCAATGTGGGGAGAAAATAAGATGGAAAAAAGCTGGTGGGTCAAGATAAAGGCAGTTTAATAAAGCAAAAATGAAGGCTACTTGTGGAAGCAAAGGAAAACAGAAGATTTCATTCTCTAGTTCCCATCAATAGGCGATGTCCAGCCACGTCCCGGGATGCAGGGCTTCATTACGCATAGCGATTGCTCCATAAGACAAATGTCATAATAACAAATGCCCCCCTTTCCTCCTCCTTTCTCTTAGCGTTTACTGCTGAGCAGACATCATGTGTTATGGAATATCCCTTTGGTCAGTTTGGGTCGGCTGTCCTGGCTGTGTCCCCTCCCAAGATCTTGCCCACCCCCAGCCTAGTGGTGAGGGGTATGTTGGAGAGACAGCCTTGATGCTGTGCCAGCACTGCTCAGCAGCAGCCAAAAACACCTGTGTGTTATCAGCACCTTTCTAGATACTGATACAAAGCACAGCACTATCAGGGCTGCTGGGGGGAAAATTAACTCCATCTCAGCCAGACCCAATACAGGTGGATGAGGGACACTGAAAGGAATTAATTGAAGAGATATTTTGCAGAATTAAAATATGCTTAAGATCCTCAGATCAAAAACAAAAGAAGAGTAAACAATAAACAGACAGTTTTCTGAATTACTTGGGGAAGTAAGCATATGGGCTAACTGTGAAGAGCTGCAGAAGAAGATTGTTACTGAATGACTAGGTAACAAAATAGGTGATGACATTCAATGCAGAGAAGAGTGCTGTCACTCACATCCAAGCAAAACACAGCTTTACCTTTCTCGGATGGTGATGGGTTCAAAACTATTATATGTAGGGTTGAAATCTTTAGCTGATGACATATAGTTCTATGAAAATATTTAGTAGTAGTTAAAGAAAATAGAATACTAAGTATTTTTAAGAAAAGAATCAAACCATACCACCATATACAGTACCTGCATCTCTAAGATTAGGTCAGTTCTGGTATCTATTTCAAAAACACATAGAGAAAGGGAAAAGACAAAGTATGGTTAATTATATGGAATAGTTTCCAGAGGGGGAATAATGAAACCTTGTGATTCCAGTTGTACTTGTGTGTGCAGGAATAACAATAATGTAGAGGTCTTTAAAATCATGAATACCATGAAGAATAAACAGAAACATTTTATCTACCTCCTCCTCTAATACAAGAAATGTTAGATATAAAATGTAAACATCAGACAGAAGGTTTAATCCACAAAAGATATTTCTTCACATTCTGAGTAGATAAGCTGTAAAATGCTTTGCTGCAGGATTTCATGGTTGCTAAAAGTTTGTAGTTGTTCCAAAAGCCATTGAACAAACTCAAGGAAGAAAAATATAAGAGGGGCTGTTAAATACAAACATACACCTTTGACTCAGGATCCTAATCAGAGAGGCTAAACATATAAAAAGTTAGGAGTTTTTTCCTCCTATGCTAATATGTAGGTAGCCAGTAAATGGCTATCATCAGAGATGGAATACTGGACTTAGTGTAACTTAGTGCTAACATTTTTATTTTCAGGTAGTAGGACAATATTTATTTCATTTTATGTATATTTTATGTTATTTCATCTCTGAATCCTTCCATTTATATAAAAGTCAGAGCATAGACTCAATTCAAAGGCCACAAATGACAGCATGAACTAACTGAATTTTCAGTCCACCTCAGTTTCCAAAGAAAAGAGGGAGTGACAGGGGTTGAAGAAGGTCGGAAAAAGGCACACAGAGAGTGGGAAATGATCTCACTTTATTTCACAAAGCTCAAAATATAGAAATGGGAATGTACACTTAAAGTGATAAGCAACCATAGTAACTTCAGAGTTAAGGGATAAGCTTAGAAACACACAATTGTCAGCATGAGTTAGTAGCTGACACAAGACTGACCAGGACCAGACTAACAGCATTATGTTAAACTGCTGGTTTTTATTAGGGTGCTATTTCATAGTTTTGATGAGAAATACAACGAGCTGATACTGAAATCGTAACTGAACTGCACAACATAAGGAAATAGAAGCTGTAGTACATACAGCAGACTTTTCACAGTAGATGTTCTATGATGTCATGCAGAAAACTGCCTCCTGGTCTGTCAGCTGGACTTCAAAAACCTTGGAGAGCATGTATGCAGCATTTGCAGCATTTTCAGCTGTAACTAAGCTGTGATAGTCACTGAAAGATTTCAGAAAGGCTTTGACAAACTTCTGTACCTACGCGCTTCCTCCATTAGACCACCTCCACAGTCTCACATGTCCTGCCACACTCTGGAGTTAAGAGAGGCAAGGAGAAAAACTGAAACCACTATAAGATTTAAAAGGCAAAAAATCACCACTCCTTGCACCTGCAAATGACTCTGAAGCACATCATTTAAGGTACATACGAGACTGTGTACCTGAGTTAGCAACAGGACAAGAGTATCAATATTTAGACTCATAATGTTGCTACTAGTCTTATTCTTCTCTCCTCTGCCTAAATTCTATCTTGGTTGCTTTTGTCCTACTATGTCCTATTGCACTAAGGCCCTTGTCCTGCAAAAAGTCGCATTGTTTACCCATGACTATTAACAGAACTTATTCTGTCCTACAGTTTTATTAAAAGATGTCTCACATACTTTTAGGTGCTAAAACACCTGCATCAGAAGACAACCAGATTTGCTGCTTTTCAGTATGACCAATCAGAGAAGCCACCAAGTGCCTTTTACTTTGGGGATAGTGAAAAAATAATGATGCTGCATTTTTAATGACCTCATATTAGAAGATAGGTGAGAAAGAAAAGTAACAGGGACATTTATAATTTGGTAATTTTGATGTAAATATTTTATGAGCACTTCTTGTGTCTAAAACTTTTCTTCAGACAGATCCAAACTTCTGAGTATCATGCACAATGAGCACAGAGTTTCTAAGCATAATAGGAACCATAATGGTCCACAGAATTTCGCATTATGTTTCCTCAACAAACCTATTCATAGATCACACAAGCCCTCTAAATTTAAAGAAAACATAAACATGAAGTTCTACTCAAGAATCATTTGACCCTGGTGGAGGAATTGACATGCTATGAGCAACATTTAATAACTAATTTTGTTCAGGAGTTGACTGTAGTCTTCCACAAAGTGAAAAAGACCACACTAGTAACTGATTGTACTGATTTTGTGTGGCAAGGTTTTCATAGTGAGGGGGTTATAGGAGCAGCTTCTGTGAGAAGCTGCTAGAAGCTTCCCCTATGTCTGATAGAGCCAATGTCACCTGGCTCCAAGACAAACCCACCACTGGCCAAGGCTGACCCCATCAGTGACAGTGGTAGAACCTCTCGGATGATATAGTTAAGAAGGGGGGGAAAAACCCCAAAGCCTGTGTGGAAACAGACAGAAATAGATGTGAAAACATGTGAGAGAAACAACTCTGCAGACACCAGTGAAGAACGGGGGAGAAGAGGTGCTCCAGGCACTGGAGCATTCCCCTGCAGCCCCTGGTGAAGACCATGGTGAGTCAGGCTGTCCCCCTGCAGCCCACAGAGGTCCATGGTGGAGCAGATATCCACCTGCAGCCCATGAAGAACCCTACACTGGAGGAAGTGGATGTCTGAAGGAGACTGGGACTCTGTGGAGAGCCCATGCAGGAGCAGACTTCTGGCATGACCTGTGGCCCCATGGAGAGAGGAGCCCACTCTGGAGAAGGTTTGCTGGCGGGACTTGTCACCCCACGGGGGACCCACGCCAATCATCTGTTCCTGAAGAACTGCACCCTGTGGAAGGGATGCACACTGGAGCAGTTCTTAAAGAGCTGCAGCTTATAGGAAGGACTCACATTAGAGAAGTTCGTGGAGGACAACCTCCCATGGTAGCGACCCCATGCAGGAGCAGGGGAAGAGTGTGAGGAGTCCTCCCCCTGAGAAGGAAGGAGCAGCAGAGACAACATGTGATGGACTGACCACAACCCCCATTCCCTGTCCCCCTGCACCGCTCGGGGGAATGAGGTAGAAAAATGGAGAGTGAAGTTGATCCCTGGAAGAAGGGGGCGGAGGGGGATGATGTTTTAAGGTTTGTTCCTATTTGTCATTAAATTAATTTCCACAAGCTGAGGCTGTTTTGCCCATGAGGGTAACTGATGAGTGATCTCCAGGTTCTTCTCTCAACCCACCAGCCTTTTGTCATATTTTGCTCTCCCCTGTCCAGCTGAGGAGGGGAGTGACAGAGTGGCTTTGGGGGGCATTTGGCGTCCAGCCAGGGTCAACCCACCACATGATAGTGTAGACTGCGATTAAAGCCTGAGAGGTCTGAAATCTCTTATGAAAGTTAAACACTATTTTAAGGAGTTGGAGTCTCTTTTTGTGTGAATCATCAAAACTAATTGTCAACTCTGTGTCAACTTAGAATCAATTCTGTACAAGATGGAGAAGCTGATACTCTAGTAAGAGCAATGCCTATCCTATGCAAGAAGAAATGAGATTAAATTGTCTCCTTTTCCACTAAGGAGCCATTAGTAATGAATAATAAGACCCTTTTCTTTCCTCTGACTGTTGCTGTTTCTTGTCACCATCTGCCAAACAATCTTGGTATTTTGGAGTTTTGGTAATGCAAATGGGACAAAACATGACTTCATTGCTTGCCAAGACCACTGTATTTTAGCTAGGACTGTCAATCATTTTTCTGAAAATTTGGAAGCGTAGAAAAGAATCTACATGTGTAACGGCTCTATTTTGGCCCTTAAGTAAAGGGAGTATAGCTGGTTGATAAACAATACTAAACAGTTTGAATTTCATCTTTCCTCTGAGATGGAGAATTCTCTTTTCACTTAGTTCAACATATTTACATACCTTATAGTCATGAATGAATTTGACTGTGAAGGATCCCTGTCTGCGTGAGATCTGTTGTTATATTTATTATTCAGGTAAAGAACTGAGGTGGAGATTAAGGTCAGAGTTTCAAGCTGCATTATTTGGGAGTTTGTTTCCTACTGAGTCTTCCTTTGCATGACAAAGTCTCTTTCAAGACAAAACTTTAGAACAACATTTTCCCACTCTTCTCCCAGTCATTTCAAAGACTAAAAACATTTCCTGTCTGGTTCAGGGCCAGAAAACTATTGACAGAGGTCCTGATTTATTGGCCCTCACATTAAGACCTTCAGTTATGTGTTTTTTTCTTCCTGTATTTTGTTTAAAACAAAACAAACCAAACATTTTTAAAGTGATATTTTATTCACACGATAATTTTAAAACAAAGAATCTGTGTTTACACAAGTAAACAAAATAAATATAACATAACACTTTTTGTCCTCTATGACTTAAATGATTTTAATACCTCCTTCAGCTGCAGCAGGATTTGATTGGCACTGGTGAATTCATACCATCTGACTTTCAAAAAACATTCATAGCACAGAGTAAGAGATGCAAGAGATGGACGGATGTAAATGGCAATATCTTATTTCTGTAGCAAGATTATCTGAAAGTATCACATAATCCAAGCACAACATATACCAGTGTTCTCTGCAAAGATTTTCCTAAATATTTAGAAATAAGCACTTTACATGATGGTCTTTCACAAGGATAACGGAATCACACAATCACAGTATCAGTTAAAATAATTCTGTTTCCCTTGCTAATGAACCAATACACTGGCTGACCTGTGTGATCCTATAAATCTTCTTTCATGTCACATTACTATAATTTTAAGAAGTCATACTATAAAATATTTTATTACAAGAGATAGTGCTGTTTTATGGATGGTTATACATGCAAAGCTTTCCCAAATATTTTTGTAGCTGTTCATGAAAAAGGCTGTTCAAACATGTCTTGAAACTCCAGAGAAAGTTCAGCTCCAATTGCAAGTAATCCTACCCTTCCACCCTTCCACTGCCCACACATCCATCCTTGTCGTATCTTTGCAAAAGTATGCACTTGAAGTAGAGTGAGAAGGAAGAATAATATTGGTAATACGGATTTTGGGAATAATTATCTTTTCAGTTTTTGCTAATGAAAAACAGAAATGGCCAGTTTCAAAGCAGTCTTCTCAGCTGCTGATAAGATTAATGTACTGATTAACACCTTTTCCAAGTTGGATTGGAGGTGAAAGCAATTCCATTTGGCAAAACCTCATCCCATTTGCTGACATCTTCATTAACCTCACTGATAAGAAAACCATTTCACAATAAAAATTTCTCAGGGCTAGAGATTTTATCTTCACAGCTTCACCTAACAATGTTAATTCTCTGTGTGAAACACGCAGGTTCAATTGCCTTGATAATTTCACAGTGCCCTATACCTTTTTTTTTTGGTTAAAAGGTTGACATAAAAGAAACCAATTACTTCACACTCACTACAGAAGACTGATTTTCAAAAGGACATTTCACCTTTTAACAAAAGGAGAGAACAAGGATGTAGATAAAAGTGAATGAAAGGGTCATCAGACACAGAAAGTTAGTTGAAAGTACATATTGAAAGAAATAATGCCATGTGATCGTATTTGGAGCTGTGCCAAGCTCTTCTGCCGTATTCTATAATTTCACTGGTTGGCAAACAGGCACCGTAATTTCCCTATAGCATACCATTGCATTGTTAAGTCAAACATTGTGTCCCTTGCTCAGGCATGCTAAGTTGCAGTTTTGGATTCAACATTTGGCAACAGACTCTTTCCAGTTATTTTAAAAGGCATATTTGCTACTGGAAATAATTCCTTACTTTTTAAGTAGCAGCTTGCAGTGTAAGAAGCCAATTGTGAATCTAGCTGAATGGTGAAACTGTTGTTTCAGCCAGGTTATAGTCTTATGAAACCTTTTGCCGTGTAGATTCTTATTCAGAATGTGTTTTCACACAAGTGAATACTGAATATCATGTCAGAAAAGTCAGTGGCATTTTCACTAAAGCTCAGGTATATAGCTCAGTGAAAATCTGTAAATATCTGCTTACCAGGATGTAGGCTTTTTGTGATAGTCTCCCATGTCTTTTACCTTGTGCATTTGGAGTTATTCTGTTGAATCAGTGGCATGACAGTCTCTGTGTATGTAAATACAAGCACGTCTATGTTCTTACTTGTCTGAAAAATGAAATTTGATTTGCTAATTTTAACGCAACGTGAACTCAGTTTGGTGTAATTTTATAGCTTTGCAAAACATACTTGAAATATTGTGTCGGGGGAGGGAAAGTGTTCTCTTGCTGTTGTACGCTATGTGTTCTCATAGAACATTACAGTGTTAGACCAACCAGTCCTGTGCGTAAATCACACATGACAAAGCAATTGAAGGTAAACTTTCTATATACTCTCCAAAAAATGTGGTTATTTTCTAATTCTGCAAAGTTACGATGAAACAATGCCATTCCTGTTATAATTCCATGGGAGTAACATTACATTACATTAGACATGATATTTGAATTTCTGAAATCTGCCATCCAATACCTCTTGGTGCACAAATGCCACCAGCAAATACTCTTCACAGCCATCTAGCAAGTCATCTGTGATGCAGCATGGGTAGTACCTAACAGTTATGCTTTCAGACTCCAATTTCAGAGGCCTGTACAGCAAAAGATGAGCTATCCCATAAACAAGAACTTTGTTGTACAAAGGTCTGCTATGTACTTTCTATTACACAACAGCATTAACCTCTTTTCCAAATGTGACTCAGTCCACAAATTAGTCACTATGCACTCCTATCTCACAGCCTCATAAAGAGATTTCCTGTAATTCTGAGAACACACTCTTCACTTTTTTAATCTTAGGCGTTAACACCCAGGCTTTTCCTTTAGTAACACTTCTGAGCATTCAAAATGCTATCTCAGTTTTCAAAAAGAGAAGAGTTACTTATGCCACAGATATCCACCACTTAAACTCCTGCACCGGTATAATTTCAGTTCTTCTAAATAGACACAATCTGTCTTTATCGTCTAAATAAAAACTGCCTGTTGAATGGTTACTGCCAACTACAGCTGTCCCTATCCCCTGAGTAACCTTAGGCACCCTGACCTAAGCTAGTGCAAGTCATGGTCTAGCCTGGCAAAGTCTCTTGATACCATGGTTGTAGCTACATCCACAAAAACACAGGGCTGACAAAACCTTAGGTTCTTTCTACTCAGTGGATGCTAATGGTTCTAAGACTTAGGAATCAAACTGAGTCATGATGAAGCCTGTTTAAAAAGAAAAAAAAAACCCAGAGAGGCAATTGCTAATACTGATGCTCATGGTGTTTCCAAATGTTGGGTAGTGGGAAAAACTGGAGAGCTGCTAGGGCACTGGGACTTTTTCAGCTCAGCATTGACTCATTATTAAGATGAGATACTGCTGCAACATCGCATCTGAAGTGCTTTGTTTATATATTAACCCTGCCAGCAGTGTGTGTGAGCTGTTTGTGGAGCCTGTCACTCCAAGCCTCTAACTCCACATTCTTTTTATTTTATAGGTATGTTCTTTCTTGTTTCTAGAGTGCCTGACATGTTACAGAAGCTTTGCAGTTACACAACTCCCTCTGCAGTTGCACAAACTTGCCTCTGCAGTGTATGCTTCTGCTTAGTCCCCATTACCCCAAAAGAGACCTAGAATAAATAAGACAGTCAGATCTATCCACTGTTGCCTTCAGAAGGCGTGGCGACCTGGTTCAGGAACGGCATGCCTTCTGAAGGCAACAATCTACAACCTTAATTCTCTCTCTCTTGTGCTTTTTAACAAGTGTCTTGTTAATTGGACGTCAAATGCTTTTCCTGATTCGTTGCAAAGGGAAATTCACACCTTCACACAGGGGCTGAGGCAGAACGCAGAGCCTGTCCCTGACTGGAGAGAGAAGCCTCTGGCCTTCACCCAGGGGCAGCAGGATGTTCAACCTCTCCACTGTTTTTCTGGGATTGTGTGTGTGGTGATCCAGCATAGTTTGACTGTGCAATATTTTAACAACAGGATGTCTGCTCAAAGGCAGGTCTCAATGCATAGGCAGAATACACACAGAAAAAGAAAGCCTTGGGAGCAGCCGAATTTGCAATATGTGGAAAGAAGAAACAAAAGGGAAGGGGAAGGGGAAGGGGAAGGAAAAGGAAAAAAGACAGTGAAGGAAAGAGGAGAGGAAAGGAATGGAAAGAGGAAAGGAAAGGAAAGGAAAGGAAAGGAAAGGAAAGGAAAGGAAAGGAAAGGAAAGGAAAGGAAAGGAAAGGAAAGGAAAGGAAAGGAAAGGAAAGGAAAGGAAAGGAAAGGAAAGGAAAGGAAAGGAAAGGAAAGGAAAGGAAAGGAAAGGAAAGGAAAGGAAAGGAAAGGAAAGGAAAGGAAAGGAAAGGAAAGGAAAGGAAAGGAAAGGAAAGGAAAGGAAAGGAAAGGAAAGGAAAGGAAAGGAAAGGAAAGGAAAGGAAAGGAGTATATATTCTCTATAATATATATGATATATTTGCTATATAGAATTCTTCGTATTTATAATATGTTATACATACATACATATTCATATACCACCAATAGGGAGCACCAGGATCTTCTCCACTACTGGTGCTAACAGATAGGGTTTGAGAGAGGTTCCTCAGAGAGGAGCCAGGAGCAGGATTCCAAAACCTGTGCGTACCATTGACTAATTAGTTTTACTTCTATTTGTGAACTGCAATCCAAAGTATGGGGTCTAAGAGCTGGAAAGTACCATAAAGAAAATACTTCTAAAGAAAACAGGGGACAGAAACCTGTTAATGGCTTGACTATAGTAACGGTAGCAAGTTACCTATAAGAACAAATCCTGAATCTTGAAATAAAAAGCTTTACTGAGCAATGTAAGGTTCATTGGGACAAAACAATATTTAGTAGCTGGACTTTCAACTGTTCATCAAATGCAAACAAAAGAGACTTTGCAGAATGACCATAGCATTATAGAGAAGAAGAGAAAAATATGTGTTTTAAAATAGATAGCAATGTGGTTATTTTCCAGTGAATAATTGAATTTCTAAGCACTAGAAAGATGAGTGAAGTGGTATTTTCCACCAGAAATTTCAGGTATTTTTCCACTATACAATGATACGTAACAGAGCTATTACAGTTAGTAATGTAGAATAAGCTCCGTCTGCAAACCTGAGCTAATAGCCTGGAACCAGAAGCACAGTGAAACAGAAAGCAATGTTCTTTATCCATTCCAGTGTGTCTTCGGGAAAACAAGTATTTTAGTTTTTTTAATACTTTTTGCCTGGTATATTTCAGATTTGGCATAGAATACAGATCTTAAGAATAACCACATTCACAATAGTTTCACAGTATAAGCAAAAACTATCCTCAACTTAAGTCCCAGATTTAAGCATTGCTTAGCCTTAGCGACATCCTTGCTTGAGAACAAGCTCAGTACCAACAAAAGAAGAAGCCAGAATGCCAGATGCAAACATGCTGGACAGAGCAGATTTTAGGAGACAGATGGGGAGGCAAATTTGTGCATTATATCTACCTCCTGGTCTACATCTGAATAAGTCTGGTTCACAAAGCCATGGTAGACAAATTTACAGAAATGAATGTTGCACATTACCATTAGCTGAATTTGGTGAACTGAGACCGATTATATCTTCTAGCTTGCGTGATACTTATCACCTTAAATAAGTATTTTTGTCAAGTAACACCCATTAAATTGCCTCTTTGTGATAAGCAAAGTAAGGAACTGTTCGCATCTGTTTTAAATAACTTGACTTTTTCTTCTAGGTATTTTTCACCTTTTGTGAAAGTTGCTTTTGACTGTGCAACCAGTAATTCTGATGCTAGAACTGGGGACTTCTGAGTGCACTTTCCTTAGAAACAGTGTTGAAAAATAAGACTCTGCATAACTCAGATCTATCCAGAATGTTATTAACTGATACATTAACTTTGAAATAATATGAAAAGATATGAAATTAATGATGGAAGGGATTGACAGTGCAATGCAGTATATTGTTTTAAATAATGTGAAGATGATCTTGAGATGCAGAAAATACCAGTTTCCAGTTGTTATGCCAGTATTGAGCTAGAGTTTTAGGCAAAGATTTGCGCACTATGGAGGATAACTATTGTAGTTAGAATCAGGAAGAAAAAGAAGTTGAAAGTTGTTGCTAACAGCGGCAGTAACTGTTGTTAACTGACTGGTTTGGGATATTATCCCAGCTTGTTGCATTTTCTGGCAACTTGTAATGTTTGTGCAGAATTTGTGAACAAAAATCTGACTTTAAGCATCATCTGAGACTATGTTTTGCCTTGGTAATTTTTTTTCCATTTCTCTAACCCCCATTTAGTGACTTTAAATATTTCTAGTTACTGCTCTGTGTTATAGACATAGTAAATCTTCATGTATAAGAAAGCTACATCAAAACTGGAAGAGAAAACGATTCCATTTCAGTATTCCAATAAAGCATCCTGACACCCTATGTTATGCAAATTAATATATTGCAAAATAAACTTCCTGGGTTTTAGAGAGAGTTTCATTCATGGTTCCAGCCTTCACAAAGCATATGTTTTTCCACTGTACCTATGATACATTTTTTCTGAAAAACTAGATCAATGGCACCATTCAAACAGTAGAGTGACAATGCTAGTACGTGCTAAATTTGAGATCAAAACCAGTAACTAAATGAAAGAAATACTAGGCTGCATGAGTACAGGAGAGATGTGCCTTGGATTGAGATAGCAAATGACAGCTGATGAGATTGACAGTTAAAAAAATGAATTTCAGATAGAAGTACCTCTAAAGAAAAACTTCTCTGGGATTTGGAAAATGAGAAAAAGAAGACAGTAATCTGATAAAAGGGGAGGGAGAAAGATTAGCTTTTGAAGACACGCTAGAACTGATGATTGAGAACAGTAAAAAGGTTTTGCTTTTTCAGACATTTCTGCAAGCAGGCGAACCTACAGCAGCACGCACACACTTTAGGGAGGAACCTGGAAACGTAAAAGGCCTAAAAATGTAGTAGGATATCAAACAGACAGGCTCAGACATTAAATTTGAGGGGAAAAAATAACCTACAGAGGGCAACAGGATATGTCATCAATGATTGCCAGCTATTTTACAGTCTTCATTTAATTTGTAGAATCTTCCTGAGATTCTCCAGTCCTCCCCGGAAGGGTCCCGGAAAACAGATAAAAGTTTTGCTTTTTACAGGGATGTTATGGAGCAACATTTAGGGAAGCTACTGCAGGTTCCACAGAGTCCCACTTTCCCCAGCCCTCCAGAAAACCCGTCCAGAGCTTTCAGTCCCCACTTTCTTTAAAATCCAAACTCAAGCCTCGTCACCTGCAGAAGGCATTCAAGATTCAGAGAGCAGAGAGATATTTACATTTATATCTGGGTATAACTGGGTGTTTAACTTTTGTATTACGGTGCAAAGCTGATGATTAAAATGCACAAACTCAAATTACAGGACAAGCTTGAGGACCCAGTATGTCTTCTTTCATAAATGCACTTAGATAAAGACATCTAACAAAAAAAGTCTGCATGCAGTAAATAAAGAGAGCATAACGGCTAAACAATAGGGTAGAAACCCCCGTGACTAAGAGTAACACAAGAATTGTTTGGAGGAGATTCTTACTATTTATACTTCTGATACATTAGTATAGTTCCAGAAGTAATAGGTTCATGAAATTTCTTTTTGCTTTTATCCCTGTGGTTGGTGCTGTTTGTCAGGTATAAGGCTGACATTATGAATCTAACACTCTCTCACACATGATTATAAACTTTATGAGCACAGAACAGCAGTTCAGGCCGGTTGCATATGTCACATAAGGATAAAAAATAAAATAAAATAAAATAAACACAGTTACAAGTAATTAACTTGCTGCTGTAGACAAAAAAAGTAACATTTTTCACTGGTATTACTCACCTGTTGGAATGTGACTAGATAAATTTTTCCTTTGTCCTCAGGAAAAAAAAACAAAACAAGCACAGCCTGATTTCGGACTCCTGTTACAAGAAAATAAGAAAAAGAATTGGATTTATTGTTCTGCAAACATTTCTGCAGGAAATTCTGTTCTTGTGATAGGTGTGAGGGGTAACCCAGGCTGTTTTTAGAATAAATCTANTTTTAAAAAAAAAAAACAAACCAAAACACAGTTTTACGGAAAAAAAAAAACATTTTTTTCGTCAACTGGAAGGTGGATCCATCAAAGAAAACTGGTTGCACTTTACAGGAAAAAAGAAAAAGAAAAGGATAGCCATTGATTCTAACTAACAGTGCCAGCTAGCTGTTCACACACACTTAAACTAGATATGAAGCCCTTATTCTTTGAACTGAAATTTCCCCTCTTGATCAAAGGACCTATTTTGCAGTACCTGCAGTATTTATTTTTTGGCAGATCTAAGATGTCTACTGCAGCCTTTCAACCCCTGTCTTCACATCTATATTATTGGTAGGGAGTAAAAAATTTATTGTGATACCCATTTGGGGGGCTTTCTTCAAGGGGTTAGCTGTATAAACATGCCATGGCATCAAAGCAAGACAGAAAGCCAAAGGCTGCAGCTATTTAGGTTAGGAAGGGGCTGCCTAACAGGATAAAAAGAAAAGAAAAGAAAAAAAAAAAAGTGTGCATTTAGAAACAAGGATAAACACAATTCTTGCTTAATTTTAGGCTCTTCTGAACCCCTCTAAGATTCTGTCTACATGGCTGTAAAGGCTCCAGTAGTGAAGCAACTACCAAGAGAAAAAGAAGAGAAAATTCAGTACCGCTT
This sequence comes from Anarhynchus alexandrinus, assembly GCA_008711295.1. NCBI lineage: Eukaryota > Metazoa > Chordata > Aves > Charadriiformes > Charadriidae > Anarhynchus > Anarhynchus alexandrinus. The sequence continues at coordinate 3,909,748 of VUYV01000023.1, read as the reverse complement.
TCTAAGGACCAACAATCCCTTTAAAGATTTCAGACTAGAAAAGCTGCTGGTCCTGAGGGGTACTGGTGAGTTTCAAACATAGGATAAGACAGGCTGGGGATAAGGGCTTGACTGATCAGCCAGAAGCAAGTGGGATTTGTTAAGGGGAATGGCCATTAGCGTTTATTAGTTATGAAAAAAATGTTAAATTTTATTTTCTTAGATTCTGTTTTTTTTTTCTATTCCCACTGCTTTTGGTGTATTAGAAGAAAAAATATGTTAGTCTAAGTGAGAATAACCTGGAGCCTAACTTTATGAAAAAAGGACTGAAGCAATGTCTGTTTCGTTTGGGGGAAAGAAGATATAGACCATCCTTGCAGGTGGGGCTACCCAACATTCACAGCAACACGTTTAAGTGTAACTGTAGCTCATTTTACTGTATAATTAAATTTGCTTTCAGTTTATGGGAAGAATGCAGAGGTGAAAGCAGACAAAATACTGTGATACAACTATTGCAATTAATGGTCAGGGATAATATATATATATTTTTACGTTTTAAAAATTCTGTATTAAACTGAATTATTAATGGACACATGAAGTTTGTTTGAAAGTTGGGTTTTGGTTTTTTTTAATACTATGAATTATCATTCCATACTTCCTGTACTATTCTGTACTATATTATCATTCCAACACTATGGACTATCATTCCATAGTATATCCATCCGTTGAATACTTCTTCCACAAATATTTAGACTCTTTTTAGTTTCTCTATTCATGTTAAAACTATTAGAATTGTTAGAAAACCATGGGAAAGACACAGATCTGTGTTCGACAATACTGTTTAAATCTAGCATGAGGCCTTAGGTAGTGCACTAAAATGTGTTTAATAAAAAAAAATTGTTTTTGACATTTAAAGTATAACAAAGTGCATATGCTAAAAATGTTTGTAGTGATCATATGCTAAAACAACTGAAAATAAGATTCAAACTTTGTATGAAAGCTGTTATGTTCTTTTACGATGATATCTTCTTCATTTACTCCATCTCCCATACACTTTTTCCTTCGTTTCTATTTCTGTGTAACTTATAATTACCTAGGGAAATGCTTAACATTCAGATGATTTAAAGGATTAACCAAAATTTTCTTTCCAGTTCTTCATAGAGTGAAGGATGGTGGGAGTTGGGGGAAGGAACAGAAAGACCCAACACTGGTACTAAAACACTACTTAGACCAGATCTGAAAAATTGTCTTAAATCAGTTGCAGGCATCCACAGACATACTCCACAATGGTGAAAAGAGAAAGATTTTTTCTTTTCTGTAACTTTTAAATACAACTTTACCCATGGTATTTTGATGAACTTGAGATCTGAATCAAAGATGTGAGGTTAGCCTTGGACTTTCATGCAACTGCTTTGGTACCTGGCTTAGAAAATTCAGCATCCCTTTGAATCACTTAAATATAGGTATTGCCTTATTTGGCATAATCTGTCATGTCCCTAACAAAACTGCAGATCCTTTTAATTGCTTGGAATTTGGTATGCAAGTGATGTGATTACACTGTGCTGTCAAAGCTCTGAATAAAAGAATACAGTCGTGTTTTACATGTTGTTATGCATAAACCTTCAAACTAACACTGTATTAAAATAATCAGTAGACGGTAGTGCTCTAAGTATTTCATTACCCATTCAGCCCTTGGGCAACCACTCTGGCAAGAAATATGTGCCCTGTGTGAGTCAGATGGAAAAGTCTGTAGCTACTTCTTCTTACTGCATTTCCCCATCAGCAATTAAGAACAGAGAGCATCACCAAGACACGGCTTTGTTTGCGTGCTGTCACTGCTGCTGCTGCTGCTGCTTGCTTTTTTCACAGCTGTGAAGGAAATAGCAAGCAAGCTCTAACAAGAGAATAAACCAGTAAAAAGCATTAGTACATTGAAAAATACTCATCACAAATTTTTGTGACTTGTATGTCTTAACTCAGGAAAGCACTGAGTATGTATCTAGCTCTAAGGATATGAATAATCATATCGCTAAACTCACATAACATCACATCCCCCTTCAGTTGTATTTAAATGCATACTGGATTATGGTTGTGCCTCATATTATCACCTAATTAGTGCCTTTCGCAGGCAGGTCCTGCCTACTAAACAATTTTCTGAGCAACAAATGACAGGAAAATACTTTTCTCTTTTTTTATAACAATTTTTTAAAAAAATCATTAATGGGAAATAATTAGCCCACAATCAACACATGGTGCTCTTTTATGGAAGATAAAATGACTATGTTGTTGTTGTACAATCACGCTGTGATGCAGAATGAAAATAGACTGCAATCCATACTCTCAGGTTGGCACCTTTCTCTAACAGACCCATCTTTTCCTGCTGGGGCAATATTACTGCTGTTAAAAAGAACTGCCCTTTCGAGACTCTTTAAACGTATTTTTTTGTATTTGTAGTACAATTTAATCAAAGTTTTCACAGAATTACAAGGCAGTGGGAGAAGAATGGAGGAAAGGGCAAAGGGTACATACGTACTCCTCCTAATGGTGAAACCAAAAGAACTGTATCTTAAATAAAATTCAGGGGTGTTCTGGCATTGTGAGCTTTAGGAGAAAGAAGAGGGAAGAGTTTCTGTTCTTGATAAGAGGGGAAAAATCAGCTGTTAGAGCTTGATTGTGCAATGGTAGTTCACCATTCTTATCTTGTGTCTCTTAGTCAACAGAAACTGTTTTTCCTCAAAAAGTATTTTCCTCATTTTACAGGTGGAACAACACAGACAGAGGGAGATGAGCCCCAGACCTTCACTGATGATTAGCCACCCAACTCCATTTGATAACTGCTGATCCCAAGCACCTAATGCTGCTCAACACGTGGAATAAAATTAACTGCTGAAGATCCCCTGACCGGCCAGTGGTAGAGGCAGGGACGGAAGCACGGACCACCCCAGGCCGCGATGCTGTGCTGTGTCCCCATAAATACTCCAGCTGCTCAAATAATGTGCGTGGGGAGTGCCCCCCCGCCCCGTTGTTCTGCATGGACCAAAGGCATGTGGCAGCTCTCAGGGCTGGCCTGACGGAAACCCCTCTTTGTGTGGTGGTCTGACATTAACATCATGCCTTTACAAACCTGTTCCGTTGTTTGCAGTCCTAAATTCCTGTTGTGATATTACCACGAAGGTCGGTAGTTTGTTGTGGGCATCAGGTGGCAAATTTTGGCACTACTCTGTGGTGGCATTTGCACCTGGAGCAGTAGTTAAAACAATTACCTAAAGTTTTAGCTGTCTTAAGTTTAAAGCAGAAACATCTGCTAAAGGCACAGGCTGCTTTCTGGCTGGGCTGAGCTCAGCAGAAAGAGAGGTTTCTGGTTTTTTTTATTTCATTCTGACCAGTTTTGTTAAAGTCAATGACAATAGCTATTAGGGACTTGAAGAAGCAAGAACATAGGGACAAATGAAGTAGAAGAAACTAAATATTAGAACAAAACTCTTCATCCTTAAGCAACAGGGAAAATATATATAACTTTTTTTTTCCCTAGACTTTGCATTCCGGAGTGTTTTTCTGCTTTTTCTTCTGTTCCCCAAATTTATTGAGCTGCATTACAGCGTGGAACTCAAAGTAAGAATTGTCACTTTGAGAACAGAGCTGATTTATCAGAAGGAGGATTTTGCATTCTGCACAGAATATCTGATGAGGTGATTTTTTTTTCCTAACAATGTCTTACGGATTATTATCAGAAACCATTAAAAAAACAAAAAATCAAGGGCATTCTGAAAGAAAAGCAGTCCTTTTTTATGGAATAGATTTTCCTGGAAATCAAAGGAAGAACCTTCTCCACATTATTAATATTCCTTGAAACCATTTTAACATTCAAATATGCTGTGTTTTAAACTACTTCAGAGTAAAAACAAAACAACAACAAAAAACAAACAAACAACAATATGAAAACCCCCTCATAAATTTATCTTGAAATTACTGGGAAGATGGATACATAACAAATGCATTGAATGAACTCTCATGTTCTTAATCCAGTTTGTGATCTGTAGTGTGTAAAAGCTGTTAAATATATCCTTTTAAATGCTCAGTTACAATCAAAACAGATCAGTTTAATTCACTTGAAAAAGGGATATTTTTATTTATTGAAGAGAAAGAATAGAAAACATTGCATTGGTGGAGACAAAATGGGCACAGTTTATATTGGACAAAATCATAATATATCTAATACGTATTCAGAGTGTTCCAATGTCTTGTTACACATATTTTTGCAACAAATATAGTGTATGTTGAAACAAAAATATGTGAAACAGAATTCAGTTTTCATGTAGATGTCTCAGCTTTAATTCACTAAAGTTTAAAATAATTTTGAAATTAAAATTATTTGCAATGTTAAAAATATTTTTACTGACAGTAAACCAGTTTGGTTTTAATGCTTATGTAGTTGTAGCATCTGCAAATCTAGTTTTACATTCTCATTGCAATTCATGTATGTGATTTAAATTTTAGTATTTACTGTGGAATGGTTGCTGGTGAAAGCAAATAAATAAAGGCAATTCCTTACTTCTCCTTTGATGTGGTATAACTTTTACACTGTTTAGCATTAATGCAACATTAATGTAGTACTAATTTTAAATAATGGTCAGTCCATTTTCTTTTCCGTTAAATCCCTACCAATTTTCAAGACTAAATCTTTTATCCATTTTACAGTGAATTAATATTGTTCCTGTGCGTGAGCAGAGGAAAAAAACTGCACGTTAGCATTCTCTGCATATTCTCCTGCCAGATGCACTAGTGCAACTATTTTACTAGAAAGCCATCTGACACCATAGCAATTTCTTTTTACTAAGAGGAATAGTAGATGTAGTCTGTTATGATTTGTCCCTTCACATGAGATCGTGCTCATATCAAGGTGTGTTGCTGCAATATAATGAGGGAAAAAGAAGAAGAAAATTTTGAAATTAAGATATTTTTTCCTTCTGCGAAAAAGCAATGTGAAAAATACAGGGAAAACTGTAATCTGAGTCAAAGTTTACCTTTCTCCTGTAAGAGATACCATTGAAATCAGCGGCCACGCTGACGTGAGTACTGCAGACTCCCTGCACCCCACTCGTGTTTGCCAACAGGAGTCGGCAAATCCTGTTCTGCACTCAGCAGAAGCCTGCTGATTGCTGTGAGAAGAGTGAGTACAGTTTGGGACTGCTGAGCCGAAGAAATTATAACAGTTGGCTGTGATGTGACTCTTTTTTTTTTTTTTTCTTTTTTCATTTTGGAAGGGTTTTGGTGAAAGTTGCTCTTTCCTTTGCTGGAGGAGAAACCTGGGACCAAGTTAGTAATAATGATTACAATGATCCGTTTTCAGTTCCATGGGCTTTGGGATTACTGTCTCCAACATTCCCATGTCTTCATTCTTTGTCTATAAATACTCCTCTAGATATTAGACTTGAACAATAAAGAGAAGACTTTGGCCATATAGACTTATAGTATAAGCATTTAGACTTCTAGTATAGGCATGGACAGTTTGCAAAGTTCTCTCTTCAGAAGCTGTCATTTTTCAGGGTAAAAGAAAAAAGTAGTTCCTTGAGGCTAGCCATCACCCTTCACATGCAAATTTCAGGCAGAAAGCCAACCGTAATTGAGAGTCCTTTAATGAGATGCTCAGCGTGATTTCAGAAGCTCCACGGTCAGGGGCAGGCTGGCTGTCATTTTAGGAGACATTTTGGATTTGTTTTTTTCACGCCTAGAGTTTGATAAGATGGGGATGAAAAGCTAGAACGTAAAATAAAACCACTTTTGGAAACCTTGCACACAAGGAATCAGACATTCACTGCTACTGTATTAGAATCAGTCTCTTTGATACAAAGTCACACCTTTGAAACATCTCGTTTATTTGCAGAATTTTCCTGAGATCTGACTGCTATGACATACCACAATAGCTGTTAGCAAATTCCTTGTGGGCCAGCTTGAGACTTCAGGGACTGCCTAGGACAAAGGGCTGAGCAAAAGCTGAACGAACCCTTGAGCAACCCGGGGAGGTATTGTTTCCTCAAGATAAATAACGATTCTGCTGCCACAGCTTCCTTTCTCAGTGGGTTTGTGAGATATGGCTTATACATATGGCACACACTGCTGCTGTCTCGATCCCGCTTCACTCTGAGCAGTTAGGGGTCAGCAGAGGGATGGATTTGCTTGTTTCCTTGCAGCACTCTGCTCTAGGGAAAGATAAAAGAGCTGCAGCAGAGCCAGTCCTCTTCCTACATTTCTGGACCACTCGGGTAGCACGAGCAAAGGTGACAGCAGGGCACTGATTTCTTTTGCATCCTCAGAGAGACGTGTAGGTCAGCCTGCACTGCGACTCATGGGGAGCAGTTTCAAGGGAAGAAAGGAAGGAAAAGCCAGGGAACACCACCAGTGTTTTGCTAATCCTAGATTACAGTATCACATCTAGGATTGATAGCACTACCAGGAAATACTATTAAAAAATGATATCTTTATAGTCCTATACGAATAAGATCTAGCTACTAAATACAGTCAGTGCTGCAAAGTCGCCTCCAGGCATGTGCCGTAACAACCGTTAGCCCCTGCCACCCATTCTGCCTTAAACAGCAGAAAGAAATTGTGCAACATAATGACTTGCTACAGAAGTTTAAAGTCCATGCTAATTGTAATTTCTCCCACATTATTAGTTTATTACTTTTATTTTAGGGAACAATAAGGGCTTAGAATTAAGAAGCATGTTGACATATTTTACAAAATGAAAGTGCAATATAAGGATTTCTTACAAGGGTACCTGCTAGTCTATATTCCTATTCGTGAAGGGTTTGTTACTGAAACGTGACTAGTTCACAGTATTATGGACTGCTGTCTCTATTGCTAGTTACTCTTTGCAAACTGACAATATGTTTGTGGTTATAAACATTATAGCTGCAAGGAAACCCTTTCTTAAGCAAAGATGTTGCAGTCAATGTTAGGGCCACGAGATATGTGAAATGAGCAAGTACAGACACAGCAGTCTTGGGATACCGAGCAGCAGATTGTAATTCTGGGAAATAATATCATCAATGCCAGACTTGTAAAGAAGTAGGGCAAAGATCTACAGCTTGAAGTCTGTAATCATTTTGGTTCAGTTCAACCTACCTACACAGCAGGGGTCTCCTTTGTTATAGCCAGGCAAATCTACATAGCACCCAGAAAGATAATGGCAATTTTTTGAAGTCTGCGTTGCATTTACATTCTTTCATTGAATAATACCAGTTATCCTTCCCCATCACATCAATTACACAAGAAGGTCTCTTTCTATGGGTGTCTTAGCCACTATCAGGAAGTATATCAAGAATTGTATAGCAGTTTTACAGTATCTTGGTTTTCACAAGGACTATCCATATTTTTAGCACTGTCAATTAGTCAGGTTTCAGATCACCACTCCAAAAAATGTGCATGTCCATGTGAAGCTCAGCCTTTTTCTTTTTCCTTATCAAAATCTTCTGCCTCAAAAATTTTAAAAAACAAATACAGGTAGGCAGATGAAGAAAGGAATGATATACTTATTTTTTAGATGTTTTCACTGAAGAAAAGTAGTTTCAAAAACACCACCTGCCAAGGGAAAATAAATATGTTATCTGAATTGTTGAAACACAGGACTGTGAAGTTATTGTGCTTTCATGACAGGTCCTTTACACTATAATGGAAATTAATGGTCTGTGCTATAATTATATAAATAGAAAGAAAAGCTGGGAAATTCTTGATATAAAAGTATATCTACATTGAAATGTATAGATGCCTTAGAGATGGCAATTAATGCTTTCTAATTTTTAATCAACCTGCAATTAAAGTAGAACTTCTGTAGGATCTATGACACTTATCTTCTTTTGCTAATGTTTTGAACTGCATTGATTCTGTATTTTTTGTTGATAGGCTTGGAAATTTTAATTATTAATTTTATTTTTAATTAGTTGTTCTGTCCCAGAGGTAGTAAAGGCATTTATAACTAAGGGGACTCTAATAACTTTAATTTTACAGTGATATTTCTGTGTAACATAGGGCTAAAACAAGTTGGGCTTTACTTTATTGTAGCATTTTAAACTTAATGTAAATTATTTGACTCAGTTACATAAAAAAGCCACAATATGAACATGCACTGCAATTTCTGCAAATACCCTCAGTAGTATTTATTTGCATTAGTATTTCAGAACAAGAAAAAAAGTTAAAATGCTACAAACTGACAAATATAAAGCAGAATACGAATAATGGAGGATGTTCTGTAAATAATTCAACTAAGATTGTGCTGGGCACGGCGTGAAAGCACGACAACAGAAAGCCTGCAGTGTGCAGGGTGTGTTTCCCTGCACGCACGCTTTGCCGGCTCCGCAGGCGTCAGCAGGAGCCGGAGCATTGCCCCATCCCTCCTCACCCCCTTCCTGGGGGGACGCTGGGGTGCGTGGGCTGGAACGGTGCAGCGGAAAGAGCTGGCGGCACGGGTTGGGGGATACATGTGGGGATGCTTTTACCCATCGTCACCCGGCTGCATCCAAGATGAGTGCCTGGGCGCCAGCGCTGGGACCGCAGTGCCTACCTGCCCGGAAGTGCACTGTGATTTTTCAGAAAGCTATGCACATTTTTAATTAATTTCTACGTCAAAGCCTGAGAGTAATCACATGGGACAGCTCAGCTTTTAAAGTTGAATATGCACCTTTTTTTTCTTTCAGCCTTAGGCCCTGTACAGATAAAACAAACCACTGGAGAGGGGCAGTGCAAGTGAGAGCTCAGGCACAGAAGAGACATCCGTGTTGAGGGAGAAAAATGGTAAAGCCAGCAACAAACTCCCCACAACATGGAACCCAGTTATGTGTCTTAAAGGCAAGACCGCTTTCCCTCTCTTCAGCCCAGCTAACTGACACTAGATGCAGTATTTCTCTTCCTCAGATGAGAAGAGGTTCTGAAATCCAGAAGAATCTACACAGAAATTTGTATTTGTCCAGCCCTAACCAACATTAGAATGAATCCTGATTTCTTCTCACTGACCCAGAGATTATTTTCTATAGGAGCAAAAATAACCAGTAAGCATATTTGTTGTAAAAAATTCTTACAGTCACAAGCAGTTCCCTGGAACAAATATTTACATAACTAGCATCAAAGGAAAAAAATCCTACTCATATATGTATGCAGTAAGGAGAATCATAGAACCATAGAATCATCTAGGTTTGAAAAGACCTTTAAGATCAGCAGGTCCAACCATTAACTTAACACTCCAAGTCCATCGTTAAACCATCTCCTTAAGCGCCATGTCTACATGTCTCCAGGGACCATGACTCAACCAATTCCTTGGGCAGCCTGTTCCAATGCTTGACAACCCTTTCAGTGAAGAAATTTTTCCTGATTTCCAATGTAAACCTCCCATGGTGAAACTCGAGGTCGTTTCCTCGTGTTCTTTAGCTTGTTACTTGGGAGAAGAAGACAACCCCCCACCTCGCTACAACCTCCTTTCAGGTAGTTGTAGCAAGCGATAAGGTCTCCCCTCAGCCTCCTCTTCTCCAGGCTAAACAACCCCAGTTCCCTCAGCCAGTCCTCGTAACACAGGTGGGTTTAATTCTGGTATGCGTCAGTTTCACAGGGTTAGTCCTGCAGTATCATTGTACCTAAGGCTTTTACGCTACCACTACAGAGTGGTGTGTCACCACAGTTCCTGCATAGCTCTTGCTTGGTTTAGACAGGAGTCTGGAATCATTGACTAAACAAAATGGAACTATCTAATGATTGGGTTTTTTTATTATTCTAAGCAAAGACTTACAGTTTCTTTTGCTGCATGAATTATTTAATACAGTTTCAAAGAAACAAAGGTCCTTGATTTTTGGCAGTGTTAATTTTAACTGAAGAAAATATCAAAAGCACTCACTCAAACTGGCACCAGAAANAAAAAAAAAAAAAAAAAGAAACCAGCTACTATGGCTTCCTGAAAGCAAAGAAGAAATGCCCTTATTTTCAAAGTTGCCTTCAGTGTCATATCATGTGGTTGTACTAATAATATGAACCACAAACAAATTGATTTAGGAGAGAAACTACATTATGACTTGTAATTTCCTACCACTTTTGGAGTCAATCTTTAAAATCTATGCCCAAAACAGCATTCTTGTCAATGTTCTTTGATTTGCACATGACCTTTAAATATTGCTGTGCTGGTCCCCCAGAGTCAAGTATTTTAAAAAATAGGTGTCTAAAGTTTGATTTCTAAATCTATATTTATGTCCCCGAATTGACAGCTTGATTTTAAAAAAGCCTTGAGCATCAAGCTGTTCCCATTGATTTCATAATGGAGTTGGACAGTGTAAGATCAATACTCTTAGGTGCCTAAACATCTTCCAGCATCAGGGCTCTGATGGCTCTGGTAGTGCTGTATCATGGTGACCAGTCATTTTGACTTGTCACTACACAGTGTACGTGAGATTCTATTGTTATTGTACATCAGTGTGTAGCCTAATTCTGTGATTTCCGCTACAGCCAACAATATTGCAGGACCGATCCCTATTTCCACGATAATGAATCCGTAGTAAATTAGTCAGGCATTAGAGAAATCAGATCACACAGGTGATGCTTTTGTAATGGTTACAAAAACTTTCCGGCAGAAAAGGTCACTGACAACTGAACTGCACACCTGTTGAAAGGCAGAAATAATCACCTCAGAAACAAAAACAGTTCGTCCAAATACATACTTCTGTGCTGACAGGGGTGAGTATCCGGGCTATAAACCAAAAACCAACACAGGTATGAGGTTTGGTATGACAGAGAGAATAGTAGAAGAGATTTTCCAATCTTTTATAAATTACGTGAGCTGTTTTAAGGCTTAGTAAGGCTTTGAGAAGAATTCGATAAAGCAGAATGAAATAAATATATAGAGGAAAATATTGCAGGTTTTATATTTATAGACACATATATACATGTATATATAAAATATGTATATTTATACAAAAACATACATTAATAAACACACACATATACATAAATTTATGTTATTTATGCCAGTACCTATCTTTTAAGATACAAATAGATATGGAGTATAGATATAGAAGTCAAGCATACTGGAAAGAAACTGCTATTTAAAGCATATAGTCCTCTGTTGAAAGCACAATCTGAAGATTAGGTCCAAAGTGGTTTATATGGCACTTTAAAAGAGAAGGAGAGAAGTTAGGAGCAGGGGAAGTGAGCAGCCAGGACTTTGTGTGAGACGGAGAGCCTCCCCCATTGTCGGCTGGGATCATCCCTTGCAGCTGGGATGAAGCTTGACGTGTTACCTTGCTGCTTGCAGAAGTGAGCAGCATGTCCTTCTGTCAAGGAAAATTTATAACATTTCTTTCATGACCTTCTTCCTGTCTACTTATACTCACCATATTCTTCACAGAATTCTGAAAAAAATATGGCAATGTATAGCTGTCATTGCTGTACGGGCTCAGCAACACGGCAAAAGCAGAGCAACTTTTTCTGCTCTGTGTTGAACTCTTTCCATTTTAGAGCCATATCCAACATTTTTTATTGATTCTTTGGTATTAAAAATATTTTTGTACTTGAACTGCTTACTTGACTGCCACTAGAAAGTGTTAGCGGACCTCTTTATTCAAGTGTCAAGTATAAGCCAAAATAACTTGAAAAATCATGAAATCACAGTCACGGAATAGTTTTGGTTGGAAGGGATATTTAAAGGTCATCCTTCCAAACATCCTGCCATGGGCAGTGACATCTTTCACTGTATCAAGGCCCTGCCTAACCTGACTTTGAACACTTTCAGTGATGGGGCATCCACAACTTCTCTGGGCAACCTGTTCCAGTGTCTCACCACCCTCACCATAAAAAATTTCTTCCTTATATACAGTCTAAATCTCTCTTCTTTCAGTTTAGAACCATTCCTCCTTGTCCTGTCACTACTACTACTGCCCCGCCCTGACAAAAAGTCTCCCTCCATCTTGACACTCTGTCACAAAACTTCTTTGTCTTATGAAGTAATTTTGCTGACAGCAAGATAGGGCTCTTCTGAATACAGTGCATTAATTCTGAACAATAGGTGTAGGAAGTAGTTATGTGTCTAGGCAGGAGAAACTGCCACAAAGATTTTGCATTCAGTACTCTGTTTATCTTACCTATGCAGTTTCCTCCAAATATCTGTTACACACCATAGCAGAGACTTCAAGCGATCTTTTGTGAAATGAAAAAGTATGCAATATCTCCATTTGGAAGATTGTGATGAAAATATGAAATCATGAATTGGCTTGGATTTTAGGGATTTTTAGGAGCCTATGAAAAGTTTAAGCCCCCTGTATTGCCAGTGTTTAAAAACACTGTTGAAAATATCATCCTTAAAGTGGTCCTTTAGCACTTGGTCCTACTCCAAATTGGTTTTCATTTCTAAATATTTTCTATTGGTGTTTTTCTGGGTTTGCACTTAAATTACTGTATGTAAAATGCTGTTTTTAATACCAACTAAAATTTGGGTATTTGCAAAACTTAATCAATGTGGATTTTGTGTGTAGAACAATGTTCATCAGGAACCTACACAAACAAACTATTTACAAAACTTCCACAACCATGGCACAGATCTGTATTTCCTATCATATAGTCACCATTTCACCAGGGGACACGATAATCTTTGAGACTTTGATCTTGGTCCATCTTTTGAGGACACAAAGACAAGGCAACTTCTTAAATAATGCAACTTGTGCAATCTCCCAGGCAAATGGCAAATTAATCAGTCTCTGAATCCTTGTTTTTTGAAGACTTGTGCATTTTTAAAGAAGATGGAGTAATTGTTTAGTGACTTCGTGCCATTGATTTTCATTATGGATGGTGTTGACTGGGTCTGTGTCAGGTCACCTGGGAGAGATAGCCTTTGCATAGCTAAATAAAATGGGGAAAGTACCACTTCTTATTCCATATTCAAGAGGAAAACTCCAGTCCTTGAAGTAAGTTTTGTACGACCTTGTTAAAGCAACTTTTCCTTCTTAGCTATTTGAATAAATAAGAGAAATGCAATGCTGTATACGCATGAAAAAGAGGTCTGAATTTTACAGGCCAACAGTTTCCTAGTTAAGAATAGTTCATCAGAAGAAAAAGTTTGAGAAAACAGAGAAATGTTCTTACTTGTTAAATGTATGTAGTACTACTTTATTTCTCCATTAAAAATAACTGCAATAGAAATGAAAAGATCCAATGATAAGAAAGCACTCATTTTAAGATGCGTGGTATTTTGCAAGTTCTTATAAATTTTTGGTAGTTATGTGGGGCCGAAGACAGAAATGCCATAACACACTCATCATTTTTAACTGAGATACACATTTAACCTGCCAACTTCTAGGTCTTTTCCTCCTAAGGTGGTGGTTACTATTTTGAAGTTGTTATAATTTTTATATTTGCAAGAGGGACACAGAATTATTTCTGAATTATACTAAAACGCTTTCTCCTTCCGCTCCAGAGTATTGAAAATATATCAGTTCAGTCTAACTTTGTATTTTCCTTTCAAGCTGGTTGTCTTTTTTGGATTTGTGTGCTTGGAGGTTTTTTACTTTTTTCTGTTCTTCTTGTTTCTGGATTCCACCCCAACTTTCTCCTGTCTGATTCTTGTTCATCCTTGCCATCTAAACCTTTTCTGTTCTGAAACAGCACAGTCTTACTCAATCTCATTGACATGAAGTCTGTACTTTTAGTGTTTTATGATAGCTACTAGGTTTTTAAAAGAAATCACACACTTGTCATATTATGACGACTCAGTGAATTTCTCCAGAGGAAAATGTGATTTTTAAAGGTTTGTTGGCTGGCAGTGCTTTTTAGATATCTGCCACAGCAAATTCTCTCTCATAATGCACATGATGAGAGTCTGTGAACTGTTACACAGTTCAGCAGACAGAAAGAACCGGAGTTTTTCTAGAATGAGGTGTCTTGGAAAATATGATACATCAGTCTGTGTGATAATATACTTGTAAATATAGTCATCAAAAGCAACCTGCTTCCATAAATATGTCAATTAAAATCTTATCAAAAGCATTCCTAGATAAAGGCAAAGGAACATTGTTAAAATACTGTTAGAACATTTTGGGATAGCTGACAGGTAATTTGAGACTACAAAGGTTTTTGATTCATTGACCAAGCATTCCTCCCGTAGAGACTAATATGAAACTCTTTAGAAAGCTATTAAACATCTCTTATACTTCCTGTGCTTGCTCTAATAATAGCTTTGGGATGCATAATAACCACTTTTCATTCCTATCAGTCAGGTCAGATGGGAGGAAAAGGGAGGAAGCTAATGAGTATGAAGTCCATGAAGAAAACACTGGTGCATTTGCCAGTAATAAGTTAAATGGATTGTCTTTAACAAGAAGAGAATAGTTGTTTTTAAATACCATCTTGTTTTGGTGGAGCAGTCATCTATTGTGAAAGGAGAGAAAGAGGCTGTGTCTGAGCTCTTACCCTTACACTGTTTCCTCATCTGTAAAGTCCAGTGGGTATTATTTGCTATACTGGGGTGTAAAGAAATGTTGAAGCTCCTTGAGCTACATCTTCAGGTGATAGACAGCACACAGTTTACCCCAACATCTTTCCCAGAGCAAAAAGGCTGAGCTGGAGAGGTATCTCAAAATTGGCACCGTGTCTTCCTCTGTTACACGGCAAAGTAGTTTTGAGTTTTTCCACTTGAAATTATCAATGAATACTCTGGTGACATTTGTTAACTGTCACTGACGTTATATTGACTCCTGTTAATTATGCCTTATCCAGAAAACTGGATGCTGGTGAGTGTGGGGGTCAGGAGGGGGAAGGGGGAAAGCTATACGCAAATTGCATATAGCTGGAGAGCAGCCCCATGGAAAGAGATCTGGGGGCTCGTGTCCATGGCACGTTGAATATGAGTCGACAGTGTTCCCCAGCAGCAAAAAGTGCAACTATGTGCAGAAAGAAGAGAAACCCTAAAAATCCCTTAATGAAAATTGCACTATTTCTATGAGGGAATAGTATGCAAACGAATAATTATAACGTTATTTTTATCAATATTTGTAATTCCTTGAAACTAGTAAACTGGTTTAGCCTTTTTAGTGTCTCTGGCATTTGGTTGAATAAAGATAGAATAAAGCATTCTTACATGGTTTTACTTCCTGACAATCTATAAAGCCTATAAAGTTTAAAATTCTCAGAAAGAAATATGAAATACTCTGATCTTCTTTTATGAGAGGAAAATTTAGCTTTTTCTTTCTGTATATAAAAAGAAGAAAAAAGTCAGTATTTTCTCCAAAACAAAAAGAGACTGACAGACAGCCCAATAACGGTTAAATATCATCCTAAAGTCCATAAACAGGGCTTCTTGCTGGAAAAACTTTTTCTATCCTGCTTTATTTATTTTTTTTTCAAATGAGTGTTGCTTGTTCATACCTGAAAATTTCTCAGAATTATAGCATTCACCTCTCTGAATCGGGAATGTTTGACATAACCACTAAAGTGGTATTATATATATATATGTATTATTTCTTATGGACCAACATGTGACACCCTTCCAATTGCATCACAGTTGGATTGACAGGAAGTTCCTTGGTTGGGGATGGAATATCCCTTATGTAAATTATTTTTTTGGAAGTCATATGGCAAAACATACTGAGCCAAATAGCAATGTCTAGACAGTAAACCAAACCCAACTTCTCTAAACTAAATATTTCCCACTGGAAGACTGCTTCTGTCTCCATCTTTTTGCCAATAAGATGTTTTTTAAGACAGTCTTGCCAGTGAATCACACCAGAGGAGTAATTGCCAGGTATCATCTAGCCTGTGGACACACACTGGTACATGAGGCACAGAGTAAGTTCATGAAATAGTGAAGTTTTCAGATGTGCAATGGGGTCATGTAGTATCTGCAGTCTGAGACACATGAGATAGATGAAAGGAGTGTGGAGGACAAAAATGAACTTACTCAGACAAAGTACCTTTAGGTATCAACAAAAAAGATGAACAATTGGTATAAATGTTACGCTCATTAAAGAACTGGTACTACAACTCAAATTATTTTCCCATTACAGGGTGAGACAGAAAAATGTCAACAAAAACCGTGATAAACTGAGAAAAGGTCAATTATCAAGATGCAAAGCTTGTTGTGGTATACTGTCAAGAAACTGAAAGCTTTTCTAGAAAATAGCAACAGATACAGAAGTACAATGCAATTATCGATTCCTAGACACCACTGTAAAGCCAGTAAAGCATGTGATAACTGAAAAGGCAAGCAAAAATTTTTTTGTAACTACTTAAGGCAAGGAAAGCAAACCAGTCTTTTAAGTTAAGCTGACCATGTGAGGAGTTCTCTTGTGAAAGTGAAACAGTGCCTCTATACTATATTTTTGAACTAAGTTTAAACAGTATTTCATATAGTAAAATTGTTCTAAGTGTAGCCAGAGTGCATCCGACTGATGCAAGGACTAAATATGTTGCAATATAAAAACAGCTGTAGTTTATTATAAAGCAAGAGACATAGCATTTGGTCCCAGCAAACTACTTTTTCATAAAATGCTGGCAGATTGACTATTTATATAAATGAATTTAGACATGTCAGAAATAGTTTTGAAAAATCATCCTGACATCACTTAAAAATAAACCTCAAACATTATGCTGAATTGTTATGTGTATTAATCTCTCATATCAGCAGACAAGAATTGAACAATATTACTGAAAAAAAAACCCAACATTATTTCCAAGGGTTTTTTTTCGTTTTATTGCTGTCTTCAGAAGAAGAATCTTAATGAACATATTGGCGAATGTCAATTACCAATGAACAAGGTAATGATTGCTAAAAACAATAATAACCCATACTCTAGATTCATATGGATTCACTGGCAATAGACAAAGGTGGTTTGTGAAGCACTTACAAGATACAGAGGCTATGGACATGGAGAATACAAGAAAGAGACTAGGTAAGTTATTTTGCCTTCTTTAACTTTATTTTTTTAAAATGTTATGATGCATGTGGGAAAATCATAGCCTTACAGTTCTGAAGGGCAAAGACAAAGCATTTTATGCTCTTCCTTTTCCTTGAAGGAAGTGATAATCAGGACAGAGAAAATACCACCTAGTTCCAGGCATGTGTCAATGCCTAGTTAAATCAATTAAATATTTTATGAAAAAAACAGCTTGGGAATTTGCCTAGATGCATGGATTTTTTTCCAGAAAAATGGAAACATGTCTTGAACAAAATTATGCAAATAAAATGCCATTTAATGAAGGCTTTCATGGCTATAGATGCACTTCCAGTGAAGGGGGAAAAAATTAGCAACAAATCCACTTTTGAATTCTCTGTTTCTGTTGTGTTTAATAAGTACCAAAGCTTTTCCAGTGTGTGATAACTGAGGTGAAAATATCAAGTAACCATGAACTACTCATGAATAGACAGTTAAGGAGAGAGAAGGAACATAGGTTGAATGTAATTATTTATATTTGCAGGCATGGTTCTCCATGAATATAACAACATTATTTAATCTATAAACTAGTGTCTCCACGTAAAAAAAAAATATATTCTTTAACTGCATTGTTACATGTGCTGAAGGAAAACAACATGTCAATTAAAAACAACAAATAAAAATCATTCAAAGAGAAAAATGATGCTGTCTCAAATTCCCTATTGTTCCTCATGCAATATTCCATTGGTTGCAAGAGCAATTTTGGTTTTGAAAAAATAAGTAGATCTAAGTGTTTTATATGAAAGCTCAGTGTAAAATACTGAAATTTCATTATTTCTTTATATGAGTTGAAGTGTTACTCCAAGGGTCACTAAAGACTGAAGTGTCCCAATGCTTCATATCTACAGAAAAACCTGTGCTAAATGATGCACAGTGAATATTTAGTGGTTGTTTTGTCAACAGATCTCCATTATGTCACACTTTCATTTGAGGATCAAATAGGGATTTAGTGCACACTTAAAATGACAGATCACTATTTATCCTACTGTCACAATGATTATGAAGAATTTGCTTGGTAAGACTCAAAATGTTAGTGTAAGCAGAATTTCCACATTGAGCAAGAGACTGGACTAGTTATGATCATTTTTGACAAACTTTTCCACAATTCTGATCAAAAATTATCAGAAACATAACATAATTAAATCACAATGAAAGGTGATAATGTTGCAAATCTTTAGAATAGACAATTCCCAGAAATATAATCCTTGAAATTACCTTTTTTTTTTTTCTGTTTTCATAATGTCTCTTGAGACTGAGATTTCTCAAATAAGTTTTCATTCTATGAATTATATATAACTTTTTAATGGCAATTCTGTGCTTGTTAAATTTAAGCAGTGTTGATCAGTTGATACAAGTTTTTTTTTTATATGGGGTACTTTCTGCTGTGGTTTAACTTTGTCATATTAAAAGTTGGAAAAAGAATTCAGGAAATTGGGCTTCTCACTACAAGAAACACGTTGAGGTTCTGGAGCATGTCCAAAGAAAGGCATAAAAGCTGCTGAGGGGTTTGGAGAAAAAGTTGTATATGGAGTGGCTGAGGGAACTGGGGTTGTTCAGCCTGGAGAAAAGGAGGCTGAGGGGAGACCTTATCGCTCTCTACAACTACCTGAAAGGAGGTTGTAGCGAGGTGGTGGTCAGTCTCTTCTTCCTAGTAAAAAGTGATAGAACAAGAGGAAATGGCCTCAAGTTGCACCAGTGAAGGTTTAGATTGGATATTAGGAACAATTTCTTCATGAAAAGGGTTATCAAACATTGGAACAGGCTGCCCAGGGAAGAGGTTGAGTCACCATCCCTGGATGTATTTAAAAGATGGGTAGATGTGGTGCTGAGGGTCATGGTTTAGTGGTGGACTTGGTAACATTAGGTTAACAGTCGGACTTGATGATCTTAAAGATCCCTTCGAACATAGACAATTCTATGATTCTATGATTCTATCAAATGTAATCTGAATATTTTGGGGGAAAAAAAAGAGGGAACAATAGGGGAATTCAGATAAAAAACAAATAAGCAGAATTAGAGAATATTAAAGAATTTTCGATATTTATCTTTCAAGTTGCACAGACCTTTCTTTAGGCTGGATTATTATAACCATTAGGCTATGTAGATTATTAATTCCTCTTTTCCCTTTTACAATAATTTCACACAAACACAACCTTATTAAGCTACACAATATATATGCAATCATATTCTGGGTGAAATTTTTCCTGACAAATACAGAAGCCCAAGCTACCAACAAATATATTGAGGGTATCAAACATGCTGAACTAAAACACTTTTTAAGTGAGTCTTCCTTAATAAACTTTTAATGACCAGTTGTGCAAAGGAAATATGATCTCTCAATGCCTGAAAAATGCAGAAACAGTGCAGGTAAGTCTGCAAGAAATTGAACCTCTACTTCACAAGCATTGGGAAATATATTTTGATGTACTTGTTTGTGTATATACACTTTTTATGCATATGTACTTTTTGAGGTACAGCATTACCCTGGAAACTGGGAATCTTCCTACTGACTCAACAAACATATATCAACCATAGATTAAGAGGTTTAATAATGTCTGTGGACTGGAATTACAGTTATCTAATAGTAAAATAATTCTTTTAGTTTCAAAGAAATGTAGACTTTTCGGTTACACTGGGGGAATGAAATCACATAGTATCAGCTTGTTGGTGGCATTCTCTTTCTGGAGGAAAAAAAAAATGGATGAGGCCATTCTCAAAGTTAGGATCTTTTTAGTTTATTCTAAGAAGGTATAGCTGTCCTTGGGTAAATACTATTCTTACTAAGGGCAGAAAACAGAAAGACTTCACCAAATTGCAATCTATGGATCAAGGTATCTATACATTTGTAACTATATTCTGGTTTATGATATTCTTTTAGATAAACTATGAATCCACCAAGCAAAGACTTTTGCACCAGGGAGTATCAGCCATCCTGCTGCCAGATTTGCTGTCTGGTGGTGTGAATTGAGTCTGTAGTGAGTTCCACCCCAGCCTGTTACATCCACAGTAAATTTGCCTCAACATCAGTGTGATAGGTGTCAACACATCCACTGTCAACAGACTGCTAAACTACTCAAAAAAAGAGATATGTTACTAGTTTTGAAGTCAATTTTACTTCCTTAGGTCTGTTATGATCTTTTTTTCTGCACATTCTCTGAAAGATGACCAAAAAAGCAGTCTTGATGGAACCATGAGCTCTCTGCTGATTGTCTTTTGAATGATCAGATTTGCCTATTTTTCAGACTTTGCATCAAGAAGGATGTAAGAGTTGTACAAGAGAGGGTCTGTATGTATATTCTTACTTCCCTGGTACTTTTTGCAACCCTATTTAGATAGGCTAGGCTGCCTCTACTTTCCTGGTGATGCATGCTTGTGGATGAGGACACTGACAGACAGTGAGAAACATAAACTGAAAAAAACTCTCAGAACCTAAGACAAATTTAAATTAACTTGGACAGATATAACCAAATATTTCTAAAACTTTTTTCTCCACTTTAAAAACAATAATGTAATCTCAGTCTTTTATACAATTCACAGAAATTAGAGCTGACTAAGGTTCACAGTATCAAACTAACCTGTCATTAAATGAGTTTTGCTTCCATGCTGCCTCTTGAGAGATAAATCCACACCACCCCTAACTAATCAAACTTCTCAGTACACAACAACTCATGTTCTGTTTATGAGAGAGTATACAAATTTAATAGGTATTTTGATATGTGCAGTGGGTTGTCTGTAGGAGCAGATTTCAGTGTACAGAATTCTGGGCACATTGGTTTGGTGGGTTTATTTCTTTTTTAAAAAAACCAAACAACTATGAATATTATGTGACAAGAGGAGCTTCGAACATAGATCTCCCCCTTCCTTGTTCCCCCTTCCTTGTTCCTGTTCATTTACTGCCTTCCCTGTGATTAGAGGCAAAGGCAGAATTTCTGAGTGTCTATGCATCTCTGTTTTTTCCATCAGAAGTACAAAATATAAGCATATGAATCCCCTGGAAATACTTTCCTCATCCCCTAGGATGCCTTTCCTTGCCAACATTGTGAAGTCTGAATTGACCTGTCTTCTGCATTAATACTGTATGTTAGCTTCTAACAAGAAGATATAAATACCCAGAACTAGGCTAATTCCATGTATTTTTTATGCACATGGGAAATTGGAAGCATAATCTCATTACCTTATAGTGTTCCTCTCACTTTAATTTCAACACAGTGCTTTTATTTTCAATAGCATCAGAAACAGCATCTGCTGCTCTAGTTGTTCAATCTAGCCTCAAATGTGAGGTAAAGCAAGGATACTAAATGACAAGAGTTAATTTTCTTTTACTGTCGTACCCACCTAGGGGACACTATGACTAACGTGCTCTGGAATGGAGCATGAGGATGGGTGACTGAATCTGATGTTACCTTTTCTTTTTTGCCTTCCTTTTTAAAAAATTCATTTAAAAAATCATACTGTCACGCAAGCTACCCAAGAACCTCAAGTACCCTTTTCTCATCATGCCACTTAGTTCAAGAAGGCCCAATTACAGCTTGTGGGTGGATTTTCACTGATTGGAGCACATCTGTTTTGAACATTTGAATGGTTTTCTTTATGCTTATCCTTTCCTGGAGAATGTGACAATCAAGAAGTTTTTGAAGTGATGAGGTTCTAAATCTCAAACTGAGCAACAATGATGTGGAAAACAACTGGAGATTGGCAAACAGGCACAGCAAGGACTGCAATGGATGGTTTCACATATGATTTTAAATTGAGAAGAGACTATAAACAGGAGTGAACTGCAGGTATAAACACAAATATATTTTATTTTCAGCTGATTGGGAAAAGGATCAATACCATTTGTAACTATAACCATGAGTGACTTTGGGAAAGAAAGAACTGGCATGAGGAACTAAAAAAAAGTCAGTAAATTAAAAAATCATCCCTGAGTCTCAGAATTCAACAGAATAAATCCCTGCAGCCAGAGATTCAGACAGTGTTAAGACAGGAGTTGTCAAGGTGGGTTGGGTGCATTTAGTCAAATGTTCATTCTCTGACAGCGTTCATTATTTCTCATTTCAGCCAAAGATGTAGGAAGCCTGACGTGATCAGGTGTCAGAGGTCAGGCACCTATTTCAGTGTGATCTTTAACTCCTGAAGAGTTTCACTCCAGCCCTAAAGTCTCAGGGCTGTTATCCTCTGCTCCTCGTCACCACCTCGGCTGGCTCTCATGGTTGTTCTCTTTACACATACTCCTTGCTCTTCTGTGATAAAGTCTTGCTCTCCTTTGACTCCTGGTAGCTCTACTGTTGCAAATGTACCCCAGTGTCAGGCATGCTCAGCTACCAGCATTTCTGACACTCTCTTCTGGGTCTTGGCCATCATCATAAACAAATCAGTTGTAAGTATTCATTTTGGGTGTCTCTGACCTAAGAATGTTCTAGGGTGTGAATAACTAGCATATCAAGTCTGGTACATGTCACAAAATCCCAGCTTTGATGTATGCTGACCAGGGATCTCCAGAAACACTAGGATTTTTCCGGGGCTGATGAGGGCAAAAAAAGATAATAAATTAAAGTAAAAGTCTTAGTAGGCTTTAACTCAAGGTACAGTTTCTTTCAGCATCTTTTTATACAGGTTATATGCATTTGGGACTGAAGGGGCTGAAATCCATTCTCCATATCTTAACAAAGATTCTAAGCTGAGGCTTTAGAGCCACCTGTCTTGGTATACCTTGAGCAAGAACTACAGAGTGATTTGAGAAAAGTGCTTGAGAGTTTCAGACATTTTTCCGAACAGCTAAAACTTCTCCAAATTAGGTCTTCTTTGTCTTCCTGGGAAACAGGAAGTTGTGTCATCCTTCAAAGTACTATTTCCCAAGACCTGGATAAATAAATTAAAATATTGTAACCATCTGGCAAGCAAGAATAAGCTACTTAGAGAGTGGTCAAACACTGGAACAGGCTTCCTAGAGAGGTGGTTGATGTCCCAAGCCTGTCAGTGTTTAAAAGGTATTTGGACAATGCCCTTAACAACATGCTTTAACTTTTGGTCAGCCTTGAAGTGGTCAGGCACTCGGACTAATTGATTGTTGCAAGCTCCTTCCAACTGAAATTTCTATTCTATTCTATTCTATTCTATTCTATTCTATTCTATTCTATTCTATTCTACTATTCTATTTTGTTCTATTCTATTCTACTCTCTTTCACTGGGTTAGCATCAGACCCTTCTATATGGAGGAAACTTGATGAATTCCTGTTCCTTTTCCTTGGAAAAGATCCCTTTTGGTCTCAGTAAGCTTAGGATAATTCCTTATTTTTTTTTTTTTTTAGGTGTCAGAACCCCTTAAAAAACAAGCAAATACCAGTAAGTTCAAGTGTGTGCTGTGCTGCCAGTGCTTGTGCATTCAACCACATGCCATCTCAGCCTGAATCTTAGCCCTTGCTTTGCATAGTCTGGACAGCACTGTCTATACTGAAACTGGATCTCCCTGGCCTTCACCCCCAACCCTAGCAGATATCAGTAAAAAGGATTTCCTGTCAACAACTTCTCATACTTTTTTGGGTCCAGGTGATATTCTTACCAGATCATCTGTCCCCAAAACCTGGAATTCCCAGACACCGATCTGATGCATGAGCCCACTCCGTGTATGCAGCTGTTCTTTCTGGCTGAAAATAAATATCCATTCCTCAGAAAACAGTTTGCCAAGTGCATTTATAGCATTGAAACACAAGTTAAGAGCATTACAGTGGACCAATGTATATTCAAATTGTTTAAATTGATAATTTGCAAGAAAAAAAGTAAATCGTCAACAATCAAGACAACATTGGCATAAATGGTTCCTTGTATGCAAATTGGACACTGCAGTGTACTGATAAGTAGCAACCCTTAATTCAGAGTTCATGTTTTATTTTACAAATAGTATTTCACAAGCACAGTTCTAATTGTATAAATTAAAAGGTTATATTGGTAAATATATTTCTGTTGCAGTCATTTATTTCTAAAACAAAGAATTGAGTTAAGCCAAATTATATTCTTCCCAATTTTTCTGTATACTCCCAAGTAGTTAGCACTTCAAAATTTAACTTTCCTTCCTGGAATATGAGGTGTTTAGTTACTTCATCAACAAACAGTGACAAATGGTTCTCTTCCGGAGGTTCAGAGAACAGTAACATTATAAGGAGAAGGTAGAAAAAAGCTCCATAAAGGCCCTCTCCCAATTTCACTGTGCTTGTCACCGTGTTCCTGAAGTATAAGAATAAGCTCCAGGAAAACCTATAAATGCCATGAATTCCTGTCTAAGAGCCGCAGTGAATTTTCAACCTTAACTTCATAAAGACACCTTAAAACAAGCAGTTAGTTGGCTTCCTAGGTGGGATTTGCATATTGTAGTCATAATGAATTTTTTTTACCAGGAGTAATAGTTATTCTTTCTAAAATACATACTTCACAGAACATTCAGGGAACATGAGACAATAAACTTTGAGAGAAAATGTAACTCTGTGGATGACAAGTAACTTTGCCATTAACGTGAGCAGGAATAGGATTTCACTCTATTTTACATGCCATATTAACCCTTGATTGCAGTAAAGTCACATTTTTCAAGTTCAAAGGATGTGGAATTTCTACTTAAAAATTCCTGCCTTCCTTCACTGTTTTTTAAACCATGCTTCTTGTTTCCAATGGAGACTTCAGCTACTCTAAACCAGGATTAATATATTAAACTAACAAAGGAAAGCTATTTTCACTTCAGAAATAAGTCCTAATACATGTTTTAATAATTACCAGCCATAGGTTTGCTGCTCGTGTAGTCTACCCTGTGCTAGTCTTTTGGAAGGCCCTCACTAAGAGGACATGGTTTTTACACTGGTCGATTCTTTACCCAGAACTGGTCATACAGTAGCCCATTCACTGCATAAACTATTTATATTCACACACATTTTTCGTGTCATACCATGGCAGTAAATAGCTGCTTTCTGTAATAGCTGTTATGTCACTTTGATAACCACTGTTATTTCTTCATGGGTTTACTGTAGGCTATTTTCAAAATAAGCTAGGTCTGCAATTAAATTTTTTGCATGCTGCTGTATGAGGATAACCTGACTGACTCACAAAAGAAGCATTTAGGCCTGAGTCTTTGTCCTGAGCATGACATTTCTCCAGGACTGCTGTGTATTTGTTAAGGTAGCTTCCCCATGAATTACAGGATCCCTTTGTGCGGAGCAAGATCTTTTGTTGGGGTGCTGCTCTTTCTTGGATGCCAAAGAAGTCAAGTGAAGACTTCATCATATTTTGGTGCTTGTGTGTTACAGCATGACCTTTTGACAGACTCAGCCTGGGATCATTAGTCATCATGATGACAAAAGAAGTGGGGATTTACAGAAATACAAAAGTGGACCCATACTTCATGCTGCTGATGGAGAAAAACTTTGTTTTGCACTTGAGATTCCAAAATGTGCTGCCAGGCCAACTCTTACGACAAACTGTAAATCACTTTCAACCCAACTTCTACAGGGAGATTTTTATTTTTATGTAGGAATTTCTTCACAATGTTACAAAGGGCTCAGCTAACAAAATACAGCTGGAAAAATCCACATGTGAAAATGACCAGGCAGTCTACTCAGGGCTAGACTACAACATTTAGTCAGAGCTGTGAATCAGACATAGGGAACTGCTCAGGGGGAGACTTGAAAAGTGTTGGGACTACTTGGCAATAAACTGTTACCCAGTATTCTGAAAGACAATAAAAATATGCAATTATTTGTTTCCTTGGATTATCAGCTGGCAACATTTTGCTGTCATCTTTACAACTGAACCTTTTGCTGTTATAGCTATAGATTTTATGTACTGTCCTTCGTTTGTCTTTGTGCTACTGTGCTTGCTCTAAGGAACCCTGTATCTTCAGGGATGTGTAGACTCAGAAACAACTACTCCCAAGTCTAAAAGCAACAAAGCACGGACAATGTAAAGAAACAGATTTCTTAACAATTCAGGAAATGAATCAGGTAGGTACAAGCAGGCAGCACCTTGAATTTTTACATTAACAGAGTCCCTGACCATTCCTATGGTAAACTGTGACAATAAAAAATATTAATGTGTCAGAGCACCCTTACAATCATTGTTTTCTGTGACATTACACAAAGTGTTATATATTGATGCATAAACTAGAAATCAAGCCAGCAGACAAGAAAGCATCATTATAATCACAAGATTGACTGTACAAACATGATTTTTTAATATTGTCTCTGTTTACTGGAGAAAAACAAATACTGCAGACAATGCAACAATGAAGAATCATTGTTATGTATTACCAATTTCAGACCTTCAATCAAATATGCAGTGCTGACTAGAAATCTGCTGAGGCAAGTGTAATCACCGCTCTCAGGTGAGTCAAGAATTAAATGAAATGCAAAAATAAAGGACAGTCTCTGAGCTAATACAAGTCAAAGCTGGTCAGTCTACGTTGATATACACTAGTTGGTGATCTGTACCATAGACGTTTTTGGCCAAATGTTGTTCAATTTAAGTTGACATATATGCAATCACATCTGAGTCAATGAAGTTATATGGGATGTCAGCCAAAGGAGAACTGAATCCTAGAAAAACACTACCGAAAAATAAATATCAAGCAGTGCACATTTACTAAGTAAAAACAATTGTACTCAAGAATCATTTTCAAATATCTAATATTTGGTCACTAAGAGTTATTTCTAAATATTTGATTTTGTATATTGCAGTAGGTTTCTAGGACCTACCACAAAATTATGCTGTAATAAATAGGAAGCATATTTGTGACTCTCAACCTTTCTATACTTTCTAAGCAAAGATGTAAAAGTAGCAAAGATGTAAAAGTAACAAAGCAGATGCTTATCCATTTATGACTGCTCAACAGTTATATCTATACCAGCTTTTCTTTGTTCAGCCAGAATTTCTGCATGTGTCTGCTACAGCAAGAGCTTGGATGTGGACACTTATGGGGATGCATTTTGTTGAATCTGCTCTCGTAACCAGAAGTTGCCATATGTTTGAATACTGTTTCTGTGAGGGTAAATACATAAGACATATTAAATATTCTGGTTTAAGTCTGAGGCATTTATTTCAAATGTGTCTTGTGGCAGTAAGGTCATTTTCTTCTATTTGTTTTAACCTGTTGTCTTTTGAATTTATTAGTCTTCCAGCAAATCAGTTCTGCATTTATTAATACTTGCATGCAATAGTTTTTAGCATTTTTCAGACTATCCTCATCTACTCCCCCATCTATTAACTATCTGCTCGAAATCCTAGAAAAGAGCTATTCTGATGAACTCTGTAATTTGGTATTCATGTGAATGTATGGGTTATTTTTCATACAAATTAACTGAATTTAGAGATCAAACCCATAAAAGAAAAATAATATATAGATAAAATTCACAAGTGCATTTCTATGATTGGGAATTTGTATTTTCCTTTTAAAAAACAAGACAGCAAATTAATATATAAATTTATAATACTTTAGATGATTGTAAAATAACAAGTATGCTTGGGCACAGCTCAAAAAAAGCTTTTAGTCCCTAAACACGTAACTCTTCAGCAAATGATTTTGCAATATTACGAAGCTAAGCACATGCCAAGATGTTTTGCTGGGAAGAATTCTTTAATGCCAGAACAAGTAATAGAAGGCTTTGAGGTTTTATTAGTTTACTTTGGGTTTCTGTGAGGAAGGAGAAGTTGTTCACAAGAGAAGATGCAATTTAAAGTCTATTTCTAGATCCTTACATCGTTTTGTATGTTTGTTATTGGTTTGTTTCATTTTTGCATTTGAAACAAAAAAGGACAAACAGAAGCAGCAGTTAACCTAGCAGGATGTTGCTGTGTGTCCTTTCAGGGTAATAACATACACAAATTTATAGACAGTGAAAATCTTAGCAGTTTTTCAGCTTTGCAATGTCAGGATGAATCAAATGTATCAATAGAGTTTTGTCAGAAGCAGAAGCCAGGCTTTATGGCAAGATTGATGTGGTCAGCATCATGCATTGTAATCAAGCCATAAGTCAATACTGATTAAATATTGACAGAGGTACTTTGACTAGTCTGAGGCTAAAACTAATTCCTGAAACCTTCAGGAAATATTATTATTATACCAATGAATGTATGATAATCCTGCCACTGCTTATGTTATTCGTTATACAGTGCTGGACTCTAAAGATGCATTTTCATGTGGAAAAGAGAAAAAAAAAAAAGAAAAGAAAAAAGCCCTGAGGCTGACAAAGAAAACTTATATTGGATTTAGCAGCAGCATTAGAGACAGTTTTTTAATGAGCTGGTTCATACACCATTAGCCCGTCACAAGGCAATATAGAAAGTAGTGGCTTGGAAATGCCTTGAGAAGTAAACACACCTTAGTTATGGTTGTATGGAACCACACAGGCGATCAGTAAAACAGTGACAAGCCTGGTAGTAGGGGACATCTTACAGGGATGTCCTGGTTTCAGCTGGGAGAGTTAATTTTCTTTCTAGTGATTTCTGTGTTTCAGATTTAGTATGAAAGGAATGTCAGCAGCACATATTGTTTTAATGGTTGCTAGGTAATTTTATACAATTCAAGGACTTTTCTTGAGCTTCCCATGGAAGCTGAGAAGAAGCATAGACAGAACAATGGAATGGCCAATGGAATATCCCATACCATATACATCATGCTTGGTATATAAATAGGGAGGTTGCTGGGGGATGCGAATTCATGATCACTATTTGGGAAGGTGCCAATTTCACAAATTCACTGGGTGGTGAGAGTGACTTGTGTCATTATTACTATTGTTATTGTTATTGTTATTGTACTATTATTGTACTGTTATTGTACTATTAAACTGTCTTAATCTCAACCCATGAGGGTTTTTTTCCCTTTACTTTCCCCTCCTTTTCTCCCTCTTCTCCCTGCCCTTCTGGAGGTGTAAGGGGGAGAACTGCACAAGTGGCTGCACGGTCCTAGCTGCCAGCTGGGGTTAAACCACAACAAGGGTGTAAGAAATGGTTTGCTTGTACATGTATCAGTACTTATATCAAAAAACGTGAAGGTCAAAGTTTTAACTTCAAGCTCTGTCCTGAACCTTTCCAAATCATGTAAATGTCATTATCTTAATGTTATACTTCAGTGATTAGTTCTGCTGAAATGTCTCTGGATTCTGCATAAAATAAAATTCACACAAATGTACCCATTTTATTGCCCCTGATTTGTGGCAATATGCAGCAGAAATACAACATGTTTCTTTCTTTTGATCCACTACAACAAGAGAAATCAGAATAGTGTAGCACTTGGATTATCTTCAAACTACTACAGTATAGCAAATGTAGTTGAATTTGTACTAGACTGTGATGAAATGTAACAATATGTGTTATGGTTTGAGAAACCCACAACAATTTACTTTCATTTAGACAATTATTCTATCACCCAATGACCCCTCCCCACCTGTGAAGGGGAATCAGGAAAAAAAAAGGAAACCCGAGGGGTTGAAATATAAACCAATTTAACAGAATAAGACTAGATAATTAACATTAATAACACTAAAGATCCAGTATTGATCCCAATACCAATATAAAATACACAAGGATTATACTCAGCCAATTCTATGCGCAGGAAGCTGTGCACTCCCAGCAATGGACAGCAAATGTCGGACACTGTGAGCGCTACGGCTTCGGGAGGAAGGGAAGGGCTCAGGGGTCCGGCACTGGGGCAAGAAGTTCTCTGGATTGCAGCCATCATAGAAGAGAAGAAAATTCTCAGCAAACTTTCTAATTTATATTGAATGTGACATTCATGATATGAAATAATCCTGTTGGCCAGCCTGGGTCAAGTGCCCGGGTCTCGCTGCTCCTCACCCCTGCACCTGGCGAGGTCAAAAACACCGAGATCATGAAACCAGTATACCATAGCTGGCTATAAAGGAAATACCTTCACAAATTCAGACACTAGAGTTTTCTAGAAGTGCAGTATTCCCAGGCGTTAGAAGAGAAATGAGTCTGGTGTCATTCAAACCAAGATAATATGCAAGACCCTTTCTTTGCAGAATATATTGTACAGCCCTGCAACGTAACTCAGAGTGCATAACTACAGACTGAATGTCGAAGTAAGCAGGGATCATGAATATCGCTGTGCAAAGTTTGGCAAAACTTCCACCACAGTAGCCACATTTTCAAGAGAGGAATTTCCTATTTGCAAACTAGAATTTCTTTTCTGCACCCGTATTAAATCTAACTAGCATGTTTCAGGTTTGCCTTTACTTTATGTGACAGCTACAGATCCATAAAATGGCTTTCACCTCCTGAAAACAATGAAAGGTTTAAAAGCTCAGCATAACTTTCAAGACTACAACTCAGTAACAATACATTAAGTTATTAAATTGCAGTTAATCTAGGGTGAGTTTATTATGCAGGTTAAAACTTTGACTGCAAGAAGCCAACACTGGCACTTTTAGAGGAGAGAATTACCAGGTAAGTGCAACTATTAAATCTATATAGTAGCATTTCATTTTTCAAGAGCAATATAGAAGATAATGCTTGAATAACAATAAAGATGCAGGCAGGAATACAACAAAACCTTCTACTTCAAAGTTAACACTGTCAGGATGTCCTTAAAATCAAGTAGCTTGTATTGACTTCCCAGTACAAAGGGAGAACAAATTGTCACCTGTGGCTAGGAGTTTGTTGAAGTAGCACAGTTTTTTGTTGATTTTCATTCCATCTATACTGTTATTTAGGGATAGCTGTTGGGATACATTTAGTAAACAGGTTGTGTTCCATGCCTGTGGTTCTCAAGGACTACATTAATTAGAGTAAGGTCTACAATGCATTTGTACATAAAACTTTTTTTTTTCTTGAAAGCCATACATAACAATTTACAATATGTGCAAACAGAGGAGTTCAGGGAGCTACCTGTATTCATGATAAGCCGTGCATGATCCACATTTTACTCTACCTAATCATCTAGTATTTATTCTCATTGGCATGGCAGCAGAGTCACTCTGGACTCTGTCAGGCCTAATAATTCGTGAATGACATAGCCCCAAGGTTTGGTGTTCCACTAAGCTGGCGTCACAGACAGCAGCTTTTCCAGCTGGCATAGTATTTTTGTTGTTGTTCATATATAGCTTCTTGCAAATCAAAGAGTAAATTCAAATTTTCCATCAGCTGTCAGATGCTTTCTGCTTTCTATGCTCTGTTTCACCCTTGGTGCTGACTGATAAGCAAGACTTCATATCAAAGTTTTCCGCAGCAAATAGGACTTGCAGAGCTTTAAATCTGTCTTCCTTTCCTCTCTCTTTCCTCCTTGTTCCTTTCCTCCACTATGTAAGTTCTCTCAGTTTGTATAGTTTATGTAAATATATTTTGCTTTAGATTAGCATTGACTATATTAATAAGACATGTTAATGTAAAGGAAATTAGCTGAACAGTACCACCTCTCCCACCCAAGAAAATCTCCAGAACCAAGAATGAGCCAGAGAAATGTTTGACAGAAAACTTCCTCTCCTGAGGAAGATTGACCATGGAGATATCATTCCCTAAGGATTCTGGGATGGCTGCAAAATGTCTTGAAGAACACTATAAGCATAATGCTTCATCATAGGCATTTAGGAGTAAAATTAGTTTGCTCTGTTTCACAGTGTGTTCCTTTCAAGTCTCATCACAATCAAGGAAAAGTGGTTAAGAAGTGGTGTTGTTCAGTAAACTTTTTTTTGTTTGTTTTATGCCCTGCTGACACATTATCTCCAAACCCAAGTCCAAATGCCACTTTCAATAGTGAAAGCTGAAGGACAGCAAGAGCAGAAGCAGCATGAAGGATGTTATAAGTCAGATAACCATGAAGGTAAATGAACATTTGTTTATCTTGATGAACTCCATATTGTTTTCCTCGTTGCTCTGTTAGTCAGTGTTAGAAGGTAAAACCCCTTTGAACCAAAGCATTCAGACTTTCATTAAAAAAAATCTTTCCCTCCCAGAGGCAAGCATTTTGTGCACTGTAAAAACCACAAGTATTACGAGTCATATGCAAAAAAGCTGTGCCGAAAAGAACAAGAGAAGCTGTGCTTGCAGAGGGTGAAGTGACTCTCAGCTCAATAAAGAGTCCAGGAGAAACCAGAAAAGTGTGTGTGTCTCACTTCCCATCCTTAGTTTTCCATAAAGTCCACAGCAAATGCTTCCCATCCTCCAAAACACACCGAGGCACATGAGAAAGTTCTATTTCTAATATTTCCATTTGAAAAAAAAATAATCTCTATATTGCTCTTCCATGAATGCAGTTTTCTACTTCCTCTGTTCTTTCTAACTGAGGCACCCACAACACAGTAAGACCTGTAATCAATACTTCCCTTCAATGTGATAATAATGAAGCAGCCTATATTTACACCATCCCCAGCACCCTTGAACTACCTCCACCATGGTGCTCTGTGGGTCCTGGGCACCGTGCATCCATGTGGCGGTAACACTGAGAACTTTTGCTCAGCTGCTCATATCACCGCCAGCACCTCATCCTGCATCATGTTGACCATTGTAAGGACATCTTTCAGTCTGTTTGGTGCTGGGAATCTGGAAGTTGTTGTTAGAAGACTTGTATACACCCAAGCACCCACACTACACATAGGAACTCCTTGGCCACAGAGAGGAAGGAGCCTTAATATTGTTATTACTAGACCCTGCACGCAACTCTGGCTATCTGCACAGCTTTAAAATAAGTACTTTTTAGAAAATTTTAACGCATCTTTTTAAATTTGCATTCCTTCTAAGTTTCCAGAGATTGAAAGTGTTTGTACTTTTGCTGGTCAAGAAGCTGAAGATACCTACTGCACATCCATGCTGACAGCACTGTGCACAGAAATCAAGAAAGGAGATTGCTCACACAGGCACTTAGGGATTCCCACAAAGGGGGTCATTGCCAACAGTGACTCTTTCACACTGTAGCATTGAACACGTAACTGAATTTTGTATCATGTTGTAGCATCATGTATATTACTTTACTGATACCTAACAAAACTCCTTATTGGCTTGTCAGTAAAAACTCTTAGAATCTTTAACCTAAATTAACAATACATTTCTCATTTTTTGTGTACATAAGCAAAGAACAGATTGACTATATCTAAGTTTAAAAAAAAATGCTTCCAGTGTAACATTTTAACTTACTGAATTATTACTTCTGCTGAGATAGCACAAAGAAATGATTGAGGTTTGGATTCTTTGGGCTGTTTTTTTTTTCATTCACACGAAATACTCTGAGGAAACTCTTTGCATGTTAATGAAATGCAAATGTTCTCACTTATTAAAGGAGAAATACTCTGAGCCATCAGGAGGATCACTCTTCTAAATGAAACATGGATAATTGCATTAGAGAGGGTTATGTTCAGCTGAGCTCCACAGAAGACTTTATTGAGTTAGCTGCATATTTTTTCAGCTCAAGAGAAAGGGTACAATTCACTAGAGAAAAATCTCATGATGGCCTTATTTCAGACACAGGCATTTGTTTTGAATAAATAACTGCATCTTCCTGTCCTAACGATGTGTTACCTATGCACTAATAGCATTGGGCTCATCTTGTTATCACCAGGGTTTACGGATTTTTCCAAGGTTCATGGGTTTATGTATACACCTGTTCCCACAATGTTAGCATACATAGCAAGAGTAACTGATGAAATAGTAAAATATGCAACAAAATGCAGACTCTCAAACCCCCAGCAACAATTCCAAGGGTAATAAATTTGCTTGTTAGGTAAGGCTGTTTTGGGCGGGGTTTTGTGCATAAAAGTGTATTTTTAGTGAATCATATTAGATCACTTTACTGTCATGCAAAATGTCAATTAGATTCCCAACACTGATGACTGGTAGATGGTGAAGAAAATTTATTTAGAAAGCAACCGGTCATCTGTCCAGCCAGGAGGAAACAAAGCATCATGCTTATTACCAGTAACACATAATTGATTTTTGGATAGGAATAGAAAGGGGATCTTTTACAAGGCTAAAGTTGTGGTTCTGTTAAGTGCTGAAAGCCAGCCAAAAAGCGGACTTGGGCATCAGAGCATCATCTCCTTCCCCTCTTGCCCTCTCATGTCAGAGTCTGAGGCTGTCTCTAATGAAAACTGAGCTTACTTCATTTTTGCTAATGTACAACAGAATGTAATTTTCTTTGAGAGATACATTAATCTGCTTATCTCTGTGAACTGCTACACATATCGTTACAATAAGACAATTGCACTTACACTGGACTGAATAAAAGGCCAAGATGTCCAACAATGAATAATTGACCACAGTTCATTACATTCCAAAATAATTTCAAGCAAATTTGTTAGTCTGTAGCAGGATTTAGGATCTTGTTGACTGCATGGGGTTTGCCCACCAGACAAGCCAAGCTTGTGATACTTGACGCCTACAATAACTTGGAATCATTTATTCCATAAAAGCTTGCTGCATATACATATTTTAGCAAATAAGTAGTAGTCTGGAAATAAAATTTGCTTGACATAATTACTTGGTTGTGCAACTCTACTGATGACCCCTTAAGACACCAGATAAAGTATTTTGAAACCGTCACAGGAGGATTTTCCTGAGCTTCTTAGGTGCTAAAAAAAGGGTCTGAAGAAAGGTAATATATTCTGAATATACCTAATGCACAACAGCAATAATTTATTTTATATGCTACGGTCTGAACACACGCAGAAATAAGTGGCAACAACAAAACACTATGTCCTTACTCTTTCTCAGCCTAGCTGTGGAGGGCACAGGGTCCCAGCCCTGCTGTGGCAACGAGGGTTAAACATGTTGTTTTGTCTTTCACTGATTTAAACATCAGAGAAAAGTTAGGCTTAGCTCAGCAAAGCAGGAAATACTCAACAGTATCACCAAGACCACGAGAGAAGGAACAGCGACCTTTGCATCTATTCTATGATTTTTATTGATCTGCATCTACACGTATCCTCAAAACTCCCTTCTTAACCTCTTCTAAACCAAATTTTCATGTTAAACTTCAGAGCAAATTATAGACAGATAGGGAACGGAAGTGTACAACTTGGGTGCTCATGACTTGTTCGAGATGGGAAAAAAATAAATCTAAAACTTCTTCTGTTTTGTCATTAAGTCATTGTTTCTGAAGGGAAAAATATCATAAATCTGATCTGCCAGTTTTCTGGAAATTATTCTGGTTGGGACTGAATGAAAAAATAATTACTAATTTACCTAACTTTCAACAATCTGTAAAACTTAAGTATTACAAATGTTGTCATAATCCTAACATGACTAGAAAGGCAGCTGCAGTTTTGTATTCCAGTCTGAGAAGAGACTCTATACAATTGTATTTTTCCTATTTCACACCTGTTTCCTTCATAAGTCATAACTTGATACTTACCCACATTTTATGTTTATGTTTATGTACCCACATTATGTTTACCGACGTAAGGAAATCATTGTGACACAGGATGCAGTTACATTAGCCACACAGGTATTGTCTTGGTTTTTTCTTGACACATCAGTGCTTGTATTATGAGGAAAAAAGCTTGCAAGGACTCTACTATTGTCACAGTTCTTTTTCTCACATTACATTTCTCAGATGCTTAACTACGTGGCAGGAACTTAATCATACACAGTAAGAGTTTCAATTAGTGTAAACTTGTGCAGTTCACTGATTTCAAATGCTATTTGTCCCACTTAACTGAGAAGCCAGTTCTCAGTATCTATTTCTTAAGTAGTCAAGACATTTCATCAACTTTTTTCTAAACACTAAAAAGAAATGACCAATGCACTTAATGAAACTTTTTTTTTTCCTCCAGGTGCATGTAAAAAAGAGACAGAAACATGAAAAAGAAAACCCAGAACCAAAAACTAGAACTGCATTTTTATTTCTACTAGGATAGACAAATGAAAAAGTGATATTATTAAAATTCTAAAGAAAGTGGGTTTTATTTGGTTTTATTTTTCATCCTGCACTCCTTTGAGTCTGTCATGCTGTAAGAAACAAGCTATTGGCTCTGAAGCCAGTATCTTTTTCAACCCTTTTCTTCAGAAATGTGCACTTTCTACGGTCCAACAGAGCTCTAAGTCTCAAAGTTAAATGTATATTGATGAAATTATGTATTTAATTATGAAATTAAAATGTAGATCTAAGTTGAGTCTTAATGATTACGAGCATCTCTGTGCGCAGCTGCCACTTCTCCCAGTGTTACCGTTCCAGGTAATAGGGATAGACGTCCATGCTCTTCTGCCTCCATTTAGGGAAATACCAACTAAAGAGTTGCTTTTCTTCTGCAGCAATCAGCCCGGTGTGTGTGTAAAAAGACAAGCCAAGGGCCAGTAGCTCAGTCCCAACCCTGAGCTCCTTAAGGAGTCGCTGGATCACAAGTTAGGGTGCAGTGCCCAGTGACCTCTGCTCTCCTTTAACCGCACAGAAAACCTGCAAGGAGTCTTCCTTATGCAAGTGCATCTCAAACAGAGGAAAAGGGAGGGGGCACAGGAAAAACAGTAGACGTGGAGCTCTAAGTGAGCCTACGTACTGTTACCACCAGTGCTGAAGCAATATGGTACATTGCTCCATTCCTTGTCTGCTGATACACCTTCTCCTACTTTGGGGTGAAATTATTTGCTCTCTGTTGTAGACATCAAACCTTCTGATATTACAGCTGCTGTGGAGGCAGGACACCTATAGGGAGAACTGAATTGTCACCAGCACTCATTCAATTTAACCTCAGGCAAGAAGTAAAACACTGGGTTGAAGAGTAAAAACTAAATTTACAGTCTGGCAAGGAGAAAATCACTTATACCCACTAGCACTTCAAAGTTTCAGTCAACAAGGAATCTGGAAGCAGTTTAATTAAGCTGTCATTTTCACTGGGAATACAAAAAACTTTTGTGGCATAATATACTAGATACATCTAGACACCAAGTCACCAGAAACATCTAATTTGGGGATGAACGTATTGTTGTCAATAACAACTTGTATTAAAGATGTGGAAGTACTATTCCAGTTTCTGGGCATGTAAGCTTCTAGTGGACCAACTTCAACTGATTCATAAGAATTCTGCTTAAAAAAATGTCAGGACCTGCTCCATATAATCACATTTTCAAAACCTTCTGTGAGTAAATTCAGATATTTTAAGAGCCAAACCCAGCCCAAATTCTGAGAGGAACAACACTTACGGAATCTGACAGAGCATTGTTAAATTACATATATATAGTGTGGAGAGTACTAAGTTAAGTTTCCCTCAAAGAACTTCACCATTAAAATTAATTCCCATTAATTGCAAGTCTGAGAAACAAGGTGTGCGTAACATCTCTACTCCCTGGGAGTAGGGTAGGCTTTTTTCTAGGGAAGATTTGCAAAACTCTGTGTGGGAGAGAGATGTGCAAATCCTATTAATAAGATTTCTATTCAGGCTTACCTACCCTTCAGCAATTTGAAAAGACACCTCCTCAATGACTAATGAACAGTACGTTCAGGCATCATCTAGTATATTAACTGTCTAAAGAAAACTAGCCTCAGTTATATATAAAGTTAAGAAGATTTACAAGAATTCCTAAGCTGCAATGATCTGGCACAAGGAATAACTGAAAACCCAATGCAAAGGAGTCCTAGATTAACCTGTTTTCTTAAAAACAGTAAAGGTGAAACACTGAAACCTGCATGGAGAACCTTGCTTATACAATGCCTCAGCTTCGATTGTTTTGGTCAGGATATGTGATTGTGATTGTGATTGTCCCCTAGTCAAAACCTGAACCTGTCCCAAATCTACTTATTCAGGCTGAGCAACTCATCCTGAGGGACAGTATATGACAAGGAATGAGCAATTATCTAATGAGTCATCAGCACTGTTGAGAAGATATCCTAGTGGGTTGGTAAAATCATCCAAATATAAATATGTTTTTTGTCATACTTCCCTTTTTTCCCTCTTTTCTCTGTAATAGTTTTGTCTGGTTTAAGCCCTTAGTCCTTGTGGGTGGGGACAGCATATTTATGATAAGACATCATAATTTATTTTCTTCTGTTTCTGTGTGAAGCTCAGGTCAATGTCCACTCCTACCATTCCTTTTAGTTAAACTCTTCTTCTTGCCTAATACTGCCTTGAAGAGACAACATAATGAGAATTTTTACTTGTCGACCATTCAATGCCAATACAACTGCAATGTATATGTATATATTTTTAATTCTTTATTTTTGTAAAACCATTGTTTAGTTTGAATATTCTTCCAAGAATTCTATAGAAGTGTCACCTATTAGGCTGTATTTCCTTCTGTATTTTAATGCATGCAATAGCCCACAGGGACCAAAGCATTGCACACAAGAGGCAACTGTCATTCTCTCAGTCTTATTTACTGGAGAAATTGCAGCACATATTTGCCCTAAACAATGTGCAAAGTAACAAAACCATAAACTGAGCCTCTGCTTGTCATATAGCAAGTGTCTCTTCTCAGAGTCCATTTAAATTATATTTGAGGGATTGCTTTTCCTTCTTTTTCTTCTTTTTTTTTTTTTTTTTAATTTGACAAAGTAATTTTTGCAGTGTTTTGCTTGAGGACTTCTAATTTTGTTTGGAGCGGTTTAGTGGATTTGTTTATTTGTTTGTTTTGAGACTTTTCATTAGCTTACTCGTTTTATACACCATAACTATTAATACTGTTCATTTTAATAAAAAGTACGGGTTTTGTAATTTTGATACTCAGGGAAGGAAACTTATTTTAAGCTCTGTGCCTGGATCCATTTTGTCTTTGATTTTGTGTTTTTTTTTAAACCAATGACTGTGCACCCAGATTTTTGCTATTGTCAGACCCAAATAATCAGATGGAGTGCTAGGTTCAGGATAGATTCTTTCAAGATCCTGACTAATCAGCTTTTGTGGATTTGTAGATACTATTGCATTTCCACGTATTGCTACAAAGACTGCTTCTGGCAGCAAGGCAAGCTACTTTCCTTCTAAGGTCACCTCTTATAACAAATGCTGGCAATAATGGTGCACTGACAGCATACTCAGAGCACAATTCATACACATCTTTTCTATCATTCAGCTTCAAAGCTTCTAGTTCCTCTCAGATATCATCAAAGAACCTCTCTGAAGCTAATGACAATGCTTAAGATATATTGTTTCTCTTTGAATAGGCCAAACCTTTTCCAAAGAAATCCAGCAGCTGTCCTTTCATTGTTGTTGCATTGCTTTCTGCAAAGTCCTTAAAATCATTTTTGAGGCTTTGGTTTGAATATATCCACTGCTGCTACCATTTAAAGGAGTTAATCTAAATATGGTAACTTTTTTCACAGAATATATGTAAAAACTTCTCCCTGGGCCAAGTATTCAGTGATTCTGTTTTTCCCAGATCTTTTTCTGATATACATTTATTTTAATGGTTTTCACTTTTTATATACCAATATGAATACCATCCATTCAACCAGAATATTAGACAAGCTCTGGGACAGTTGTTTCCATCTTCAAAAGAGAATTCAGATACATCGGTCTTACTTTGATTACCTTGGATACTGAAATGATCACATTTATTCACAAGACCTGAAGTTAAATGGAATTTAGTACAGCTTCTGTTCAGAAGTGGAACAGCAAAGCAGTAATGAGTTTATTGACTCACTTTGCCATCATGTGCTCACCTTCACTCCT
This sequence comes from Anarhynchus alexandrinus, assembly GCA_008711295.1. Taxonomy (NCBI): domain Eukaryota; kingdom Metazoa; phylum Chordata; class Aves; order Charadriiformes; family Charadriidae; genus Anarhynchus; species Anarhynchus alexandrinus. Next base: position 3,870,237 of record VUYV01000023.1, on the reverse strand, counting down.
TCCCTATTGCTTATTTTAACCTACGTACCCTTCAGTCTTAATCTGAGTGCTCTCCCTAGAAGTTTTGCCTTTGCAATGGAGTGCTGCAATTATGTCAGCTTCAGAAAAAGTTCAAATAAAAACTGAATGAAGCAAAACTTTACCAAAGTTTTATTGCCAAAAAAGTTCTCAAGGAAAAACAAGCCCTGTACCTGCATCTGAAATGTGTTGATTTTTTTGCTTACAGACAATGATAAAGCCCTGTAAGTAGATATCAAACACATTATTTAAAACCTTGTTAAATACTTCTAATTGCTTTTAAAATCTCTATTTATGGTCATAGTTTTATCATAGTTGGTAGACTTTCATCCTTCTCTCACTCTCACCTGCAGTACTGTTACGGCAGGGATTGGAGCAGGGTCAAGCCACAGGTTTATGCTGATGAACATACTCTTTGCAGGGCTGTCACTGCCACAATACACTCCAGATAGAAGGAACGAATTCTCAGCATGTCTCAGCTTATACAGCTCTCAGTATTTGGTAAGGGTTCCATGTAAAGAAGAAGGATAGTGCAAGGTATGGGTACTGTAAACTTGATGAATTAGATTCATGATATGGCTCTACTGCAGACATTTCTTTCAAAATCTTAGTAGCTATTATAGACTATTTTTTTGGGAAAATCAAACACTTCATAAATATCTTACTCTTATCCTCACTGATTCTCAGTTCCTTCAAGGAAAATGGGAACATGTAACATGTATCAAACTGAACTAATTTGAGAATAAAGTCATTGCCATACAATAAGACAATTATTGTTGTCTACATTGTCTCACACTAAAAAAACAAATTGATTTATGATGGACAGATGACCTTCTGTTCTCAGTAGTACATTGACTCACCTAAACTAAATAATGGTGTGAAAATCAGATAGAGTAACTGTTTAAGCTGACTTCCACTTGTGCACTGCTTTTCTAGTTTCACTCAGTAAAGACCAGCTTAGATCATCATATTTTCAGCTGGAATCTCAGAATTCCTGAAAGGTAAATATATTCTGTATTATACAGAGAATGAGGTCATCTTTGAGGGAAACATTATTTCAAGTGAAAAACCCCTCCATTTTGAGCTACCTACATCTGAAATTTGTAGATGTTTGGAACCAGAGGACTCAGTGCACTTCAGGAAACTTGATGTCCATCATAGATGCTCCAAACTGCATTAAGTGAAAAATACATACAAGACCAAGCCTTTATTATGGAAATCATAATGCAACTGAAATAAGAAACTGCATAAACATCCTCCCGCCCAATTCTTATGTTCTCTAAGGTGTTTTGGTCCCTGTGTATGAGTCCTATTTCCCTTGAAATTATAAACATAAGTTAGGCTCTTGAATGCCTTGGAGGATCTGGGCATAAACCAACAATAAATATTATAGAGTTTTAAATTCTTTATAGAGAATCCTCAAACAGTGAAAAGAATGTGTAAAGAAAATTAAAGATATGGTTTTCTTTGCCTTTGGGATCTTCTTTGGTGATTGATTTTCCATTTCTTGGGGAGGATTTTTTTCTTCTGCCTTTCTTTTCTTCTTTCTCCTGCTCTTTAACTTCTTTCCTTCAACTTTGCCCTTTCTCATTTTCTTACTGCATTGATAACCAGCAGAGTGGATTATAATTTTCCTGAGGCATTCTAGCATTACATTCTCCATTGCATATGTGAGCCACAAACCATATTAAGACAAGTTAATATCTAACTGTTTCAAGTATATATACCCTAGTAAAAATATCTTTAGGAGCTGGACATTAACCAGTACAACTCAGCTATAATCAAGGCAGATTTCCAACAGGTAATGATTTTGTCTGCTTTGTATGGTTTCTCTTTGATATGTTTCTTGTAGTTTTAATCTGGAATTTATTTTATGTTTATTTTCTGTTTACATTCCTGCAGAACGTTCCTGTGTCTGATCATTTTATTTTTGCCTTTGCTAATTCGTTATTTCCCCCCAAAGGTCATCTTTCAGTTAGGTGACGAAAGAAACATATTTCCTCTTTTTCTCTTGTGACCTTGGTTTCCCTAAGTTTTAGAGCTGGAGTTGCCTCCTCTATTACACATCATTTCTCATAGAGTTGATGACTGCTTTTTTTCAAGCAGTGAAAAAAAAAATAGTTCCTGTATAAAAAATGTGGTTACTCATTTTCTGAAATCCTTTTCCTCTGTTCTCTATTGTGTAGTTAAATTGTGTCTATGCTCTTTATTTTTTTATGCTAGATACAAATGAAGTAACAATTCATGTCTTCATCTCTGTGTGTCACTGGACTCTCCTTAAACTAGAGAACCCTGCTACTCTAACTCTTAGCATGACTTGAAATAATTGTTGATAAAAGTTGTAATAGCATTGCTTGAGGTGCGTTCCCTTCTACATGTCTGCTATGTGTGGCTGTGACATCTCTGATTGTACAGCAGGAAGACCTAACAAGATTTTTTAAAGAATCAGACTTCATGTAAGCACATGCACTAAGGGAACTTGTCCAAATCACTGAGCCATCACCTGCTGCCTGGGTCAAGTGCTGCCAGCGGTCTGGTGGGGTCTGCTCATGCTGCCATCCACAATTCAGCAGTTTGGCTGCTGTATAAATGTGTAGTGCCAAATCAAACTTCACTCCACCAACACCCTCATTGTGACTGTACATCTGATACAGGTTCTTCTCATTTATGTTTACGTCAGCAGGGTGGCAACAGCCAGAATAATATGTTTCCCATTTGTTCTTTCCTGTTCTTTCAGTGGGAAGGTTTAAATAGTTCTCCAAATCAAGTTAAATCAGAGCAGATCAAGCCATGAAGCTCTCCCACTTAAGGAAAAAGAAGATTTTCATAGTCTGAAAAGACCTAATTTTAGGTCCTGTAGTACGCACACAAATAAAAAGACATTGCTCTTTTGAAGATTGCAAAGAACTGGTCATGAAAAACTTCACAGCTTGATCTGTATTCTGACCACTTATAAAGCTGTGCATACCCACTGAATGGACTGCTTAGTCCAAAGGATACAGCTGGTTTGGACTTCACATTCCTATTCCAGCCTTCTTTCTGTAGGCTGAGTATGGCACAGCGGCCAAAACTCACTGTTTTGGTGTTCTTCCTTTTTCATAACCCCTGGCCTGGGGTATCAGCAGTCTTTGACACTGTGTTCTGTTTTGTGAGGTACTGGTCAGGGGGCTTGGCTCAGCTTTACTCACTACTTTACTCAGCAACAAGATGGTTAAAGCTAAGACATGCATCATAGAAGTCCAAACAAAAATGTGATGATTTTTTGTAGAGTAACAGTACTGGCAAGATTCCAGTTGTACCAACACAAAACTGTATATGAGGCTCCAAGAAAACCAACAGAGTCAAAAGAGCAATTTAGGAAGTTCAGAGATCAGACCTTCCAAGGAATACCTGAAATTGGTCTGATGGAGGCCAGCACTGTCCTACCTGACTGATGACTGCCTGGCCACCAGAAGCTTCTCAGGTTCCTTCAGCAAGAACAGCAAACATACTCGTGTTTAGCCAGCTAGCATGCTCCCCCTAGCCACCTTTTATGTCCATTAACTATTAGGTAATTGGTAACATAAATTGCATATGAACCTGCCTGGAGAGTCCCTCTGCAGATCAGAAAATAACCAGTTACAAATTACCTGATAGAGGAGGGATGAAATGTGCGTGGCTACTCTGTCTCTTGGGAAGAGAAATAAAATGTCTAGTTCCAAGAATTTATCCTAGCATACCCCGGACGCTACCTTGAAAATTTTCTTATCCTATACTTTATGACAGGATCAATGAATTCACTTAAATATTTAACTAAAACAAAGAAATTAAAGTGACAGTTTTTAGGGCCTTAATAAAAATAGCATAGGTTTGGTTTTTCAAGATTTCATTAATTTCTTTTTCATTTTTTATGGTCTACGAGACATTTTATTTACTTATCTTCCTCAGGTTTTTACAAGGGTGAAACTTAAACAGGTCTGCATTTGCACAGTGAACTCTATGAGATCCTGAATTCCTGATCTCATACTCCTCTTTAGGTGAACCATATGCTGGAATAGCTCAAATATCTCCATAATCTAAGCCAAGGGAACACTTAAATAATGGTTTACCAATTTACAAAGTGATTACAAGAAAATCAAACTAATTAAAAAACTGAGAACTGTTCAAAAACTTGCTGGGATAGAGTTAATTTTCTCCATAGCAGCTCATAGGGTGCTATGTTTTGGGTTTCTGTCCAAAACAGTATTGATAACACACACACATTCTAGATATTGCTGAACAGTGTTTGCACAGTGTTAAGGTCTTCTCACGCTGCTCTTCCAGGTGGGGTACACAAAGATTTGGGAAGGGGATGCAGCTGGGACAGCTGACCCAAACTAACTAAAGGGATATCCCATGCTGTATGACATCATGCTCAGCAGTAAAAGCTGGAGAAAGAAGGAGGAAGAAGGGACATTTGAAGTTACGGCATTTGTCTTCCCGAGTAACCATTACATGTGATGAAGGCCTGCTTTGCTGAAAATGGTGAAACACCTGCTAGCCAACCGCTTTACCTATATAAAATGCCTATATGTCAACTCACGAGTTTTTGCACTTTTACTCTGATTTTTTCCTCCACCCAACCAGGGAGGAGTGAGCTGCAGCGTGGGGCGCAGATGCCAGTTGGGGTTAAACCACAACATGCACTGGAGATGAACAGCACCAGCAAGTGCACTGCTGGACAGATTTGACAAAGAAGTTAGGCTCTCAGCTCTTGTTTAAAGTATTGGGTACACAGTAAAATGATGACTGAACAAAGTGGATTAGACACATAGGTACAGACTCAAGATATCTAGAGCCCTACCTGGGTGAATCTGTTGACTTCAGCAGAGTCACAAACCAGCTATCTCCTGTAGCGTTAAAAACCAAAATTTATTAATTGTAGGAAAGACAAATGTTTCATTATTTTTGTACTAAAGAAACCTGTTACTTACTAAGATAGTTTGCTGTAGCAATAAGGGGTAACTTGAGTTAGCTGGTGGAAGACTGCATAGGAGGTATAATAACAGTTATATTCTGTGCAGTTATTTTATTGGGAAGACATGTAGTATATTGGCTACAAGCAAATTCCGCCTCAGAATGTCTGGATACGTTGCAAGAAAAGAATGTGCCAGAGCCCAATCTAAAATCTTTTTTCAGTCCTATTCTTAGATGGCAGCCAAAACCAAAATCAGAACCAAAACTCATGATTGGAAGTTATCTAACAAAGGGGCAAACAAAATCCAGATAGAAATTTGGCAAGTTCAATCACCTCTCCTTGCAGCATAAGATGGAAAGAAGTAGCAACTAAATCACAGCCTCATGACTCTTTAATTGAGGAGCAATGTAAAGCGCAAAGGACAAAAAGCTATTGGTAATGTAACTCTGTGCCCATTATTGGCAAATATAATATCCTGAAATGGGTTGATACTGCACATCAGAAAGGAAAGAAAACAACCTGTGGCTACTTAAAGACAAAATTTCCAACAGACAAACCATTAGAAAGCCAGAAATTCTGGTTGTCAGAGCCAATTCCTTCTCTGAATATCTGATTTGAATAATTAATTAAAAAAAAAAGGTCTTAAATGTTGGACTCTGGACTGCTTCTCAAGTAAATATTTTTTTTCCCATTTCCATTTTCTAGTATGAAGAGGTTTTTGTCCTTCAAAACCAAAGTATTCTTTGAAAAAATTAAGGGAATTGACTAAAATGAAGGAATACAAATGAAGTATTCCAGAAAATGTTTTTACTTGCTTTGATATTGCCTCATGCATCTGCCTTGTGCTAGAGTGTCTCAGTCCCCTGCTGATCATAACAGTATTTTGAAACATTTAAGAATATTTTATTAACTGTAATTGTTAGAATTAAGTGCTCATGGGTGAGTTGGAAAACTCTATTCTTGGGATAACCTTGTCTGGTATGCTGTATACATTGCTCGAAAAGTACACGATAAAAAACTTAGCTAAGCTCTTGTGGTTTGGATTTCAGAAAGGAGTCTCAAGAACTATGGTAATAAACTATAATCCTACAACTAACAACCAAAAAGCCTACTAATGAGCCACATCAGCTATAGACATAATCTTTAATGGCAATAATTATGTAATTTTAAAAAGATATCTAGGCACAGCAGTGAAACAGTCTCATCTGATGCAATGATCCATGCAAGGAAATAACTGTGGAAAAGACAGTCGTTTAGCATTTCCAATGATGTCCTGTCTGTGTCTTCTCCTTTTGTTTTAGAAGGTATGTTGTATATATCATTGTAAATTTGTCATTTGTAAATTTTACATAGCAAGATCACCAAACAAATAAACTATTTTGTCTTCCTCTTTGCCTATAAAGCAACAAATACAGCTATATTTATATAAATTTGCTATATATAGGCAGCCAAAAGAACCTTAAAGTATTATTCCTTGGTCTGGTAAAGTAACAAACACGAATTCCAGGTCAGCAAACATAGGCTTTTAATAGCATCAGTGTTGTATGGAGACACAGCAAAACTTTAAAACCAGGCTTGGCTTTGGAAATAGCAAGCAATATAAATCTTATTCCAGATGGTAGTAGTTATTTAAAGGTTCAATAGAAGTTATATAGAAAGAGGGAAGAAACCAAACTAGGTAAAGCAGGCAACCCAGAGACAGCATTAGCAAAACTAAATCATATAGTAAACCCAGGCTAGCAATGGACACCGTGATGTGACACTGCTTCAGCTCAGTAACGGCTTTGTCAGTATTGTAGAATTATATCACACCACTAGGTGGAAAAAGGAAATGCTGCTTTATAGTCAAAATAACTGATAACCCATGCAGTTAGATCTCCTCTGAGGCTGACAAATTCAGAAACTAATGCCCAACAGTTTCAGATGGCATATGTCACCACACAAAAAACCTCCCAGCCTCTTTGGGGTTTCTGACAAGAGTTACCTTATGGGACCCTGAGGCAGAAGAAAGCTGCTTCTGGGATGATATCAGAGGTACCACCTGCCACCAACCAACTGCAATGTTTTTGCTACTCAGAGAAGGAGGAAAAACACTTCTCTGCAGTGAGCAGGATAGGAAAGACTCACGTTAAACCGAACAAAAAATACAGACTATTGTCACCACCCCACAGTCAGAAAATGCCCGTCTCCTACAGCATTTTCTTACTGACATACCGGGTGCCTGGTGAAGCAGGAATCATAAGCAGCCTCAGTGGAATAAGTCCCTTGCAGGGACCGCTTGTAAGCAGAGCCCTGAGGTATACGTGCCTGCACCTCCAGCAGTCACTCCCCAAAGGCTTCTTAAGGGAATAAATATAGATTTTATCACAGCAGCCTAGAAGGACATGTCTAAGAAGAGCTTGTTAGAAACAGCTACACAGCAGGCAGCATCACTGCTGCTCTCTGCATCCCTGCAGGCATCTCCTCCCACCTGGGCAGCTCTGCCACTTGGCAAAGCTACTCCAAGACCTGTCTGCAGGCTGCTCCTGCCCACATCGCCTCCGTTGCCACCAGCACCTTCCCTCCCGTGGATCCCCTCTGTCACTCCCAGTGGAAAGCGTGAGGGCTACCCCAAACCCCACGGATCAGGCACACCTGGTCACTCTCGCAGACGAACATCACAGCCTGTTATTACTGGGGGGGTCTGGGAGGAACACTGTGCTGTGTGCCAGGGTTCCTGTGCAGTTTCAGGGCAGTCGCTTTGTGATGCTGTGCTGGTTTCAGCTGGGATAGAGCTAACTTTCTTACTAGCAGCCGATACGGTGTTCTGTTTTGGATTTAGGCTGAGTACAATGTTGACAAAACACTAATGTTTTTAGTTGTTGCTAACCAGTCAAGGACTTTTTCAGCTTCCCATAGAAGCTGAGAGGAAGCATAGGCAGGATAACTGACCCAAGCTGGCCAGAGGAATATTGCATACCATAGACATCACGCTCAGTACATAAACGGGTTGTTGGGCGGGGGGCAGGAATCGGTGACTGACACTCAGGAACGGGGCGTCAGTCAGCGGGCAGTAAGAATTGCGTATCACTTGTTTTGTATATTCTTCTACCATAAAGATTGTTATTATTTTCTCTTCCTTTGTTCTGTCCTATTAAACGGTTTTTATCTCAACTCGCAAATTTTACCTTTTTTTTGCCTGACTCTCTCCCTCATCCCACTGGGAGGGTGGAGGGGAGGAGTGAGTGAGCAGCTACATGGTGTTTGGCTGCCCGCTGGGTTAAACTACAATAGCTGCATTTTCTTTCTGTCTGTCTGGCAAGCCTGAATCAGTGTATAAAGCAAAGTCACAACAGCTTCTACACCCCAGTGTGGCTTGACTAATATTGTTGAAGACAGAGAGGTCCTTGGGCTTAAATTACACTTTTAGATGCATTAACTTGGTTCGAAAAACAGGACAGGTGACATAAACTTTTTTCAAATACCAGGGTACAGGAATTTGCATCAGCGTATACATGCACGTACATGTCAGTGTATGTATAAATGGAACTCAACTCTCAGGGAACTTACCACGTTAACTCTGAACAGCAGTTTAGTAGCTCCCCCAATTTACAAAAATCCATGTTCCTTGAAAGAAAGAGTTATTTCTTCACAGTTCATTGAGGAAGAAATAAGCACACCCATCAGAACCTGGTTAAGATATGGTTGGGCTCCTTATTATGATTTGCAACCCTGATTTAAACATTACTTATTGCTTGAATATGAACATGTCACATAGAAACTCCAAGAAAAGTGTTTTGTACTGTGGCTTAGAGTGTTCTTTGTATTGGAAATGTCATGTAGTAACTTGTTAGATGTCAAGAAATGTCTAAATATTTCTGATAGAGCTCTGCATACATATCTTCTATTACATCACCAGCTATACCCCTATTTTGCAACAGTGATTGATATAAAAGCTCTACTGATTGATGCAAAAGGTCTACTGTAATCTATAAAAAATAGTTTTATCACTTAACAGGTAGGCCCAGACCATCCAGAAGGATGAATCAGCCCATTAACATGAGCTAAGGACTTGACTCGTAGTATCATATATATGGTATCATATAATATGACCATAGTATCATACAGATGCTGTGTCCTGTATTGTGCTAATGGTCTACTGTGTGTAAATATCCAGGAAAAAATAGTCTTACCTAATAAAAGAAGGCAGTAAAACCTTCTGAAAAAACATTTATCAGTGCTAACTGCCTCCATCACATCAAAGAAATGTTCCCAAGTTACATGGCTGTCACTCAGAGCATGACAAACAAAGGAAAAAGTGCTGTATTTAATATTATTTTGCTACCTTAGGAGAATACTGCAAAGACAAACCGGACATCTATTATAGTAGCTGTGTCACTGTAATACCAAATATTCTAAAAGGGAAAAACAGCTAGTGGAACTTTGGGGAACTGCCAGGAATCATCTGGAAAGTCTGCCCGATTTCTGTTTCCCCACAGTCTCGTCTTGTAGTGGATGTACAACAATTTATACATAGAGTCTCAGTACCACTGTAGCATCTGGCTAAAACGTCTGTGGAGATATGCATACAATCAATTAATGTGATGTAAGGAAGAGCAATTAAGTGAGAAGTGGTTAGGCCTTGTCCAAGATCATACATGACTCACCTCGTGTTTTTCCTTTTCTAGTCCAGTACTTAACCACAAGAGCACTGTACCACCTACCCAAGTGCATCAGATGGACAATAATGGTAACTGTAGTGATAAATCACTGACACTTCTATCATGACATTTTGTAATTCTATTGCATTATTACTTCTATACATTGTATTTTGCAAATGAAATAAGTGTTGCTGAATAGAATAACCTTTTTCTGTGGGAGAGTATTAAAACATGTGGTAGGTAGCATATGATGTAACTCTCTTATCTCAAACATGAGCAGTTTGAAAGCCTCAAGTCATTATAGGTCTTTTTGCTTTTAAAGCATTAAAATATTTTCAAGGTTAAAAATGATGCAGAAAGTGGTCACTATGCAAAACAATTTCCATTGCAACCTGTTATTTCCAAGTCACTCAAAACTTTCACCTTTTTAATGACATTTTCCATATTAAATCTCTGCCTAAAGGTGAACACTTTAGAAAGAGTTGAATAAAACCTAGTCCACTTTCTGAGAGAAAATATCTGGTCTTTGTTTTTGCTTTGGATTCTTTATTCCTACCTTCTGGACTACCTGCATTATTCTATCACATTATACAATGCCTCCTCTGCTTTTCAAGAAACCACAAAATGAGTAGCTTTATGTTTCTTCTTTCAAAAATAAAAATGAAAAATTAATGCAATTTTATCTGGGGGAACTTCATAACTAATCATAATAATCATCTATTATTCATAATAATATTTGTCTTTAAAAGAGAGAAGGATTGTGCATGTTCATTTCAAACTTGGTCTGCCAACTTTGGAAGTTGTTTTTGGCTGAATGTTGACTGGTTAAGGGATCAGGAACACAAGTGATTTTTTCCTTTATCCTTCCAGTTGCAGGGAATGATGAGGGAAGAAACAAGAAGACCCAGCTGATCAATACCTGGCTCCAAGACTGGTGTCACCAGCAGAATTTTGGGGTTTTGATCATGGGTTGGTCTACATGACACCAGGCCTGCTGGTGACAGATGGGATACACCTGTCTCAAAGGGGGGAAAGGATATTTGTGCAGGAGTTAGCAGGGCTCATTGAAAGAGCTTTAAACTAGATTTGAAGGGGGAAAGGGATAAAACCAGGCTCACTAGACATAAGCCTGGGGGTGGCATACCAACATTTGAGGGACAGTGTAATAGTGAGGTCCTTCAGTCTGCTCCATGGTGCGCCGAGTACACTGGAGTACATTTGAAACATTCCTGTATTAATGTATGCAGCAACCTAGCCAGCTCAGTGCAGGCAGGGGATAGAGATCCATGTGGAAGCAAAGTTACAAGTGTTGTTGGTGTGTTGGAAACCATGGAAGCACCTGTGAACAGTCACATAACAATTAGGGCTTCTCCTCCCCAAAAAAGTGGGAGGATCAGTGGCCCAACTGAAGTACGTCTGCACCAATGCACACAGCAGGGGTAACAAACAAGAGGAGCTGGAAGCCGTGGTGCAACTGGAAAACTATGATGTAGTTGCAGTCACGGAAACATGGTGGGATGACTCACACAACTGGAGTGTTGCAAGGATAGCTATAAACTCTTCGGAAGGGATAGACAAGGAAATAAAGGAAGTGGTGTCGCCCTCTATGTTGGGGAGTATTTTCGCTGTCTAGAGCTTGACGAGGGTGACGAAAGAGTTAAGCGTTTGTGGATAAGAATCAGGGGAAAGGCCAACAAGGTAGATATCATGGTGGGAGTCTGTTATAAACCACTCAACCAGGATGAAGAGACAGAAATCTTCTATAAGCAGCTGTGCGAAGTCTCACAATCACTAGCCCTTGTTCTTGTGGGGGACTTCAACTTACCAGATGTCTGCTGGAAATACAATACAGCAGAGAGGACACAGTCTAGGAGGTTCTTGAAGTGTGCATAAGATAACTTCCTGACACAGCTGGTGAGTGAGCCAACTAGGGAAGGTGCCCTGGTGGACCTGTTGTTTGCAAACAGAGGAGGACTTGTTGGTGATGTGATGGTTGGAGGCCATCTTGGGCACAGGGATCATGAAATGACAGAGTTTTCAATTCTCAAAGAAGTATCAGGGGGGTTAGCAGAACTGCCATCTTGCACTTCCAGAGGGCAGACTTTGGCCTGTTTAGGAGCCCAGTTGACAGAGTCCCTTGGGAGTCAGTCCTGAAGGGCAAAGGAGTCCAGTCTTGTACTTCTCAGAGAGTCAAACTAACAGAACAGAGTTTGAAAGTTTGAGGACCACTTGCTAGTACATTATTTTTGTACTGCTAAGCATTTAAAACAGAAAAGAGATACCAAAATCACATATCGAGCAGGTGCAGGTCAGCCAGTCTTTAGAGATCATGGTGTCATCTGCTGCGCTGTTGCTTTCTTAGCCATAAAAGAATGGAGAGAAATTTAGGTATCCCAAATTATCACCCCAAGTTCCATGTTGCACTTCAGACAATGGACTTAACCTTGTCATTTACAAGACACTGATGCAAATTCTTAGCTGCAGCTGCTATCTGATGATCGGCATGTCTTGCTTTCTCCCTCTCATTAGTCCACAGAGTTGTTAGTAGGTCACACGTCATAGTTTGGACAGTTGTCTCACTGGCTTCCCTTTGAGCAACTCACATTCAGCCCTAGAAGTATCTGGCTCCTCCAGCAGCCGCTATGCCAACTTACTTACTCCTACACTAGCAACTTGATGTCTACCTTTCTGGTGGACCCTATTCCTCAGAAAACCATCTGTCTCTATTGCTCTGCAATAAACAATTCACTGGCAGTAAGAGCCCTCTTCCTCTGTTCACCTGAGTTTTAGTGCTTTTATCTGCAAGCAAACACATTTGGCTTTGACTTCTCTTAAAGTCTCCTAGGATCTCAAAGCACTTTGTAAACACCAAGAGGAGAAGAGATCTATCACTTTTATGTTTGTACAGCATATAGCACTACTGGATTTATCTGACAGTTGAATTTAGGTGCTCCCAAAATATAAGTGTTAAAAAATAATATGTTGTCTCTAAATTCGCTGTTGATAAATGGAGATGCTTAGAGGTAGACACTAGCCCCAAATGACACAGTTATGAACTGGCCCGGGGAAAAGAATTTAGGGATTTCAAACATCAGTATATTCTGATTACCAGAGAACAGACTATTCCTTTGCTTATTATTCAGTTTGGCAGTTTGATGGGTCTTTGACTGTATTTGTTCGTTGTTCATATTTGCGTGTCATTTGGCTTTATTTGGTTTTTACTGAAGTCTATTTTCTTTTATTTCAGGAGGATTTTTTTTCATATGTATTTTTAAATGAGACTGATCATTTAACTATGGACATACACAAAGGACAGAAAAATTCATTACCATTCATAGAGCTTCTCTGGTTATGGTGGGGTTTTGGAGGGGGAGAAATAAATCTCTGAAGCACTGTCATTTATAGATTTTTTGATTCATATGTATCATAATTTCAGTATAGTGCTCCTAAGACAAAATAGAAAATTATTCAAGTTAGTGTAACTGCTGAATTCTTTATACAAAGCAGATTTTTTTCCACTTTTTTTTAGTAAAAAAGTTAATTTTTTATCTGAAATCTAGGACTGAACACTAGATTTACATTTATCTTCAAACTATGTTACAGGACTTCTGCCATGGTACAGGAAGTTGGATACCTCCGTTAAGATCTTTGCTCCACAGTTTCTTATTCTGTAACACGAAGGTGAAAATTCAGTGAGGTGACTCGGGAGTATAAAAGCTGTCATTATTGACATGCATCAGCAAAAAGAACTTTTAGGTCTTTTGACTTTATAATGGACTCCAGAAGACTGTAAAATACAGATTTTCATTTACATAAGTGTAGTAAGCAGTCCGCTTTATTTTCTGCATCTAATAAGAGTTTCTTTCTAACATGTTTTCCATCTCTTCTTGCTTTGGGTTATTTTCCTGCTTCTATGTTCTTTAAAAAAGGCAGAAACCACACATGATTCTACAGGATCAGACGTTTAAGAGCTAAGTGGTATTTATCCCTCATTCTAGATCTGAGTCTTACATAGCTGTGTAGTTCTTGGCACTTTGGAGTAAAACACTTAGCTCTGATCAATTGGAAGTTGCTCACTTAGGTCCCAAAACACATATCTCTGAGGAAATTGTGATTTAAGAAAAGAAGAAAAAGATGGATGTTGAAAAACTGTTTAGCTAAGCCTGACATTTTACTTTTTAAATATTAATTATACTTTGGGCTTCTTCCTATTTACATACTTAAGTGCTTGCTTGGGACATAAATGGTATTATATTGTCTTGAGGAAGCCACAGAGCAGCTTTGTTAGATAAAACTCCTTGCAGCTGGTAATTTTTTGGCAATTAATATTATGAATTCTTGTCACAAGGGGCCTGAGGAAGGCACTTCCAGGTTACTACTTATCTTTATAAAAAGAAGGAAAATGTCAGAAGTGGTGGGCCCGCTGAGAGGATCATTTCTGGGAGGAAAAGAGGTGGCAAATGTTAAAATTACCATATTTATGGACACTGTAGAAAATGAAGGTCTGAATGAGCTGCTCGTTTAGAGTAAGTGCTAAAGATTTTTTTTAAAACTTTCTGGACAGCATAATATAACATAGAAACTGTAACTGCTCCTCTCAGAGTTGCTGCATTAGTAAAAATCTTGACATTTAATACAGTTTTGCTTACAACTACTACTGCGTATGAGTAGTGATCATAAAGGGAGGAAAGAGTCACTTTCCAGGTAAAAGCAACTCTATCATTTGTAAAATCCTGTTATTGGCTTTTGGTTTGGCGAGGGGGTTATGGAGCTCGCTTTCCCTCTCATGTTCTCCTCTAAGGTTAAAACAAAACGTTGAAAAATTTTGTGCAAAATTTTTTTTTAACTTTCCTATTCCAGAGCAAGCAATTTGTACATGTCATGTGTGGTGGGTTGACCCCAGCAAACAGCCAAACACCCCACAGCTGGTCACTCCCTCCCCGCACTTAGCAGGACAGGGGGAGAATAGGAAAAGCAAAAGAGTGAAAACTCATGGGTCAAGATTAAGACATTTTATTATGCAAAGGAAAGAGGAAGAAGAAAGAGAAAAGTAAAAACCCAGCCCCCAAAAATAAGTTATAAAAAGAAAATCACTCGACACCTCCCACAAATAGACAGGTTCACAACCAGTTTCCAAACAATACATACCTACCCCGAACCTCCCTGCTACTCCTTGCTGATCATGATGTCATACAGTATGGAATATGCCTTTGGTTATCTTGGGTCATCTGCCCCAGCCGTGTCCCCTCCCAACCCCTTGCCCACCCCCAGCCTGCTTGCAGAGTGAGTGCCTTGACGCTGTGCAAGCACTGCTCAGCAATAACTGAACTGTGGTAACTGTGGTGTTACCAGCATTGTTTTGGTCACAAATTCAAAGCACAGCACCATGTGAGCTACTATGCAGAAAATTAGTCCATCCCAGCCAGACCCTCATGAACATCAGGACACCCTCAAATTCCAGTAATGTGAGTGACTTCTTTTTTCATTCCAGCAGCTGCTTTACCTAGAAGCACAATAGTAATGAACTTTGGCAACACTGTCGTGAAGCGGGAGAGCAGGGAGGGAGACAATACTTGGACAGCCGTACATACTCATATATTTTTCACACTGCAGGTAGTATTACGAAGTCTGTTTATTGTGTCTTCTCTGACTCTGTTGTGAGCTGGTGGTGTATAATAGTAGTGTGCATTTTTCAGGTGAAGTAGTAACCACATCACGATACTGCTGTGGCCATATGGCTCCAGGGCCAGAGCTACAAGATGGTTGTCCTCCACCTGCTGACATAGATACACCAGCTTCTGTAAGAGGTCAGACTGGGACAGAAGTGTTTCTGCATTTCTGGGTTTACCTTTGTTATTAACAACTAGGCTTAATAGTCCTACAGCGTACGGTTTTACTTATTGAAGCCTCAAGCTCTGGTATTATCTTTGCTGGCAGCCAAAAATAAGGACAGCTGTTGCTAAGTGAAAAGACACATCAGTAACCTGATACAAATGGGATGGATGGACACATGGTAGTAAAATTAATTGGCTTCATTGGTATTTTGCTTTTCCAAATAACGTAATTGAACTCATGTCAAAATTACCTCTGTAAATTTGCAAAACATGCCATTCTACTGCCTCTCCACTGATTCCTTTGGCAATTTTGGAAAGGGGATGGGGGAGGACATGCTAATAACTCAGCAAGCCTGGGCTTTGCTCCCTCAGTCAGAGTATCATAGAAACCTACAATGAAACTAGCCCAAGGCTGACGGCAGGGAATGGACTGTAGAAAAGGCTTGGGAGACACTGTGATCATTGCCATCTTGGCTGACCCAGTGGGAACTGCCTCAAAAGACTTACAGTGCTAAAAGTCTGTGCTAGAGAGCCATGACGCTGTACCTCAGGCTGTGTCTGCCATCTTTCCACTGAAGCTCAGACCTTGGTGATGGCCTGGAGCATGCCTCCAAGGCATATATATATACATATGTGTATATATATATATATATATGTAGTATGAATAGGGCCGTGTGTTGGAGCAGCATTATAGGGTGCCTAGAAGATGGCACATAGATGGTAGACTGGAAAAGCTACAGCAAGAGCTCTCTCAGTTACTTCAGTGCTGTAATTCAGTGGGATTTTCTGGTTGTTTTTTTTTTGCCTCTGTACAAAAGTCTTGTAAATTAGATGTACATGATTAAAGGTTTTCAGATCTAGTCAGAACTTCAATTTTAAAGCTTTGAAAAAATAACTGAACAGAATCTTGACAGAGTTTGTTCGTGTCTGCCATCACTGCATCAAAGCACTACATGGTAGAGAATTTTAATCGCTCATAAAACAGCTGAAGTGTGCTTTCTTCTTTTCATCTTCACTGATTGATGTTTGGGCAGCTTCACAAAAAGAGCTAAAAAGTTACATTTACACATATGTTACCTTGTTTGCTCACTTTGGTGTCACCTGTCCATATATTTGGTTTGGGGGATTTCCAAACCACACTGAGCAAAACAAGTGCTTCTTATTGCCAGGAGGCCTTTGTTCTTGTGCAGTTTAGCTGCCTGCATGTTAATAATGCTACAAAATCCAGACTTTATCAAACAATCCTGCGCTATGGGTAGTATACACAATTGTCACTGATTGTTTCCTAGGTTGAAATATTAGGTAGAAGCCTAACAGCAATTACCATTACTGTATAAAAGCTGCTTTGCTGTTCACTTCTTCCCAAGCTGAACTGGATTGCGCTATCTGCCACGAGGCATCAGAAACATGCATATCTCTGGCTGGGCCAGCTGAAGGTTCCTACTCCTGTTACCATTCACTTTCCTATGGCAAATGGGCCTTTAAAAAAAATACCCAAAACAAAACAAAAACAAAACAAAAACAAAACTCAACTTGTTACTCTTCCTTTTTTAATAATATTATCTTGCCTCAACAAAGCAATGAGTCAGGCATATAACACCAATTTTTTTCCCATAGTAGAACACTTCAACTTCCATTTGAAACCTTCAAATTCCCTCTGGTCTCATGATATTTCTACCATCTGGAACACTGCAGCATTTTCTGAAATGAGATGTCCTTGAAGATCTTCAGCCACAGGAAAAAAAATGTTAACCTTTACATATGCATCTGAGTCTGAACTATCATGTTTCAATACTGAACCTCTGTGGCCTTACACTGGAGGACCCAATATTCAGAATCTGACCCTTCTGTAGCTTGTGCTGTTTTGGTGATTGTCAGCTAGACATAATAAGACTCTTACAGTCTACAGATGTGGGATTATTTTTTTAACCTAATATTTCAAAAGTTTTTTCATTGAAATTTTGAAATTAACTAAGCAGCAACAAATTTTCAGTAAAATGACTGTGCAAATTTTGTCCAGATCAAGCAAACACCAGAGAAGAGGAAAGGAGGTGAACATCTTTAAAAACCTGAACAGCGGGTCATATGCAACTTCAGAAAATGTCAGAGACACAAATGCTGCAATAAGAAATGGCTATTGGATCACTGCTCTGACAGATGATTTATAAAGAATCCTAGCACAGAGTGGACAAGGGCCAATACCTGTGGAAGTAAAAATGATGTGTTGTGGTTCAGTGCCCTGCCTGTCAGATAGAAAGTAGATGTTGCTGGCTAATTTGGACTCAGTTGCGTTTTACACAGTGTTTAATACACAGTTATTCCTCATTCTGTGCTGTGTACAAAGCACCATCTTAAAGAATTGCAAGACGATCTTGTATGAAAAAGTTCTTGCCCAATCATTCTGTCTTTAGCCTTGACAGCAAATATCAACTGCCTTCCACAGCTGTAACTTCATATCTATGCACGAGCATCCTTCCATCTCTCCTTTCTAGTAACAGAGTCCTGGGGTCTGAGACATAAATGTAGATTACGTTACATGCATGAAAGTTGTAGAGGTTACTACTGTACAAATGCACCCTTTCCATAACCAAATTTCCAATGGCACTCTGATCTGGCGGGTAAACCTTCAATCATGCAGTTCTCTGCACCTTGCTTACTCCTGTCTGTGTAACTTAATCAGCTATAACTAAAAGGTATATAATGCAGAAACACCTGTTAAACTACCCCAGTAGATTTCTTCCCACACGTCCAGATAGTGAGCTACCAATGAAGTAATAAGCCCTGGAGACACAAACACATTTACACTTGCAACAATAACATGAAAACAATGCTTTTTTTATTTTATTTTTTCCCTTTCATGAGACATTGGTTTAACAGGACAAAATTTAGGGATGTGATAGTAACCTAAGTCAAGGCTGAGAAGACGAGGGCAAATACAACATTGAGCATCAAATGGCAAAACCCTGTATTCCTCTAATTCTGAAAGAAATATGCCTGTGAATGAAAAAACAGCAATGTGAATCCTGCTTGTAACTGTTTTCCCTGCTGGTGACAACTTGCCAAAAGTAACATTTTAATGGATAGGTGCCATACATAAATGATAAACCTGGGAGCTGAGGACAATACACCAAACATGACAGAGATGTACTGTGCACAGCTGTGCAAAAATCCACTTTGCACAGCCATGGCAAATTTATGTCACAAATCTACATGTACATGAAGATAACTGCTGTGTGTGCTGTAGTGAAGTAACAATGTTTCTTTGGGTACGTAAAGTGAGGGTTTTTTTCCCCTCCTTCATTTTTTTTGCTGTTAAGTGGAAGAAAAATCATCTCCTTTTAACGGAGCAACAGTTCATTTTTCAGCTCAGGATCAAAGTTTCATTCCAAAGCATTTTTCCTTTATTCTTTTCTCCTTCTTGCTTTTTTTCCCTCAGGGTTTCATTAAATTATTTAAAGTTGTATGTTCTTTATTCATGAATGAATCAGATATGTTTTGTAGCCGAAATTACCATAATAGAATACTTATCTTGGAAAAGTCTTTGGATTTGGGGAGTAAACTAATGGTTACCCAGAGTTTCTAGAAGTGTAGTTAACAAATTTCTCCCCCGTTGAGTTCAAGATTGCTTAAGTGTTTCTTTTCCAAATTAGTGACCATTCAAGAAAAGCCAAAGATAAGAGCAATTTCCAATGATAGCTGAAGGGAAGGGTGGGGGGCTACTCTATGTACAAATGAAAGAGCCTTCAAGGAAATGAAACATACTGAAGCGTGATGCCTCTGAGTCTTCCTCACACTTCAAAAGACTGTTTAGAAGAAACATACTTTAGCAAGAAGTATTCTTTCTGCCTTCGTGCAGTCAATAATAGGATACTACTGTATGTATTTTTGTTGTTTTATTGTTAGGCAAACGCATATCTCTATATTCAGTACTAAAAGGGCCCCTCTCCTAATCATACTCCAGTCATAGAGTAAGTCCAATCATATTTATTTTTATAAATCCATAATGTGGTGACACACCTTGGAGTGGATGTTACTACAGTTAATTAGTCCTCTTAGTGGTTTCTTTTGTTCTGGGGCAGCAAATTAACACGGGAGGGGGAAAAATCTGAGAAGACAGTGCTGATTTTTTTTTCCAGTCATTTCAGATGTAGTCACCAAGTAATTGCATGTGTGTAGGAAATGTTCAGAAGTTTGGGGTCACCATTTTTGAGGGCTAATGTTCAGCAGTGCTCAACACTGGGTAGAAGTGAGAACATGTGAATCACTTTTATGTTTAGAGAAAAAGACTGAGGACATCCTAGACCGTATTGTGAGCGAGTATTGTTCAAAGCAAAGTTTGATGGTGTATGAATTCCCTGTCTAAATGTCTATGCACTCAGCAACCCTCAAGTAACAAAAGTAAGTGCGAGGTGGTGTCTGGTGTCAACGTGCAGGTTACAGTCTTCTCTCTTCCTCCAATCTAAGTGCTATTCAGATGCTGCCTTATATTAAACCTGACAATGTGAACTGGCTGTTTTTATTATAGAGCTTTTATTTAAGACTGCAGTATACTGAGGATGGGAGTGGGGAAGTGTTGCATACATCTACCTGCAGTCAGACAGTGAGGAGTCACCATAAAGCTAGTTTTAATCCAGCTGTCATAGGCAATGGAGTTAGACACCTGGTCCCCATCCAACTAAGTGTACAGTGTATGCAATGTGGAGATACTTGTGTAGTATAAGTGTTGCAGAAGAGAATATTTAAGGCCACATCTTATTGTACTCTGGGAACTTGACTCTGGGGCCAGGGCTGCAACTAAGAGCGCAACAGCTGTAGAGCTTGGAGCAGCAAATATTTTTCTCCTCCCTTTAGTGACTGGTCAGTGTTGTGCAATGCACTCATTGAGGACCAGTGGGATATCCTTTTATCCTTGATCCCTGCTGGTTACTCAGTTCCTTAAATAATTTTTCTATCATTTAACCTCCTTGTTATTCGGATGTCAGTGTGACAGCCCCAACTTCTTAGACTTCTTTCTGGCTTTTTATGATCTGGTTTTAGAAAAATTGGGTAAGCAATTAAATGGCAGGGTGACAGAACAAGTCAAAACCGGGAGCAGTGAGGCACAGAATGAATGATCAAAATATTTTAAATATAATTTTTAAAATTTATTCAATTATTTTAAAAGTTTCAGGTAGAGAAACACAGATCATCACACAGGAAACTTGCCACGCAACTCCATAGGAAACTGTTCCTAAAGGTTTCTTCTGGTTTTAATAGAAAGCGCAATTAGAGTAGGAAAAGGTATTTTCTCTTCTTTTGTGACAGATTATCTGTCAGGCATGTGTAATGAATGCCAGATAAAAACTTCTCCCTTTTGAAACCATTGCTGTGTTCTGCTTGAGCTCCTGTGCTATGTGTGTTGTGTTATATTCCTCTTCGACCCCAAGTGAAAGAAATGCTGTAACCTAAGGATGACTGGCCAGGATGAGTGCTGTTGCTATTTGTCCTCCTCTTCCTGGAGATTAACATGTGACAGGTTCAGTGTCATTCACCAGTCAGGTATAAAACTGAAGTCACACAATACGTGCTGACCATTTTGGAACACTTTACCCGTTTATCGTCATGAATATACACTGTTGTGAGCAGCCTGACAGGGATAATTTTTTATACTGTCCCCAACTAAATCCAGAGTATTCCCTTCTCTCCCTCTTCTAATCATACTCTTCTACTGCCATTAATAAATTATTTCAATGAAAAATCCTAGTAAGATCTTTTACAATAATACTGTAATACTCCTGAAAAGGGTGGATTTTTTGGGTGACTTGAGGTTCACGGAAGGTACAAAATCCAGTTAAGATGACAGGAAATACACAACAGCTGCCAAAACTTTGAACTTTTTACCTTCCTCCTTTTCATTTTCTGTGACATTTTGGTTTTTTTTAAACTGGTTAACAGAATTTTCATCATTAAACCTTGGTTTAAAATAACAGTAGGAAAATTCTGTGTTTATACTCTTAACTTGATAACTGACTTTTTTTTTTGCTTTCCTTTCCTACCCTCTCCTTAATGACTCATCATATTACAATTTCCAATTACATAGCCTTCAATGTTAATACACATCTACAAGAGCAGGAACAAGTAAAAACTGCCCAAGGATATGAAAAAAAGTAGTGTTTCAATGAAATGAGACACTGAAGACACAAATCGTTATATTATGTCTACATTTTCTAAGTTTCAAGGTGTTATCAACTTGCCTTTATTCGAATACTAATAACATGTCTCTGTCATTCCATGCTTTTGACGTGACTAGTCACTCAGTAAATTTATTTCCTTTTTCTAACACACAAGCTTTTGTGTTAGACCTCTGCCACCCGTTCCCGCTGTTCCAGTTCAATGCACTCATTACACCGGCAACTTTTCCAGCACAATACATAAAAATTTAAAGTGTTCTTGTACCTAGAAGATAGCCTCTCTCTTCTGTGATCCAATATGGGAGTCTCCAAAGAAACACAGCTAAATTGCATTTGGATGAGAGCTAAGTCTGTACATAAAGATCCTTCGGGCACGTGCTTGTGCATTGATTGTCCACTGCCTGATCCATTTCCAGTGTAGATGTGCCTTTAGGAATTCAGAATCACTTCACACTTTTGAACATCTGGTTTCCAAATCTAAACTCCCAGTTTTACTCAGTGTTTGGATTGCATTATAGTTTCCTCTCACTATAGAAACCAAAACATGGTATATTTAAGTGGCATTTTATTAGGTGCACAGATGAAAAATAAAACCTGAAAGGGCCCTGCTGCTGTTGAAACAGAGCATCAGGCTGGAGCACAGATACAGCCTTTTCTTTTGAGTGTTGTAAGTTTTCACAGCACTGATGATCTTGAATGGCCAAACTTTAAAGAAGAACCCTTCTGCACAACTCCACTCTAGCCTGTCCTATGTATGTAGCTGTGTTTCAGGGATGTAAAGGCTACTTTCATTGTTCTGTATTTACTAGGCTAAAGTGTGAGTAGTGATCACTTCCAATATACCAATTTGAAAACAAATTTAGCTTGACAGCTGCCCAGATTTTTCAGTGATTTTTCCCGAGTACTTTATTTGGCTAGATTTCTTTTCGACGACGTTCCTTTTTTCAATTTTTTAAAACAGGAAAGAAACGCATATATCAGATTATTCTCTCAACATAAATGAAGACCTGACAACTTGAAGGTGGTTAAAACTTTCCATTAAAAGTAGGTTTTTCACACGGATACTTCACTTATTCAAAATGGATGGTAACCTTCTTTTGCTGCAGCTCACATAAGACCAAATAAAGGAACTTCTCCAGCTCCTCACTATGCGGCACAAAATCATGTGAAACAGATTTTGTCTGCTTTGAAAGATTTGTTCTTTCTGCAGTGATGCTGAGCATCAGATGAACTTGCACATAAAAGGCAAGTACAGCATCCACTATGCCTGAAATGTCTTTCCGTTTTATGACAATTCCTTGCCATTTTCCACAAAGCTTGACAACAGAACAGTCTGGGTGAAGCGATGCATGAAAATGCTCTCTGGTCCCCCTGACCGGCTGTGGTTAAATACAGTTAATGAACTGGAAAACTGATATTGATAAAACTGGTTCTGGTTATCTATAGGGCATATCAGATTTGAACTGGTCAGTGATTCATGTTTAACTTGATTAAAGTTAAATTAGCCATGGTCTTTTTTCCATGCCCTGCCCCAAATAGTGAAAGGATGGCTTATCACTGTCAGGTGGCCATAAAAGCGTGGTACAGGAAAGCTCTCAGAATGAGCTAGGTGGAAAATACAGAATATAATAAAAAAAAAAAGGTTAAAAATATTGTGTACGTAGACATATAATATCAAGCACTCAGACTTAAATCTATGCCATGCAATGATACATCATTGCTTCCGCAATGGTCTTTTCTTGCCTTTTAAAAACTTACTGTTTAAAAATAATTTGTTTTAAAATGCAGATCGGGGCAACCAGCTTTCCAGAGTACGTTTACACTTCCTAACTGCAAATATTCATGAAGAAATACTCCAGTGTTAAATCATCTTTTTTAGTTTAGAATTTTACTTCCATTTTAAGAACTATACTATATTACATAGTTCAATATTTGTCCTCTTTTTCTTAGACAACCTACTATTACAAAATAATTCAGCAAAAATTACTAAAATTAAATACACAATGGAATAGGATATTTACATTATTTTAGATATTAGCAATGAAGTCCCATCATGAACATGCTGCCCAGGGAAGTGGTCAAGTCACCATCCCTGGAGTCACTTAAAAGACATATAGATATGGTACTTAGGGACATGGTTGAGTGGTGGACCTGGTAGTGCTAGGTTAAGGGTTGGACTTGATGATCTTAAAGGTCTTTTCCAACCTAAATGATTCTATGATTCTGTGATTAAAAAACACATTACTTTTATAGTGGTAGAACACAAATGCTGAGTAAGCTAATGGAAACCTCTTAAAAAAAAAGCTATTCAGTAAATAAAATAATTTAAAGAGAAAACCAAAATGGAGTTTTCTACAGAAGTGTGAGTGTTTAAAAATAAGTGGTTGAATGATAGCATTGTTTTTCAACCTTTACGATTTGCTAGTAAGCACAGACTAAAGTGCTAAGAGGATCTTGGAAGGAACAAATGAAAGGAGCATTCAGGGCAGAGCTACTCCTTCACCCACTGTGGTGTAATAAAGGAGTAATCCTTCTGCTGAGAGGTGAGTTTAACCTACGAAACAAAGCCTGTGAATTCATCTTACCATTGCTTGGTTTTGTTTGTTTATTGCTAGAATGAGCCATCTTTCCACTCATACTTTGACCCCTTTTAGAGTGATAGTCAATCTCACAGGTAATACAAGGAAATGCAATATTCATGACTTGATGGCCAAGCTGTTTACATTTAATATGTTCCTCCTACTGCAGCCTGTTGAACCATTTAAAACTGTATCTATTTCTTTGGGGAAAAAAGTGGAATCATCATCACTCATAAGTTACTATTTTTGCTTCCATTGTTGCTAAACCTGCATTCATTTCTCTTGACTATTTGTCTTCATGTATTAATCATTGTTTCATTTTGAGGCAGCAAACGTATTTGCTCCGTATTCTTCAATATATGGGAAAGGGCATTGAAGAATGGTAAATCATTTCAAGAGTGATTTAACCCAGTTGCCCTTAGCTTTCAATGGAGAATTTATTGAACAACTCACAGAAATATCTGAGAGTTATCTTGTAATTGAGGCAGGGAGCTGGAAAGCAACATCAGTTAAGCAGCAGCACTTATATCCAGAGATGTGCCAAATGGATCTAAAACAAGCTATATTAAAAAAGGAGAGAGAAAAGAGAGCTAGATGATTTAAAAGTTATCAGACTTCTGCAGGCAAAGTATCCTTTGGGGAGATACCTCATAACAATAACAAATATAGATAAAAATGCAATACTGCTTGCACTAGTGAGAGGGAAGCAGAAAAATACAACTATGACAAGCGAAAAACAAACATCAGATTTCTCTCTGGTAGTCTCCTTTTAATTATCTTGTGCAGTAATTCTCTCTAGTGCGGCAAGTGGCATACAGCCATTCTTGTATCGCAGTGTAAAAGGTGAACAAAGAAAAGGCGTTTTACCCTTCTTCAAGAAGAATCTACCCTTCCTTCAGGAAGAAGTCTGCCAGACTAGCTTGAAAGTTTTGAATGTATGTGTTTAAAGCATGCAAAAGAGGAGGAGAGAAAACAAATAACCCGTGCACAAACATTTCTTGTCACACTGATTTATGTGCTCTCTCTACATTTCTACATGAAACAACAAAAAAAAACGTTTCTCACAACAGTCAGTGACCTTCAGACCAAAAGTTAAACCAGTGTGTGTACGCTTTGCTTACCTGGTTATTCTTGCTGTGCATAGGATATGAAGTCGGAATCGTATCAGAAAGTTTTCTCCGTTTTAGTGACTGCTTGGCAGATGTTTTAATGGAAGAGAAAGCAACAAATGGCAAAAGTATCCCCACCCAAATCAAATCAAAGCTCCAAGAAAATGCAAGCCACAAGTCAGCTTTTCATTTCAGGTCTCGTCTGTATAAACCATAAAAAGTCCACTAGAAATGGGTTGAGTGTTTTCTTTCCAGGAAAAGGTTAGGCTGGAAGGAAAGCAGAATCAGATGTTGCAGAAAATTACATTGAAATTAGGTAAATATCTGAATTCTGAATGGCTCTTTAAACTAACAGTCCAACAAGCCCTCTCTCTTTCTACACTAATGTCTTTAAATAGGAACAGGGTTACAGTTACTTTGACATTAAAAACAACTTGCTAATATTGGTGCCTGTGATCTGCCAGCTTTCCACTTACTNAAGAGGCCAAAGTCAGCTCTCCCGCTGCCAGCTTTCCACTTACACCAGCAGATTAGTTCTGATTTGTGCCAAAGCAGGGGAGAAGCATTGATCTAATTTATTTTCCTAATTCTCCCCATTAAGGTTATTCATCACATATCGTATAGGCCTTGTTCACATATGTAGGCCCTGGCAAATTATAAATTGTGCAGGCTACATCTCAAGCCTATTCTTTTGCATGAGGCACACTTTTCATTTCACTTGAGGGTAGTGGTTTCTAAATTTCTGTTCAAAATCCCAAGCCTTTTACTCCTTTTGTAATTTACAATTAGAAAAGAGATCTGAGATCTACAAGTAATCTTTACAATTATCTAAAAAACACATTATAGGGGGAAAAAGAATATTATTTAAAAAAATACAAAGGAGAAATGGGAGGCAAACACACTGAGTAAACAACATTTTCCTAACTGCTAGAAGAGAGGGTAATACAGTTAACAATAGATATTCCTAAAAAGCTTCAGGTGGCTGATTGCCAAATTCAAGAGAGCAGCCCAAGAAAACATGCAGGTAGCAAGTCCTTACTAATAAAATCCTCCTCTAAGAGAGATCAGGAAGGATTCAGAAGTCACTGTCCTGTGCTACACTCCATGTTAGAAAAACAAAAAACCCCAAACCAAGTAGGCTATATTCTGAGATATTTTACCCAACGTAGGTCCATTAACTTCAATACAACTGTACCAATTTATACTACTTAAAAACTGGTGTTACATAAATGCAAAAACCTAAATCAGAACACAAGCAGAAGCGAATATTGCTTAGGATATCTGACGGTGTTGTTCTTCCTTCTATTCCTTTTTTTTTCCCGCCACAAATAAATAAATAAAATAAACCCATTTAATCAACATCATAGGAATAGGAAATAATAAACTGAGAAAAGTTTAATACATTTTTTTAAATGAAGGTGCAACAAAGAGTACTATAAAAATTTGCTGTAACATTTCTTCTAGCTTTCAGTAGTAATTGCTGAGTGTATCTAAAGTATGAAAAAACTGAAGCTATTTTTAGGCTAATCTCTTTTTTTCTTTAATTATAGTATGTACTCATTTCTAACTTTTCATTAAACAATATTTCTGAAAATGCAACCATTTAATGTAAGATACACAGGCAATCCTGTAAAACTAGAGAAGATTATGGACACTACTATTACCTATAATGTGCTCAGGATGCAAGCACACATTTTTTCTGAAATCACAAGGACTAAAAACATACCTTATAATCGGCATCTGAGGTTCATTCTCTGGAATGATTTCAGGACAGGAGGTGTTTAAGAAAAACTATCGCGTATTTTAATAATTCTCAGCAGTAGGAGAAATAATACCACAGTGCACAAACATGATTTATTACATGGTGCTTGTTATCAGGATATAAAGTTGTAGCAAACAAACGGCATACAACACACTAAACTGGAACATAAATAGGTTCAATGAAGCCATCGAACTTCTTAACCTCTAAAAGCTCATGGAGTGCATCAGAATAGCATCAATCTAATTTCAACAAAGGTCAAAAAAATGCAGAGGCCCAGCCAAGGTTTGGATATGACAGATTTGCATCCTCTTGCACAAGGAGAAACTGATTTACTAGAATGTTAGAACCTGAAGTGGCTCTTGCAGCCATAACATAAATATGTTACTTCAACTTGCTTTGTCCTGGAGAATGCAGTAACAGCCCTTGGATATTCAGCTAGAACACCCAGATTAGTTGAAAGGTTTCTGAATACAATCTAAAATTACTGTGAATACCTGCTCCCTCGTGGCAGCAGGTCAGACACATGAAGATTCAGTATCAGTACTACTCAAGGTTCATATCATGTGTTTCCTAAATTCAGAAGTGGCTCTTAAGTACAATTTTTGTTTTTCTCTCTTCTGATAGCATTTCCCAAAACAGGGAACTTCAGCAGACGAGTTTTACATTCATATTACTGTGCCTACTAAATACCTGTACCAACCTAGGAGGTCCAAAGGGGGAGGAAGGAATACCCAGTTCTATTCTTTCTCTGTCAGAAACACATGAGGAAGGTGCTTTTTTGCATTCAGTTAGAGCACTCAGCATAAGGAGGCCAGGCAGAGAGTTAGCATGGATTTCAGAGGCAAATCTTGACTTGAAAGCTCAAGAGTGCTCTCTTAGAGGAAAACATCACTATGTGGTCCCTCCTGTTCCAGTGTCTCCACGAGGTAAGGTGTTCTGTTGCATATTTCCAGTAAAGAGTAAGCAAGGGTCCCTATCAAGACTGCAAGTCTCTTTGCACTGAAGAAAATTCCAGGTTTATATACGATCTTGCACTAATTGCTAATCCCATCCTTTTCCCCTTTTGTGGGCTGTGTTTTTGTAACAGCTGTTATGTCAGCCAGCTTGACAGACTAACTTGAAAATCTCTGGACCCAAAACCCACATCTACTTTTGAGTTAAAGATCCTTTCTTGCAATCCAAGGATTGTGATAAAGTTGTCTACTTTTGGGACAGGACAGACATACTGCATTTCACGTGATTTCCTCCTCATTCTTGTTCAAAATTCCTCCCCTCAGAAAGAGGAGTCATTTGCTCTGCACTGAGATGGTAGTAACCTACAGAAAAGCAAGCCAACTATCGAGAGATGAAAATGCTATTGATATTCCCCACGCATATCCCAGCTGCTCTAGGCTAAGCTTTCTCTTGTGGAAAAAAATCAGCAAGATTAAAGGAAATGTATTGACAGGTTTTCTCCACTCACCAAATACCCACACATGCTCAAATTGTTCAGTCAGAACCGTACCTCCCGTGAAGGAAAAGAAAAAAAAATATTTTGGTTTTAACCCAGAAAAGAAAAGAAAAGAAAAAGAGATTTAGGTGGTAAAGCGCAATACCTCAGAGGCAAGCTACAGACTACTGAAAGAAGAAATTTAGACTGAAACCAGTGCCAGATATGTTGTAACTCAAAACTGCATCAAGAATCTGGCTTTTTTTATTTGACCATTGAAATTATTAATAAAGTGACCTTTTCTTTCCTTCTCTCTTTGAGAACTTGCAACGTGAGTTTCTGATGAAGACATCTGGGCACCTTCTAATTTAATAGAAACATGTAACAGAAAGCCAGTAAATACATCCTTTTGTCCCTGATACATGTCATGAAATTGAAGTAAATAGATTTAAAACTCTAGCATTGCAGATGATGAGATTAGAAAGCCATTAGTAGCCATATAGAGTATTAGAGCACTGGGCACCAAAAAGCCGTTACGGAGAAATTTTTTGAACAGATAAAAACATATTGATATCATCCTTCTTCTATTATTCAATAAAGCATTTTGTTTTGAGACCTGCTGGGCTGTGTGCTATCTCTTTGTGCAGCAGCACCAATAATAGAAAACTTTCTAGATTTCTTCTATCTTTAAGGAATGAGAGGAAGAGAGAGACTTCTTTACTTCAGAGATGTGTAAATGCCACAATAAAGTTCAGTTTGGGATAAGCAGATAATATTACAATTCAAGATTCTCTTTTAGCTATTAATCATTCATCTCTTCTCCCTAAGAATTCCCCACCCTTTTCAAGTCTCTCAAAGAATTTGAATAGAGTGCCTGATTGTACCATTTTGTTAAAAGAGGAGAGGGAAGGCAAGTGCAATTCTGAACTGGTGTCAAGTAATCTTGCTTTGTGAAGAAGTGAGAAGAGATGTCTAACCATATGCCAGTCAGAGGTCAATCGCAGTTGTGGGAGGACAAAAAAAGACAGAAAAACATGACAGATAGTTGCATTAGTCAACAGTCCTTTACAAGATCAGCTATATGTCAGTACATCTGACAGCAATGAGAGGAATTAAATAAATAATCCTCTGGAATGATAGATCAAAGAACGAACTAGTTTACATCTGAAGTTAGCAATTCAAGCTGTTTTAAGCTATCTCTGATGTAACAGAGGAATTTTCCAGGCTGCAAAGTACTCTCCACATGTACTGTTGGAAACTGGTTGTCTACCTTTCCCTCGGCAAGAACACAAAGATGCATTAGGCATTGTCAGTGGCTGTAAAAAGGAATGCAGTTGGTTTCCCAGACAGTCAGGAAAAAGGTAAGAAGGACACATATGAGTTGCATCTACAATTGCTTTCTAATAAAACAAAATATTAGGAAGGTACAAAAGTACAGGAATAGCTGCCTTTTCTTCTTGTATAATGGGTATAAACATTGAAGTAAGCCAGGACCCCTCTGCAGGCTCCAGTGCAGTGCTGTGCAGAATACTACTGGCTTGTCAACCATACTTGTTTTATTTCTGTGCAAGTACAGTGCTGTAACTCTGTGTAACATCCCTGCAGTTTGAGGAATGCTTAATTAATAATAAAAACCCCCAACTTACACTAATTTGCACCAGTTGCATGTAATACTGCAATATTGGACATAATTTACCTAGGTTTAACTCCTTATGTAGCAGGACGTACATCAATAAACTTTAAGATTCTAGATTTAAGAACTGATGTACTGTATTTCTTTGCAAAAGAGTGAAAAAAAAGAAGCATAAAATGTGAAAGATGACACAGACACCTTAAAAATGTGCATACTCGAATAAAAGAATCTATCACATTTGTCAATCTTCACTTAGCTGGATCAAGTACGTTTGGAAGGCTCCTCATAAATGCCTGTTGGGACTCTATTGTATGAAATTGGCTATTATCAATATTCATAGATGGCTGCTATCTCCCAACACTATCTGTTCAATAATATATATATCAAAGTTATGAGGAGTATCTGAATTGTATTTACAATAATTAAAATAGATGGTATGCTTGAAAGATGCATTTATGATTATAGTAAAATATGTAGGGTTTTGTGTATATGAAAGATGCAAATCAAAGATATTCATTCGCTTAAAGGGCATTTATATTTGTGTACAACAGAAAGGACTTTGCCTAAAGCCAAGTAAGCAGTGGTTACATAGGTTTAAAAGAAATAAGTTTATGTCTGTAGCAATGACAAATTGTTTTTATAGGAACTTTTCTTTCTTTGCATTATCAAGACAAGTTCAGATCTTGCAAAAACTTTTGTAGAGTTACTTTCCACATGTAAATGGTGTAAGTGAAGACTGTGTGAATGTTTGCAGTACTGATGCTTGAGCTGTTCATGTTCATATACACATACTTGCCTTTAATATTTCATGCATTTTCCTTAAAAAAAAATGTAAACTCTTTGCTTTATATCAAGGCTGCTGATGGCTTCCTCTTTTGTTTCATGAGCCCACAGGAGTCTCTGTGGCCTTGTGAGTTGTGCTGCCTCAGTAACAGTGAATTGTACTTGGCTAGTCTTGGTTGCAGGTTCAACATGAAATGTGAATACATCCACAGCTGGTGGCAAGCAATGGTGGCATCTGTCTGGCATTTTTGCAGCACCCTTGAACTACGCCCTACTGACTTTCTCTTCTTGATTTTTCCATCTTTACAGAGAAAAGTCACATAACTCTAACCTGGACAAAGAATAAATAAACAAACCTGCTGCAGGAATCCATTAATTTACTACTAACCTTTGATTCAGTGTCGGCGTGGTGGGTTTTGTTGTTTCTTTGTTTGGTTTGGTTTCAGAAGGATCATAAATTCTTAAAAGTATTGAATTTTTGTTGCTTTTTCCCTTGTTTTTCTGAACTTCTGGATTTAAGCAAGGCTTGAAAAGATTCCCTAACCCTAGAAATTCAAATACTGTCCAACTTTGAGATCATTACTGATCTGGCAGGTTCTTAATGCTTACAAATCAGGATTTTATTAAAACTACCATAAAGCCAGGTTGTATAGGGAACCTTGTGAAGGTTCTTGGGGGGATCAGGGAGCCATGGCTTTCACATTTGTTGTAGCTGCTTTCCTTTCCACGCAGTTTATGGTGACAATGACTTTCAGTCATTTATACAGATTAATATCAGTCCCGTGTCTAGCTCTGATACTCCGTTTGTGTTTAGATTAGGTCTATACGACACCCAAATCTGTTCAAGCTCTTTGTGCTCCTGGCAAACACTACAGGCAACTGCAGATCCTAGTGTCTGCAGCTAATGTCCATAACACTCAATACACACCAGGAGATAAACAACATTTTAACTATGTGTTGAGGAAGATTAAATGAACAGTACAGAGGACCCCCCGAAAAAGGGAGGCAGGGAGAGGGGAAGAAAATTATAGCAGAGTCAAGACAGAGAGGAAAAGGAGAGTAGCAAGAATACCCTGTGGAGTCTTGTTTAAAGCATGCAGACATACAATAAAGCCTGACTGCTGGGTTGTTACAATTCAGGTGATATCATGGTGGTTTAGAGAACAAGTTCAGCTTACCCCTATCAAAGAGGGCAATGAGTGTGAAATGATTTCCATTGCAAGGGTGGGAGCAGATGCAGATATTGCCGATGCTTCACTAAATCTCTGTTTACATAAACAGCTGTGAGGATCTTATTTTCTAAAATGGGATAATCTTTGGCTCATCCTCATTCAGGCTGAGAAAGAGGCAGGGTGAGTGAGGTAATTTACTTGCACAAATTCTGCAAGATCAAAACGCGTTTCATATTTTGCAACCCACTTCTTCCTGCACTCTAAATGAGTCATTACAAAACAACTCTGGACTGTTATATAAGCAGTATAGTACTATTTTACTGAGTTTAATATTTTATTTCACCCAGGTTATGATTCAGAGTCCACAAATATAAAGTGATGTTTCTCTATTGATCTCAGTGGGTAGCTGATGAACTTGGATAAGTCTGCAAGGAGAAAAAGTGCATTCACTCCTCTACTTTTCACAAAATGTTTAGATTTTCTTATTAGATATATTTGTGCTCAAATTTTGCCCTAGTTGGTCCATTATGGAGAAATGAGTTCTAAAAGACCTATGGAAGAAATATCACTTTATAACCACCTTGTCAGCAACAACTTCTTTTTCCTTAATTTTTGGCCTCTGCTCCCTATTGCTCTGATAGAAACGAATGATTTTTTGGTTATTTTACTTAATAGTTTTGCTAAATCTTTGCCTAGACCTCTGTTTGACTGATAACCATCTACTTTATATATTTTTTCCATTTTCCACATTACATAGACCTATTCAGCACAACTTTTAAAATGCTTTTGTTTTCCTGTAACTTAAAATTCTCTGATTGTAACTGCTATTCTCAATTTCTTCCTTTGTCTTCTCACATTACATCCTTGACAACTCTGAATTATCACTGAACTGCTCTTTTACTTTCATGGCTTATGTCCAACAATTTTCCCTTTTTTATGGAGTTATAGCAAAACTGCAAAATTTTTATCTCAGTTTAAATTGCAAATCTGATACACAACTGTAAATAAGAATCCTTACAAAAGCTAAGTCTATAATTCTGAGGTCCTGAACTTTCTTATTTACCCAGCATTAAAAACAAAATCTGCACAGGGCAAAAATACTCATCTGATGGCAGTGATGTTCCTGTTGTCTCGGTTGCTAACGATTAGTGGAGAACTAACCACTTCACTGTCTGAGAATTGTCTTTCATGTAGTGCTGATCCCAAGAAAATCTTTGCTACTTCAATAGTGCAGCAGATAATCCCTAATGTCTGTAATGTTAACAAGATGCTTTTGTAGTACCACAGCAGAGAAAACCTACACCTCTGCTACTGAGCATGGTGATTTTTACTTACCCACTGCATAATAAATCACTGGATTCACTGGAGTAACTTGTTTCCTTAAAAATCAAAACCATACTACATACTCATAAAATTAACACCTAATGGGCTGGTGAGCAGCTGGGAGGGAAACAGAGTTCTTGTAACAAACTCACTGATGCCACCATCATATGAAATAAAATGTTTTTATCAAATGTCAGAAAATACACAGTATTATGAATAAGGCTAGCTTGTTTTTTCAAGGGAATAGCAGTATGCCTGACAGTATTTTAACTGATAAAATCTAAATGTATGCACACAAAGGGTCTTTTTTCACTATAATTAAATATATATATATATGAAAGCAGGGCCAAATCACTGGCAATGAAAATTGACACAGAAAACAATTGAATAATGTTGAAAGTCTTCCTGATTCTGGACTTTGCAAGATGAGTACTGCAGAATAGTATGTGTTGTATGTGTATACATGGATTTTAATCTCTTGCATACCTGGTATAGAGGATTTAGGAAGAAACAATGTCAGCCCAATAGTGACTGTCTTTAAAAGATTTCCTCCAAAATAATACACCAGTTCTTTCATTACTATTTCCCCTATGACTAGGAAAAAAATCAAAAATACCCAAACACAAGCAACCATATCCTTAAGAACCCATGAACGATGTCAGGCAGAGTGAAAACAAAACATAGGTTATGCACTTCAGGAAAGCTAAGGATAGTTTTACTAGTCAGAACTGATTTATACTGAACCAACTTAATCCTGCAGATATATTTAAACTCATATCATAGTGAAAAGAGAAATATAAGATTAATTATTCTATGCATTTTGCCTGTGGTTTACTTGTCTTCTCAAAATTCTCTTCTGTAAAATTTAACTAAACAGTGAACAAATTATAATTTCCTGCTAGAAATCATCTGGAGGTCAGAGCTAAAGAAATTTTAAATATGGGATTTTGCACTTCTGGAACTACTTGACCTGAAAATAAAACTACTATACACAGATTTCCTGGAGGAGATAGCAATTTGAATAAAACATGAACATTTCCATACCCTGTTTTTTAAACAAATATTGAATTTGAAATTTTGTCCTGAAGCATTGCAGTAATTATCCCACAACTTCAATATTATTTGAAATATGTCCCTAAGAATGAACTGCTATAGCATGTTTTAGCTTCACTTTTTTATATTTGTTACAAAAGACAATAATTAGAAATACACAGATGTAAGCCAGTACCTTAGCACTACCTAGTTAAATAAAGGATTATTACTTGTGTCTTCATATAACACAGTATAGAAATTTACAGTACTTTAATCTTAGTCTGTTTAAAGCTGCAGTACCTACAATAATCAAGTTTTACCTGCAGGATTTATGGCAAATAAAAATGTGTTTTTCACATAAGTGTATGTCTCTGGGCATGTGTGTGTACAAATTGATTTTCACTGTCCATCAGTGTAATTATATTAATTTAAAGATCTCAATGGCTGTGAAAGTCCTTCAAAGTATTTCTAACAGGCAGTACAAAACATTTTTTAGGCTTAGAAAGTCAGCACTTGAGCATGCTTTCGTTCCAATACTGCATATCATGACTAAGAGGTCTCTGATTTTCTCACTCACTCTTAGTTAACAAAACAGGATACAAAAACACCTGATTGAAGTCAACATAGTCAATGCATGGTGTGAAATCAGGAAATATCTCAACATAAATTACTTGCATATTTTCATCTAAATACTAAAATGAGAAAAATAATGCACAAACCTATCTAGAACCCTATCCTTTAATTTTCATGTAAAATTATTTAGGGGTATATTATTTCTAGAATAGAGGTTGACATTTAGAAAAATACAATCCATTAAACAGTAGAATAAACTACTTGAGCCAAGAACCAGTGTCAATTATCATTAATCTGGGATATAAGAAAACTGATTAACCACAATTATTCAGATTGAAACTGAACAAAATGTAAGGAGAAATGTACAAAGCCACATAAGAATATAGAGCACAGGAACTATAAAAGAAGTATACAAATGTTAGGCTAGAAGGTTAAAGAAAATTGAATAATAAGATAGAGTTATCACACATGAAATCATAGAATTCCACACATATGAAATCGTCTTCATCAGTTACATCAATGTAAAATCAGGATACAACTGGAAGACAGCAGTAGAGATTTCACCAACCGTAATTTATAAAAACTGTACTTAGATTAGAGGCACTGTGAAAAAATATGTTGATTGTGGCATTGATTTATGCTAATTTATTACCCCCTATTAACTGTTCGAATATTTTGCCTTGAGTACACCTTCAGAAGAGCTACCTGAACTTGCAGCTGTTACAGAAAACAGAGCTGCTTTAAACAGAAGTATGTTGGGGTGAGGTTTTTTGGTAACAGAAGAACCTCAATGACATTTTTTTACTACAAATTTTGTGGAATTTCATTACAAGTAAACCAAGCAAAAATAGTTGACTTAGTTTGGTTTGAACTTACCTTCCTCAGAGATTTTAAACACCAAGCCCCGTAAATAGCCAAAGTGCCAAAGCTGGAGCCTCGCTGATTCTTTTGTGACTTGAACTTTCAAAAAGTTAAAGCTTTGATAAAGCTGAGAGAAAAGTCAATTACCATTTAAAAGTCAATTACCTTTACCGTTGTTCCTTTTTTTATTTGCTGTCTAAAGGCAAAGAGAAAAAATAAGACCAATATTTATTTTGAGCTTGTTTTTCTCCCCCCCCCCCCCCAAAAAAAAAAAAACCCAATTTTTTTTTTCTCCTTTTTTTTCCCCCCCCCCCCCCAAAAACAAAAAAACCCAAGTTATTATTTTGACAAGCTAAGCTAATTTCTACCAGGTCAGTACCCCACACACCTGCCTGAATCACTGCTGTTGCCTGATCCAGAAAGGGGCCAGGCATCTTTCATTTCTATTGAAATTAATTATATAAAAACCTTTCTCTGTGCCTCTCTCTTACGCATTCACATATTCCTTTAATAAGGAAAGAGAATAATGTCCGGATGTTGAAGATCCTACCACTGGTGGAAATCACTTCTACTGTGTTGAAATTAACAATGCAGTGACAACTTATACCAGCTGAAAATGTCTCCCCATCAATGTGCTGTGCATTTTGATTGTCTGTAGTTTTATTGAGCTATATTGTCAATATCCTTGCTCTTATTGATACATTGGTAGATACAGGATCTTCACCAATGGTAATATGTATGCCATTTGCCAGTAGTATTAGCTCTGTAAAAGTACATGCCTCTGAAACACCTCCAGCTGAGCACTTCACCACAGGATACATTTATGGACTAAGGACAAGTTAATTGAAAATTATGTATAAGCTTATTATATAGCTAATTTTCACGATCCCCATTTGTGGTAACCCCTCACTTTAAGTCAGTAAAACATAAACAGGAAGCCCAAACAGGGTAATGAACAACTATAACCACAAATAAAAAAAATGGATAAAATGCTTCTTCTGCCACTGTGTCACTAAAAAGGAACATAAAATCAAAATAAAAATAGCAGGTCACATGACAGAACACAGTGTCTTTGCTGCCACTGAAATCAATCATAGAATCATGGAATCATAGAATTGTTGAGGTTGGAAGGGACCTTTAAGATCATCAAGTCAAACAATTAACCTAAGCGGACAAAACCACTTCTAAACCATGTCCCCAGGTACCACATCTACCCTTTTTTAAATACCTCCAGGGATGGCGAACCCACCACCTCCCTGGGCAGCCTATTCCAATGTTTGATAATTTTTCAGTGAAAAAATTTTTCCTAATATCCAATCTAAACCTGGCCTGGAATAAATTGAACCCATTTCCTCTTGTCCTATCACTTGTCACCAGGCAGAAGAGGTCAGCCCCCACCTCTCTACAACCTCCTTTCAGGTAGTTGTAGAGGGTGATAAGGTCTCCCCTCAGCCTCCTCTTCTCCAGGCTAAACAACCCCAGTTCTCTCAGTCGTTGCTCATAAGACTTGTCCTCCAGACCCCTCACCAGCTTTGTAGCCCTTCTCTGGACACGCTCCAACACATCAATGTCCTTCTTGTAGTGAGGGGTCCAACACTGAACACAGTACTCGAGGTGGTGTCTCACCAGTGCCAAGTACAGGGGGATGATCACTTCCCTAGTCCTGCTCACCACACATACACACACACTTCCTCATACAAGCCAGGATGCTGTTGGCCTTTTTGACCACCTGGGCACACTGCTGGATCATATTCAGCCGCCTGTCCACCAACACCCCCAGGTCCTTTTCTGCCGGGCAGCTTGCCAGCCACTCCACCCCAAGCCTGTAGTGCTGCGTGGTGTTATTGTGACCCAAGTGCAGGACCCGGCACTTGGCCTTGTTGAACCTCATACCATTGGCCTCAGCCCATCGATCCAGCCTGTCCAGATCCCTCTGTAGAGCCTTCCTACCCCCAAGCACATCAACATGCCCAACCTAACTTAGTGTCATCTGCAATCTTACTGAGGGTGCATTCGATCCCCTTGTCCAGGTCATTGATCTAATGATATAGTGATCTTTAATATTAAAGAGAACCAGTCCCAGCACCAATCCCTGGAGGACACCACTTGTGACTGGACACCAACTGGATTTAACTCCATTCACCACCGCTCTCTGGGCCTGGCCATCCAGCCAGTTTTTCACCCAGCGAAGAGTACCTCTGTCCAGGCTATGAGCAGCCAGTTTCTCCAGGAGAACTCTGTGGGAAACGGTGTCAAAGGCTTTGCTAAAATCCAGGTAGATAATATCCACAGCTTTTCCCTCATCCACTAAGGGGGTCACCTTATCATAGAAGGAGATCAGGTTTGTCAGGCATGACCTGCCGTTCACAAACCCATGCTGACTGGGCCTGATCACCCTGTTCTCCTGCATGTGCCATGTAATGGCTCTGAGGATGATCTGCTCCGTGACCTTCACAGGCACTGAGGTCAGACTGACTGGCCTGTAGTTCCCTGGATCCTCCTTCCGGCCCTTCTTATGGACGGGTGCCTAAAAATCATTCTGATTAACTGAGTTCTCTATAAGGAACATATCCACACCCTTCTCATCCTACTTTCTCTTCGTAGTATCAGAAAAAAATGCCACCGATGCTAAAGATGATCCATCCTCACAGCATAGTACCACGTCAGTTTCTATGGGGTGGAAAGCAAGTAAGAAGCTGAGGTGCACTGCAAGATGTATTACTCCCTCTGTACCCCTGCAACATGTAGCAATGCGGTGCATCCGTGCCCAGAGCCCCTTGAGAGCATGAGCAAAAGATACTTCTCCTTCTGTAGGCACAAGAAACAGGAACATCACTGAAAACAGCCAAATGATGAACAGACAAAAAAAAGAAAAAAAAGACAGAGTGAAAGAAAATTCAGGGAGTAGTTCAGAGTAATATCAGATTAGTTGGAAAACCAAAGCACTGACATGAGGAACATCTTGTCCAACACAGTTTACTAGCAAGAAACAGTGTTTTATTTATTAAGGAAGGTAGGAGAGCTGTTCCTTATAACAAAAAAGGAAGGGGCTACAGCAAATAGGAGGTAATTCTGAACACGTGTCACAAAAATCATTGCAAACTACAGCAGTCCATCTGCAATGTGACATAAACCACCAGCTATTTAAAGTCTGATGAACCATCTTGTTCTGGACTATAGCATAGATGAATTGAAGAGAGGCTCGCTAACAGAAGGTCACCTGCATGCACAGAGAAAAAACATCAGAGAATTTGAAGCAAGTTCCTCACTAACAGCAGTAGAATACAGAAGAGGTGATGAAGACAAGCACTCTTTCTTTGTTCAGAGGTCATGCACACCTGACGACACCATGTCATCTTACCTGCAGCAGGGTGCTGGTGTGTTGCTTGGGATGGGGAGAAGGTAAAGGTATTTTCTGAGGCGGCAGTAGGGAATGATTTAGAAATCTCAGTGTGAGCTTTCTTGTATGTACATCACCCTCTGCAGCTGCAACATGTTTACTCAACAAAGAACCAGCTTACTTACTAACCAAAAATCGAGTATCAGCTCACAGCATGAGACCCTACACATTCCTGTCAACTTCTCTGGTATCAGGATCCCCTTCAATACCTTGCAATA
The DNA here is from genome assembly GCA_008711295.1 of Anarhynchus alexandrinus. Classification (NCBI taxonomy): domain Eukaryota; kingdom Metazoa; phylum Chordata; class Aves; order Charadriiformes; family Charadriidae; genus Anarhynchus; species Anarhynchus alexandrinus. The sequence continues at coordinate 3,830,765 of VUYV01000023.1, read as the reverse complement.
GATCACATAATGTAGTTGTAACTGCTCGCCCCAGAGAAATTCCACTTGTAAGATACAAGGAAAACAGTGTCTTTAACTTAAGGTGCTTTATTTAATTTGGTTTTCGAAAGGACTTTTAGCAGCACCCATATCCCTAAAGCGAACTCCTCTCCAATGTTTTGAATATATGTCTTACCTACCAGAACTCAGGCTTGAATTCCAAAATGCAGTCCTGAAAAAAAGGAGGAAGTAGAAGCCTGGTCCACTAAAGTCTTCCACACCTAATCAACAGCAATGTAGTTACTATGGCACAGATGCCAGAAAATCATGCAAGGATGAATTTATTATTAATTCTGACTCAGTGAAAGAAAATTATTTAGAAATCAAAGGAGAGGTGCTCTGTTGGGGGAGAAAAATACAAGATGTATAAACAGCCATATTGAGAAGGGACGGGCATGGATTAAAATGACTGCACCCAAGTGACTTTTCTGGCAGCCTACTCTCTTTAATACAAACACTGCTCCTTGTGCTAAATTATTAAGAAACTCTGCTTCCCAAACAAGATGGAAAATTTTTCACTCAGCTGACAAACTTTCTTTCAATATTTTCAGGTATTTAAGAGAGAATAGTATATGTGTCCTAGGTACTGACCTCCACAAACATCCAGAGCAGCTAAGACATCACCATCTACTACTTCTGCAGACTGTCTAATCTGCTGTAGTGGTTTCAGCTGGGATGGAATTGATTTTCTTACTAGCACGTGGTATAGTGATATGTTTTGGGTTTGGGATGGGAATACTGTTGATAGTGAACTAATATTTTGGTTGTTGCTGAGCAGTCAAGGTCTTTTCTGCTCCTCACACCACACCACCAGCGAGTAGGCTGGGAGCTCACAAAAAGCTGGGAGGAGACAAAGCCAGGACATCTGAACCCAACTGACCAAAGGGATATTCCATACCATACGATGTCATACTCAGCATATAAAGTTGGGGGAAGAAGAAGGAAGGGGACAACATTCAGAGTGATGGCGTTTGTCTTCCCAAGTAACCGTTCGATGTGATGGAGTCCTGCTGTCCTGGAGATGACTGAACACCTGCTTGCCAATGGGAAGCAGTGAATGAATTCCTTGTTTTGTTTTGCTTGCATGTGCAGTGTTTGTTTTACCTGTTAAACTCTCTTTATCTCAACCCACAAGTTTTTTCTCGCTTTTACTCTTCTGTTTCTCTTCCCCGTCCTACTGTGGGGAGAGTGAGCGAGTGGCTCTGTGGTCTTAGTTGCTGTCTGGGATTAAACCACGACATGCGCATGTGAGGAAAACTTTGCCAATTGGCCAAAATGTCAACAAACAGGCTTTGATGACAGAATCTTACCATAGATTAAAGGAACTAGTATTCCTCTTCAAAAAATGAAAAAAAAATAATGCAAGCACATTCACTCTTCCAGTAATACAGGAAATTCTCTGAAAGTAGGGGGTTTACAGTTACAGATCTGACTTGTCAGTCTCCTCATTGACCTGAATTTTCCTCAAACTCCACTGTTGGTGCTTCTGCAAATAGCCATAGATTACTTTTGCACAGAAGCTGTAGAAAACAGAAATCAAGCGTCTGGTGCTAAAATTGCTCACGTATATCACTGAGGTATGACTGACTGCTGCTAATTCACATAGTGAAAGTACAAAAAAAATTACTCCAAAAACTTTGGTCTATGTCTTTGATAGCTCATTATTCTGCATGTTATCTTTTAATTAAAGAAAAATTATGTAAGGAGATAATAGACCCAAATATGAGTCAGTGTTTGTGAATCTATCTCTTTTGCAAGTAAGCCAACTTAGAATGAGCATAACCTGAGCAGTCTCAAAACATCTAAACAATACAACTGAACCAAGGGTTTACATACATACTTCCCTCTAGATGTGGGACCCTAGGAATCTAAATAAAGATCCTGAAAATATTTGGCCTTAGGAAGGAACATAAGGGTCCTGGACGTGCTTGTATTTTTGGTTCGTAGTGAGCCTTGCTCATGAAGAAGTTGTTTTGTCAGAAGATTAGAAGTACTTTGTGGGCTGAGATACAGAATTGCTCAGAAATACTCACTAATTTTCTGAATGATAAATAAGTGCAGTATTTGACCAAAGACAAAGCATTTGGTCATGCTGACCTGAATTATCTTCTCTTGTTCTGAATGACATAATTACAAATGCTAAAGCTAGTTAATGGCAATGTTTAGTCATCAAAAGCAGCTGCAATGTTTTAATTATCAAGAATGTAAGTACTCTAACTTCTTACTGTTTTTCTGAATCCCAGACTATTAAGAGCCCTAATAAGTGAGCTTTTACCATATATGTCCTGGAAGTAGGGGAAAACATACACTGCACCTGGTTCACATTCCTTTGGCTGGAACTAGGATTTGCCCTGAAAGGAATATATGCTACACCGGAGAAAGGACACGATACACAGGATCACCCTTCACTTCCCATTTGTGTAGCTGATAAGCTGGTGAGTTTATTGACCCATAAGAAACCTCATCTTCTTGAGCTCTGTGTAAAGGGTAGAGAGTAAGTCTGTAGCTGTGTAATTAACTTACGATTATGTAAGCAATAAAGGCATAATTTAAGGTTATTAATATGTTAAAATTTGTAAGGAATTTTCTGGCATTTAATTAACATTTGCCAAGACAGTCTACAGAAAATTAAATATCAATTAATAAAAATACTGACATTTAGTTAGATACTCTATTAGTTGTCACAATTATTAACTCGATATTGCTGGCTTTTTAAAATCCAATTAAGAGCCTAAATATTCATTACAATTTTTATGTCTGGAAAATCTAATTATATTTGTGTCCTATAATTTTAACTAGATTACACATCATCTTTTCTATTAAAGATTACACATCATCTTTCCTATTAAGTGTCAACAAATGCTCTTTTAACTGTCAATTGATGCTTAATTGACATCACTGTCATAAAACCACAGACATTTCTTTCCCTTCATGAATAGGTGGACCATTGGATGTATTGTTTTCTCCATACGGTGCAGATGAACATCTCAGCTGCTGCTCTGTTTGAAGCCTCTTCTTTGCTTGCATCTCTTTGTGGATCTAATTCCTAAATGGTTTGAGGGACAAAGTCGGCCTTTCAGACCTAAATAACTGAATGCAGGTGAAGACCAACGATCTGAAGAACGACCATGAGGTAGAACCTGTGCAATGTCTCTAAACTGGAGAGGCGTTGCTGCATTTCATAAATATCTGCTGGAGGTCTGGCCCAGAATTTCCTTTCACAAAGGACTGAAACAGAATCCTCTTATAAAATTGCACAAAGTTTTCTAATCGCCTCCTTGATTATTCATCTCACCCAGTCGCCCCTGCACCTTCTTTTCCCATTTGCCATTATCTCCCATTTTCTCTCCCCTTGCCCTGCCCTGGGCTTACTGCTGCCCAAGTTACTTTTTTTGCCATTAGCTTCAACTGACCAAGTTCAGAAGTTTATCTGGAAGAAGTCAACTTTTCCCAGAGACATTAAAGCTCTCTTGCCTCCGCAGGTACAGGCAGACAGATACAAGACTAGTACAGATCTGGCAAAATTAACTAGCTTTTGTGCCTCATTAGTCCCCTAATTGTACAGGTAAAAGATGACCAGCCAGTTTTCCCCTCTGTTCCCTATGTGCAGTGACCTTAGCTTTGCAACAGGTAATTCAGTTCCCATATTTAATGGCAGTGATGTGAGCTGGTGGCAGTCATGGGTTTGATAGGTTTTAGCTATGTGTGTCTGCCCTCAACAACGTGCAGATATAAAAAATGGATGTCTCTCCACTATTACTGGGAAGAAATATGGTCCTTTAACACAGCAACCGCAGAAGGAGGTACGGCCAGGAAGCTACTATACTCTGTCCGTTCTTGGCTACAGGATCACTATGAAGCAATTGTGAAAGCTGTTTAAGGTGATGCAAGAAACTTGACAGCATGCTGACATTTGCTTTTACTTGCCTTTGAAGACGTGCTGTATTCAAACACAGGGTAAGAAAAGGAAAAGTTTATGATTTTAAACTAGCTTCTTTCTTTCCTCATGAAATTTAGTCAGGATTTTCGTCTGGTGAAGAGACAATCAGGGCAAAATAGGCAATGTACTCCTCTTCCATTTCTATCCTTCTGTGCCATGGTGCATGACCACTGCTACAAATGCTGAGTTTTATTGCATGAATGACTGTACGTCATAGTGTGCATAGGGATTGCTTACAGATACTCCTTTAGGCCAGACATATTCTTCTACAATTCACTATTAGTAAGATGGGAAAGCAAGAACACAATACCTGCATTTTTTAAGTGTGGAGATCTCTTGGGATGAAAGCCATTCTCCTTACATAGTCTGACCCATTCCTTAGATTTGGTCATGGGAGTAGCTGCTCTCATGTTAACACACACATAAATAAAAAGGTTGAAGCACATAATTCTAAGATATTGTACTGCTTCAGCCTAAGTCAGGTCCAAGACATTTCCTGATCTAGTCACAAGAACAGTTTGTTATGTTAGCTCATGCGTCCTTATCTCTGATCCTTATCTGCTCTCGTTCCTGTTTTCCTATATCTGTTAAGAGTATTAACCCATGAAATTTACAAATGCTTGACATCTATGTCATTATAAATTCAACTGTAGCTTAAAGCTTGACAAATTCCCAAACTTCCCACAGCTAGCTATATTGCATTAGTAGCTCAATATATCTCTGGTAATAAGATTTTGGTAAGAATCAACCTAATCTTATAATGAGGCCCAGCAATAAATACTCAGCATCTTCTTGATTAGCTGCTGAGATAGTACAACCATACTGCCACTGTCCTGGCATTATCCTGTGTCCCAGTGCTGCAGCCCATACACTGTCTTCCTAAAGTTCAAAGAATCATAGAATACCCTGTTGGAAGGGACCTTGAGGATCATCTGGTCCACCATTTCTTGGCAAAAGCATGGTCTAAACAAGATGACCCAGCACCCTGTCCAGCTGCATTCTAAAAGTGTCCACTGACGGGGAATCCACCACTTCCCCAGAGAGACTATTTCAATGGCTGATTGTTCTCATTGTGAAAAATTTTCCTCTTGTGTCCAATCAGAATCTCCCCAGGAGTAAATAGTACCCATTACCTCTCACCTTTTCCATGTGACTTCTTGTAAAAAGGGAGTATCCATCTTCTTTGTAGCCACCCTTTAAATACTGGAAAATGGTGACAAGGTCTCCACTGAGAGTTCTTTTCTCAAGGCTGAACAAACCCCATTCTCTCAGCCTTTCCTCATATGGCAGGCTTCCCAGTCCTTTGACCATCTTTGTGGCCCTACATTTTTGTATAGCGAAGACCAAAACTGAACACAGTACTCCAGGTGTGGCCTGACAGGCACTGAGTAGAGTGGGATAATGACTTCTTTATCTCTGTTCGTGATGTCCTTGTTGATGCAACTCAGCATCCTGTTGGCTTTCTTTGCTGCTGCAGCACACTGTTCACTCATATTGAGCTTGTTCACCAAAACCCCCAGGTCTGTTTTCCAGAGAGCTGCTCCCCAACTGGGTAGATCTCAGCCTGTACTGCACTATGTTTTCCCAGGTGCAAGACCTTACACTTATTCTTGTTGAACTTCATAAGGTTCCTGTTAGCCCACTCCTCCAGCCTATCCAGGTCTTCCTGAAAGGTGGCTGTCCCTTCCAAATTGTCCACTTCCCCACTCACTTTGATATCATCAGCAAATTTCATCAGGGTACACTTGATACCATCACCCAGATCACTTATGAGGATATTAAACAGCATTGGGCCCAGTATTGATCCCTGGGAGACCCAACTTGTCACAAGTTGCCAGTTTGAAAAAGAGCTGTTTACCACCACCTTCTGGGAGCAGACTGTGAGCCAATCCCCCCGCCCCGGCACCACACAGACCACTTGTCTAGACTGTAACACATCTGTTTCTCTAGGAGGAGACTGTGGGGAACCATGTTGAATGCCTTGGAGAAATCCAGGTAGACAATGTCCACTCACCCCACATCAATAGAGCAGGTTACTTTGTCATAGAAAGCGAACAGGTTTGTCAAGCACAATTTGCCCTTGGTGGATCCGTGCTGACTTTTCCAAATCACATGCTTCATCTGACTTGTGATAGTCCCAGGAGGATTTGTTCCATAACTTTCCCAGAGACTGAAGTAAGACTGATGGGCCTATAATTTCCCAGATGCTCCTTTAAGCCCTTCTTGTAGATGGGAATGACATTAGCCTTCTTCCAGTCTTCTGGGATATCCTGTCATCTCCACACCTCAAAGATTATGGAGATCAGCCTTGCAACGTCAGCCAACTCTCTTAACAGCCTTAAGTAGATAACATCTGGGCTCATCGATCTGTAGGGGTCAAGCTCCTGTAACAGTTCACATACCAACTCTTCTTTCACTGATGGTTGGTTTGTGTTAGCATCAACCTGGATTCTTGTCCCCAAAGCCCGGGGCCCAACTGTTCTAGTAAAGACAGAGGTGAAGAAAGTTTTGAGAACTTTTGCCTTTTCAGAGTTGTTGGTGACTAATTCACCTCTCCTGTTTAACAGTGGGCCAATATTTTCCTTCTGTTTCTGCTTGTTGTTAGGTACCGGGAGAACACTTTCTTGTCATTTTTGACATCTCTGGCCAATTTCAAATTCGTGCTGAGCTTTTGCACTTTTAACTGCATCTCTGCATGCCCTGGCAATGTTCTTGCAGTTTTCAACGAGTGTTCATCAGCTTTCCTATGTCTGGTATGCTTCTCTTTTGGTTTTGAGCAGAGTCAGAAGCTCGCAGTTACGTGAAGGGGATCTCTTGCTCCAGCTACTTCCCTTGCCTTTAAAGGGCATGAACTGTTTTTGTGCTTCCAAAAGAGCAGTCTTGAAGAACTCCCAGCACTCATTAGATCCTTTATCCTCTATGGAAACTTTCCACGGAATCCCTCCCAACTGCACTATGAGAGAGCTGAAGTTTTCTCTTCTAAAATCTAAAGCTTTTGTCTTAGTACTAACCTTTAGCATGCTCAGCAGGATCCCAACCTCCACAATATTGCGATCACTGCAGCCAAGGCTATCACTAACTGAGATATTACAAAACAGGTTTTCTTGGTTTGTGAGTAGCAAGTCCAGCAGGGCTTCATTCCTGGTTGGAACTTTTAACAATTTTATGAGGAAACAGTCCTCCATGCATTCCAGGAACTTGATGGATGACATGTGAGCTGCTGTGTTGTTCTTCCAGCAAGTGTCTGGGTAGTTGAAGTCACCCGTAAAAACTAGGTTCTGTTGACCAGAAACTTACTTAAGTGACCCAAATATTGCTTCGTTGGGCTTTTCATCTTGGTTTGGAGGTCAGTAACAGATGCCTACTGGAAGATTCCTCTTGGAGACGACGCCTCTGATCTTGACCCAGAGGCATTCTATAGGGCTTCCACAATCACTGTAGTTCAATTCTATACATTCAAAGTTCTCCTTAACATAGAGAGCCACTCCTCCTCCTCTACTTCCCCGCCTGTCTTTATGAAACAGCCTGTAGCCATCCATTGTGATCCTCCAGTCATGGGTTTTGTCCCACCATGTTTCAGTTATTCCTATGATATCACAACTTTCTGAGTGGGCACGGAGCTCCAGTTCCTCCTGTTTCTTCCCCAGGCTGCGTGCACTGGTGTACATTCACTTGAGGTGGTTGGTCTTCCTGTTCACATCTTGGGAGGCAGCTAAGCAACTTTTGTCACTGCTCTGGGTGGCCTGGCTTATTCCGCAGTTGGTTGCAGTGGCGCGAGAATTGCCACTTTGGACCTTACCACCTGAATCCTTCAGTTTAAAGTCTGCCTCATCAAGTTGGCCAGCTCTTTGCCAAATAGCCCTTGCCTCTTCTAGACAGGTGACAGGAACTTCTTGTGTCAGTCGCATTTTGAAGAAAGTGATGAAACTTGTAACCTGTAGTAACAGTCATTATTGAAAAAGTAAGACAGTAGCAGGCTAGAAAGCTTCAAAGGCTGGTTTTCCTTCGGCAAGTTTCCTCAACCTAGCATTTAACCTACAGGACAGAGGGAAAAAAAACCCACAAATTTCTTTAAGGGAAGAAGATGTATGAATATGCTAAACAAAGCCCTTCAGATAATTCCGAGGGTAATATCCCTGTTTTTTTTAACTAGAAAAATAATTTAGAAGCTGAACAGGAAAGTAATAAAAAAGTGCTTAAATTAGACTTATATCCTCCCTACACACACGTGCACACACAATGGTTATTAGAGAAGCCGGTATATATAGTGGGCCTTTACCGTACATGATTTTTTTTAAAAAAAAAGGTGGAGGAATTAATGTCATGCATAAATAAGGAAACAAAGAAACAATTTCTCCTCATCTGATAAAGTTTATAACCATCCCTAGGATAAATAAGCAAGAAGAAAGAAATTAAGTTTATTGCACTTTGCTGCTGACTATGTATCAAACCAATGAAAGTAAAGATCTCACCTTTATCAGGCATAGATTTCCTGTGAGATTTTCTGTCACATAAAGATAAAAGCCATAATTATTACCTTTAGCTTAGATCAGTCAGTCAGTCAGCAGTTTTACATATCTGTTGCACACAGAAACTAAAAACCAGTTTTTACTCTTGAACAGTTTGGATTTAATTGCAGGAAGGAAGAAGAGGTAGAGGAGTGTTTTTTAAACAGATACTCATTTTATTCTTTAGAATTTTATCATCCTGAAAGGGCGTCTAACAGCTGCCCTCACAGATAGGAATAGCCACAGTTCTCAGTAGACTGGACATTCACGAGCTACAAATGAGCAGCTGCCTTACTTCTTGATTTTAAAGCTGCACATTAGTAATATACTAATCAATATATATTTGCAAATTGTTGTGATCATTGTTCAGAGATCATGGCAACAGTTGCAGCTGTGGCACCTCTGAAAGCATTTCAGCCTTACAATGGCTTTGCAGCACAGAAGTTATAACCACCTGTCATCCGTCACTGTATTTCCTGTAGCTGATTGTATTGTCGAATAAATCCTGTGCATACAGACCTTACAAGAGTAGGCATTAAAAGTGTTAAAACCAGTTAGATTCTGTTTTCTAGTCATCTTCTCCTCTTTTTTTTCAGAACTAAGTCTAAATTGCAGAAGTTATTTGAAGGTCTTTCCCTTATTGTTTTCACTGGGCGCTTTTTTTCTGCCTTTTTTTTTTTTTTTTTTCCCATTTCTCCTCTCCATCCTCTACAAAGCATACATCGGAAGTGTGCTTAATACATATTCCTGTAAATCCAGAGGCATACAACTGAGCCGTCTTACTGATGCTCGGTAGAAACTATCACTGTTATAGCATTCTTGCCTATCTAGGTGGGGAAATCAAAGATAACAACCTACAAATTCCCGTTGCATAAAATATCCATGTTCTAATAGTATTTATCTGGTCTGTCTGGCCTGGATTGTGTGTGTAAAGTACAGACAGAATCAAATACACCTAGTACAAAGGAAGCCTGCAGTCAATAACTATCAATAGGTTGCTAGAATGACTTGATTTCACCTGTCCAGACCTTTTGATCAATCTGAACACTTATAAATGCTGCTAGGCAGCAATTTCTGATTCGGGGTAGATGAATAAATTGTGTGAGACAAGTCACCTTCTCCTATATCCTTGCTCAGACAAGATCACCACATTTGAGCAGAAAAATAATTTCAAAATATTTTTCACAATTTTTTGAAATGAAAGGATTGATTTTAATTAAGAAAAAATCATACAAATTTGCAAAGATATGAAATGCATGAAAGTGATAAGGGCAAGCAGGACAGAAAGAACAGAAAGAGAAGATACAAAGGTCTGTTGGATCCTGCACTTACACTGTGAGTTGTAGTCTCATATATGTGCACCCTGGTAGTTCTTTGGGGCATTGCTTTCACTTCATTTGGCTGCCAGCTGACAGTGTCCCACAGTTTACAAGAAACCATTTTGTTGTCTGTGTTTAAATGCTTTTGAGACCTTGGGCCGAGGCCTATGACACCTGAAGCAACTTAACAGGAATGCTGTGGAAAGGAGACTCTAGTTCTCCTGAAATAAATGCATCTAAACCTAGGGAAGACAACTAAGGGTCTGATTCTTCTTTCAAATTTATTTCCTTATTTCTCGTTCACACATCCAAATGTTACTAACCGCTGTCCAAACCAGTAGCTTTTATCAATAGGATTTTAATAACCCCAGGGCCTTCAGTAAGAAGGTAGTGTGAAAGACAGCACTGTACAGTTAAAGTAAATTTGAGATTTTTGTGATAGTTGGTGTTGCCTGTCAAAATGTAAAGAGGCAACAGAGTTTGACACAAAGTCCTCACAAGAAATTCAATAATTATTTTTATTTCTGTGATTATTTATTGCAAAATACCATCACTTCATTGTTTTTACTGTAATATCATCTAAAGGTCATGGCCATGTTATATTGTGCTGGGCAAACCTGTAATCATGAACAGCACAGGCTCTGCTACAAAATGTTTACAGTCTAATTTATGTGCTCAGTTAAATATTTCTGATATACTCTATTTCAGTGGTATGCTTTACACCAAATGATTGCAAATAGGAATACGTGATTGTTTGGTATGCAAAATGAATTATAATCACTCAGTGAAACCTAAAGGTAGCTAAGGAATCTGAAATGCTTCTGCTTCTCCTTAGGCATAAAATATTGAAAATAAATATGTTTCATCCCTACTTTGTTTGAAAAGACAAAATCCAAATGTTTCCAAGAGAGTTAGATGTTGCATGAAATAATTAAAGTGAAAAATAACATGAATCAAAGCTGGGAGAAATTAATGGCAATCTTTTTAATTCCTTGCATAGGCTTTGTATTTTGCCTCAAATAAACTCATTTCATTTGAGATTATTTCTAGAAAATAGGGGTTTATTAGGTAGCATGAGGACTGAGCAAAGACAAATCCCATAAATTTTGCCCTACAAGTGGAAAGATTTGGAGGATGGAAGTGAGATTATTTTGTATAATATTAAATCACAGATATGATAGCAGAGAAAAATAAGGACTGTCTAAGGACTGACTAAAGGACTGATGAAGCTGCACAGATGTTAACTGCCCCGCAGACACGTGATAGTTGCAACATCATAATTCTTGGAACAAAATTGCAAAGTATTGGACTACCTTGTAGGATCACATGACATATGCAGCCTCATATAATGAGTGAACTCAAAGTCCCATGCATGCTGATGTAAAAAACCCCAAATAAATAAAAAATAACATATCTCTGTGTGGTTATACGTTTATGTGTACACACTTCTGCAAGGTTAATTGAATATCTTATGCAAATATCTTATAAAATTATGAATATTCCTAAATAATATCTGAAGACCTCATCTGTGCATTTTGATGTTGTTAATAAAGCACTACATTTTTTAATTCTCAGAGAGAAATGTTTCCGTGGAAATGCTTTTCAGAGGAAATTTATTGCGTTTGACCACAGCTGTAAATTTTCTCCTCCAATACTATAAATTTCCTCTAAATGTTTAATGGTTTATAACTGTAATTATTCTTGTGTGCCAACATTAAACTTTTAAAAGTTTAATTTGGAGACTATTCGGAGAAACTCATCTTTTTTACAGCCTCATAAATAGTTCTTTGATGAAATGAACAGAGGCTCAGCGTCTGCCCGAGGTGAATACAAATGACACTCTGTAGTATCTTGCTTGCAAAAAGGAGCAAATGCTTTGATGTCTCAAGTGATCAGCTAATACTAGGTGCAACAGTGGTGAAAAGTGATACATTTCTAGATGGACAAACATGGTGCACTCAAGCTTCATCACCATTTACTAGGAAAGACTTCAGCTAGAGAGTCAAAGACGATGTAGAAACGGAAAAAAAAGGGCAATACACCCAAAACTGAGGTTGTGCATCCCAGAACTAACAAAGAATGCCAAGACAGCAGTTGGGTTCCAGACATGGCAAATGTTTTTTGGTTAGCAGACTTGAATTATGTTTAAGAAAAGAAGTATGACTAAAAAATACACTATGTAGTAAGCAATTGCGTATGGTCTGATGTTGTGCCTTGTTTCAGGAAAAGATGAGAAGGATATTGCAATTAACAAATCCTAAGACCAAGAGGGTGGAGAAAGGCAAGTACAGGTGTAATTAGAACTTCTTTTTCCTTTCAGCAAAGTTTCTTTAGGATCTGTGTCTGACCCTGGTTCCCCTCACCAGGCCTGATCCTGACCCCTAACCACAATGTGATAAGGGCATAGCTTCTTGGAAGAAACGGCACAGCACACAGCAGAAAAAACTTGGATCTAGGTAAAAGCATCTTTTCTTGCATTTGATACTGGTTGGTGAAGATTTTAGCCTGGGTAATATACTTAATTACCCAAACCTCTCTCTTTTACTTTTTTTCTGTGGATATTATGTATAAATAATGTATTAGAAATACTTTCTGTGACAAAATTACTGGATTTGTGGGCAAGTGGAGAACAGGGGATAATTTACATCGACTTCAGCATGGCTTCCTGCACTCTCCTACAATGTCCTTGTAGCCAAGATGGATGTTAGGCTCTGTGTGGGTACCCCACCAGGGCGGGTAAATACCTGGTTGGGTGGTCGGGCTCAGAGGTGGTGGTCACTGGGTCATATCTGCCTGGAGGCTGATGCCTCATGGGATCCCACAAGGTCTGCCCTGGGGCCTGTCCTGCTTAACATCTCTATCCATAACCTGGGAAGGTGACCAAGTGCACCCTGTCAGGTTTGCAGGTGATGCCTAATTGGGAGGGCACCATTCAATATGCACGAGGGCAGGGCAGCTGTCCAGAGGGACCTGCACCAGTGGGAGGAAAGGACAGGGCCCCCATGCACTTGGGGCAGGAGCAAGATCCAGGTAGGCAGAGCCCCAGCAGTGATCCTGGTGAGGTGGGGATGGCTCTGGGCAGGCCCTGGATCCTGGTGGGCAGCAGACTATGCATGGCCAGAGGGGTTAGAGATAAGGGAAAGCTTTTTTCCCTATGAGGACAGCCAGGTAGTGGGGACAGGCCCAGGGAGATGGCGCCGTCTCCCTCCTTGGAGGGTTTCCAGCCCCCATGGGATAACGCCCTGAGCCCTGGTCTGACTCTATGGCTGACCGTGCTCTGGGCAGGGTCAGACTGGAGACCTCCCTGCTGGCTTGAATTGTTTTGTACTGCTGTAATCTTCATTTGAAAAAATGATAATAAAAGTGGAAGTTATATTTTAAAACTTTTTTTATACTAAAACCAAAGCCAACTCTTCACTGAGTAATCATCATGAAGTTAAAACAATTTAAATACATGCATTCAGTCTTTGCAATCTGAAACACCAAGCTCTTCATGGAAAAAGGACCAAAGAATATCCATTATGCTGTATTTCCATATCAATTTGTGCCTCAGATCTGTGTTTAAAATCCCACTAATACTTTTTTCCAAACCAAAACAATGTTGTCATAAACATTTTCTCTCCTTCTCCCTCTCTTTCTTCCTCCTTTCATCTATCTTCCTACATCATTTAACACGTACTTATCTCCATCCCTCAAACTTGATCGCCAGAAGTTTTTTTGAAAGCTTTTTTTTATAGTACCTGCATTCTAGAAAAGGTTTTTAGTGCGCCTGCCTATCTTATTATCCCTCATTTTATCTCTTCAGAATACCTGTATTTTCCCACTTTCCAACATGATCATGTATGTCTTACTCCTACTGCCATGATTTTTTCACATTTCATTTACTCAACAGAATCGGTAAGTTTGTGTAAAAATGTCTGTATGAAATAAAGGTACATTGTAGATTATCACTTATTCCTTTTTCTTAAAAACTTCTTAAATAGATTGTAGATTATAAATATACTGCTTCCTCAGATATAGCTTCTGTGTGGTTTGATAATACCCAGAAGGCGCTGTAGCGGGAGCCTATTTGTAAACACGCAACATGCCTTACAATGTAAAAAAGAGTGCAAAAGGGATACTGTTTTTGATCATAAACTTGGCACATATTACATTGGTTAGGCAGTCCAAAATATTGTAGTCGCTGGGACTGGATTTTTACAGGTGAGCTTTTCCATCATTCTCCTTCCACTTTCCTACAATAAACACACTGAAACAGAAAATAGAGGCAGAAATGTCTGCTGATAAACTATACTGCCTGCCTGAGCGATATCCTGTTGTACACCGCATGGAAGACTGTCTACAGTGAACGTATGAGTAAATGCATATTGTCACACTGTTTTGAAGACACAAAGAGCAACACTTATAAGTGTATTTGCACTTTGGGAAAACAAGCAGCTTGATTGTCTTGAGGAAAGGGAGCAGACTTGCAAATGTCCCATGTGTGGGTGGAAATGTAACACGAGGCTTTAGCCTCTGTCTGTATCCTCCTCCCTCAGCTTTTACTGATGTCACCATGCATCAGAACGTCAGTACCATGGTGGACCACTGGCTTCCTAAAGCTAGCAGTCAGGATAACTATCCTGCCTAAGATCAGCCTCCCTTCTAAAGCCTGGTGTTCTTACACTATTTGCCACACTGGGTTAATTTTTATATTAGTACTGTTTTCACTAAAGTAAGGGAATATTATCCAACTAGAAGTGCTTGCAAATCTGGAATTAATCCTACCTTCCACTCCTCCGCTCACCCTGCTGCTCTTACCCACGGTATGAAACGTATAACAGTGTGTGATCTTACATACCATATGTTCTGAAACACCAAGGCAGTTTATACATGGCAAGAAGTGTTCCTCGCCATGTGAAATTTCAGAGTGCTGTGCTGAGCAAAATAGATGCTGAGGTTTTTTTCCATATTCTTGAAACTGAACTGCTCGCTTTTGACATCGATGGAATACCAGAAATTAAAGAAACAGCTTCGAGATTGTCTCCAGATTCAACCCTCCCTCCTACTCCACAAGTTTAATATGCTTTAGCTGATCTTCTGGTACATGTGGATACAGACAGGCACACCTATCAGTGTTGGTAAGTGCAAATCCAAGCTTTGACTGTGCATAACGTGCAGCACTTATGGTTGTTATTTTGGAATGTAGCTTGAAAAATTTTATCTAAAATGTGGGCTAATTTAGACCATAAATACACAGATGACAGCATTGCTAAATTCCCACAAAGGACTTCTAATACTGGGGCATATTTATTTCTTAACTGGCTGGAGGTCTTTTAGCATTTTTCTGTTTCTGTCCCTCCCCTTGCAGGGGAGGAAAGTGATTGCTTTGACAGAATTCAGTGGCCTAAACTGTCCTGAAGATGTTTTAAGTTTGTAGAAGTTACAGAAAATTAAGCGTGCTCTGGTGAACCACAGAATCTGGCTTAGAGTACCCATGCAGGCCTAAATCCATGTAATAATAATGTTGGATACGCCAACATTTGGAAAGTTGTCCCTTGCCTTGTACATGTGAGCATAGGTGGTGCACTTGCAAGGAATTTTTCTTCTGCTCCTACAAGCCCACATGGGAAATGGTTGGTGACTGTGTTCATGTAACAAACGGAGTGTAGCATTTGCTTCCTAGGATTTAATTCTTTAGAGAGGTGGAGGAGAGGTAAGAGCAACATTTATGTACAGTCAACTGTTGAGTTGGTCTCGGGGTTTGTAAATTAAAGGGATAGAACGGTATACATGTCCCCACCTGCAGGAAGCAGTCTGCGAGAGGGGACGCTTAGCCAGGGACTGATTCATCAAATCCAGTCCTCGGTATTGTCCCTCTCTTCCACAACCTTGATAGTCATAAATACACATGCATAAGGCAGAATGGGAAAGTGGTAAGAATGGGTAAGAATGGGTAAGAATGGGAAGTCCCTGAGTACTTCCTTAGGGTGCCATGTTTCTATGCTGTGCGTTTCCGGCTGTAATGCATTATGCAGGAATCGTTTTTCATGTTTAAGTAATTCATCCACATTTTTAAGAAGCCATGCAGGAGCCACACAGTTAAGACTCCATACTTTCAAAGTGTTAAAGATCATCCACTTCTGCACAGAAGACATGAGACTACAAGGCTGTTGATTTATGTGCACTTCCTAATCAAGTGTAATTGAACGGGTTGTAACTATACCTCAAGTGAAGGAGTATGTTGTTTTTTTAATGAGGGCAATAAAGTAAAAGCTGAGTTTCTGCTCTATGCGAGACTTAACTCAGTGTGAGGCTTTGCAAGAGTCATTTAGGATGAGTCATCTCTAGCAAAGACGAAAGGTTCTCCAAAGATGGGGCAGCTCAATAAGTCCTTTAATTGTTCTGAATATCTATTTCACTACCAGTTTTTCCTCTTCCTGAATTTTTCTTAGTATTATGTCTTCTCGGTCTGAATGTGACCACAGATTGGTAGAGAGCTAAGCTGGGGAGACAGAGGATTTTTCCTTATTTTCTCATTTAAGTTCATTTATAATGTGATCTCACTACATGTTCCTGCTTCATTACCTCTTTCCCTTCTGTTGCTTGTTACCCCTATTTTTGGTACTTTGGCTTAAATTTAGTGGCAATACAAGTAGAAGTGTGCAAGGACAGAGACGTCTCTAAGGCTTTTGGTATAACAGTCCTTGATCTGTTGAATCTAAGAAGACTTGTTGGCTTTGTGAAACTTGCCACAAGTTTCCAAGGATTTCCAGGCCACAATGTGTTTATATATGTGTGATACGATGTGTGTTTATATGGATATTTATCCAACTAAACCCTGTTGGTTTTACTGATCACTCCTGCAAACACAAAGGTGATATCACAAAAGGGACATTGACCAAACCCTCCTAGCAGTGCGTACTATGTTTGAGAGGGTGAAAATAAAATAAAAATTATTGTGAATTATAAAGTTACCATTATGTGACCATATTTTGCATTAATTAGGGCACTCTAGAGTGGATTCTGAAACTTGACATGACTAGGGTTTACATGTCAACTCAAAACTATTCGCTTCAATTGCCAAAAATCTTTGTTAAACAAGAGCTTATCTCAGTGTACTCCTAATTATGGATATTTAACCAAAATGTTTGTTCATTTTTTTCCTAAAAAGGATCAAGATTCATGTGCTTGTCTTTCCCTCTCTCCCCAATTTTCTTCCCTCTTTCTCTCTCTCTTATTTATTCCTTTCTTTTGTTCATTTTCAAGTAGTTTAAAACACCTAAGTCTTGAAACACCTTGAAATATTAATTGACAATTCACTGTTTATAGTATCAATGAGTCAGACCCAGCAGCCTGGAGTGAAATTTTCAATGTAATGACTCATAATACTACATTTACTGTTCTTGGGAGGAGTCAAAACATGTATTCAGCAAAGTGATCACACTGCTGAATATCTGATTTTCTGGCATTGAAAGTGCCATGTGAGAAAAGAAATCATTAAACGCTTAGTACCAAGAGAAATACATTAGGAACATATGTAAGAGAAGATGTCATATTTCTTGAAAAAACTTTTAATTAACATATTTAATTTTCCATCAAGAAACAGAACAGGCCTTTTTGGAAGATGGGAGCTATTATTTTGAATTTCTTTAAAGACATTTTGCTGAAAATTTTACCTCTTTCTAATTAACTGTAACTGCTAGTATAAGATCCATTCCCTTAATAACTTAGCTTAAAAAAAAAAAAAATTAAGTAGAAAAAAAGTATTCTCTTCTCAGAAAAATCTTTTGAAACCTTATAATTATATATGAACATAAACAGCATAATTTCAGTAGGCCTGCAAATTCCAGTGGGTCTCACACCTTAAGTAAGAGTAAAGTTTGCTGAGTCGGTCCTTAATTCTGTTAATAAGTACTTCAATTCACAGAGAGTTTAGCACAATCAGGACTTGAGAATTTTATTGATACTATCTTAAGGAGGAAGAGCAAAAGATGAAAATTTTAGGTGCTAAGGAATAGAGTTCAGTGAGGGTATGTAACGCTCTGTTATATTCATCGGGCCTTTTGTTTGATTCCAGTTGAAGCTTGCTGCAGCTCTACAGTAGTTGTGTCAGTACATGACATGAAAAATATAGTATGTGTATGCTATATCATTGAGATTTAGTACAAAAATATGTAAGTACACATGGTAAATCAAATAGCAAGTACAGTAGTTATTACCTAAGAGTCCCAAAACAGGTAATTATTCTGGATGCTTTAACAACACTGTGGTCTTCAACAAAGACAAAAACAGAGGTGGAAGCATCCGTCACCCATTCTGAAGTCATATTTCATATTTCTGCAGCATCAAATTTCCACCATAACAGAGACCACATACTGTAAGGGAAGCTGATGTAGTTTTGTTAGTGATAAAACAGACATTTGAAATTAATGTTTCCATCACAGGAAGTGATTTTGCACTGCTGCCTGCGGCTGTGCACTTTTTGGCATTTCAGAACCATAAATGACCTTCAAGGCACTCTGTATTTCTTTCAGGCTGTTCTGAATAGATCTACTTATTGCAATTTAATTAATTTTAAATATCTACAATTTAGTGGAAAGTGGTTTTATAGTTGTCAAAGTGAGTTCTTTCAGGTAACTGTGTCATTTTTTTTATGAAAGTACATCCTCATGCAGGCAGTGATGATTGCTGTGCTTATATTTATATTTTAATCTTCCTGAGAAAAAAAGAAAAAAAGAAGTTGTGGCCTTTCCAATATATTTAAAGGCTATGAAAAACCATAACTTAAGTGCTACAACACATAAGGAAGCATTCATATGCAAGAGGTGTGGGGAGACCATGTTCTTTGATTTGTATGCTGTTGTGCATAAAAATATGTCAGCAGACCACTGAAATCATGGTGTCAGTCTGGATGTACACAGCAGAGGAAGTATTCTTCCCAGAACTATTGCATTCAAAATGCTTTACAAGAGTGCAGTTCCCCACTTTCTGGAGCTGTATTCCCAAAGCACAGAAAGAGCAACACAGATGAGAATAGTAAACAGCAGATAATAATAGTACAACATTTGGAAAAGTATTTGAGTCCAATAGCAAGATGAAGCCAGTGGAGTTTCAGTGGCTTACAGGTGTGCAAATAGAATATTAGATGTTTTGACTGTTCATTTTTAAAAGAAAATTGATTATTTACTAGTTTCTTACAGAACAACTTATGAGCACAACAGAAGTATTCACACTTTGCATCCTTCATTAAGATTTAAAGAACTCAGAAATACACACTCCACAGTAACTGTTGCTGTCCCTTTTTTTTCTCAATTAATAAAATAACGTGTGGAAAAAAAGACTATGAATTCACATACTTACTTTCATTTGGAAAATCAATTGAAATTATACATGACTTTAGAGTTGAAAAATGACTAATCTTCAATGAAGACAAAATATTGGAGCTGGTGTTCAGTTCCCTTAGGAAAGAGATTTAATTCCTTGTTTTCCATGGGCCATCATATCTTCCAACAGAGTGACAGATTCCGTTATGTCAGAGTAACATTCCCAGTGTAACTACACCGGCCTTGTAAGAGATTGCAGTAGAGTGGTAACAGGTATTATGTAATGTAATAAGACATAAACGTATATTTCACATCTGGTGAGTCAGTGTCATTGTTCTCTATAAGACTTTAATTAATCTCCCTCTCCCTACACTTAGTGGTCCTCTTCAAATCATCTTTGGCCCTAAGGCTGTTGTATATAGCCATGTCTACCCCTGCCCTTCCCTGCTCCCCCCCCCCCCACACCCCTTTTTTTAATGGTATGCTAGTTAGTGAGGGATCCAGTCAGTCTTTCCTGACCTCAGTTAGCACTATCAGCCATTTGGAAATGCAGCTGGGAATCTTTCCTTCAGATTCCCTCTTTTTTAGTGAAAACAAGATGTAGATATAAAACCTTTGGCTTATTTAAATTTCTTAGGCCAATGTCAAGGCAACTATCAGCTAAACTATGTGATGTCACAGAGAAGGTACCAAGCCTAGTAAAGCATGGATGAATTGCATGATTTGAGTGCTGTAATAGGTGGCTATAAACTCTTCAGAAGGGACAGGCAAAGAAGGAGAGGTGGACAAGTTGCCTTCTATGTCAAAAATTGGATTGACTACACAGAGCTATCTTTGAAGAAATGCACAGGTCCAGAGCTTATGGGTGAAAATTAGAGACAAGACAAAAAAGGAAGCTTTGTGGTTTGTGTCTACTACAGGCCACCCGATCAAGAAGAGGAGATTGATGAAGAGTTATTTCTTCAGCTGCGGGAAGTATCATGCTCACAGGCCCTGACCCTGAGAGGGGACCTCAGCCACCTGGACATCTGCTGGAAAAGTGGAACAGCGAACTGCAAGCAGTCCGGGAAACTACTGGAGTGCATTGGGGACAGCTTACTAGTACAAAGGTGATGGAGATCCCCACCAGAGAGAGGCGCTGCTGGACCTGTTGCTCACTAATGAGGAAGAACTTGTTGGAGAGGTCAAGATTGGAGGTAACCCGGCCTGCAGTGATCATGCCCTGGTGGAAGTCTCAATTCTGAGGAGTACAGGATGGGTAAAAAATAGAGTCAGGATCCTAAACCTCAGGAAGGTAAACTTTTGGCTGTTTAGGATCTGTTGGGAAACTGCCCTCAGAGGCAAAGGAGCAAATGAGAGTTGGGAGATTTTTAAAGACAATTTTCTTAGGGAGCAAGTGCTCTCAATCCCGATGAGCCAGAAGTTGGTCAGGGGAGGCAGGAGGCCAACTTGGCTAAGACCTCTTACCTGAACTAAAACACAAAACCAAAATGCATAGGCAGTGATACAAATCCTGGGGAAATTATACGGATATGGCCTGAGAGTGAAGGGAGGGGATCAGGAAAGCCAAGGCACAACTGGAGCTGAACTTGGCTAGGGATGTGAAAAATAAAAGAAGGGTTTCTTTAGGTACATAGAACAACAAAGAAAGCTGAAAGAAACTGTACACACACACACACCCCGCCCTAACCAATGAGCAAAATAGCAGACCTGGCTACAACCAACATGAAGAAGGGTGTGGTACACAACAACTTTTTTGCTTCAGTCTTCACTGGCAAGTGCTCTAGCCACGCCATTTAATTCACAGAATACAAAGGCAAGGACTGGGAGAATGAAGTGCTTATTGCCTACCATAGGAGATCAGGTTTGAGACCATCTAGGAAGCCTGAATGTACACAAGTCTATGGGATCTGACAAGATGCATCTGAGGGTCCTGAGGGNTAGGAGATCAGGTTTGAGACCATCTAGGAAGCCTGAATGTACACAAGTCTATGGGATCTGACAAGATGCGTCTGAAGGTCCTGAGGGAACTGGCAGACGAAGTTGCTAAACCAGTATCCATCATATTTGAAAATTCATGGCAGACTGGTGATATTCCCAGTGACTGGAAAAGGGGAAACATAACCCCGTTTTCGCAAAAGGAGAAAAGGAAGACACAGGGAACTACAGGCCGGGCAGTCTCACCTCTGTGCTCAGAAAGGTCGTGGAGCAGATCCTCCTGGAAACTCTGCTAAGGCACATGGAGAACGCACAGGTGATTGATAACATTCAACATGGCTTCACTAAGGCAAATCATGCCTGACAAATTTGGTGGCATTCTATGATGGCATTACAGCATTGGTGGATATGGGAAGAGCAACTGACATCATCTACCTGGACTTGTGCAAAGCATTTGACAGTATCCTGCATGACATTCTTTTCTCTAAATTGGAGAGGCATGGATTTGATGGATGGACCACTCAGTGGATAAGGAACTGGCTGGAAGGCCACACTTAAAGAGTCGTGGTCATCAACTCAATGTCCAAGTGTAGACCAGTGAAGAGTAGTGTCCCTCAGGGGTCCATATTGGGGTCAGTATTATTTAATATCTTTGTTGGACACATGGACAGTGGGATCGAGTGCACCCTCAGCAACTTTATGGATGACACCAAGCTAAGTGGTGTGTTCAATACTCTAGAGGGAAGAGGTGCCATCCAGAGGGACCTGGACAGGCTTGAGAGGTGGACCCATGCAAACCTCATGAAGATCAAAAAGGCCAAGTGTAAGGTCTTGCACAGTTGGGGCAATCCCAAAGACTGATACAGGCCGGGTGACAAACTGATTGAAAGCAGCCCTGCAGGGAAGGACTTGGGGCTACTGGTAGATGAAATGCTGGACACAAGCCGGCAACGTGCACTCACAGCCCAGAAAGCCAACTGTGTCCTGGGCTCATCAAAAGAAGTGTGGCCGGAAGATTAATGGAAGTGATTATCCCTCTCTACTCCACTTTTGTGAGAAGTCACCTGGAGAACTGCATCCAGCTCTGAGGCCCCTAGCATAAGAAGGACGTGAACCTGCTCAAGTGGGTCCAGAGGAGGGCCATGAAGATGATCAGAAGGTTGGAGCACTTCCCCTGTGAGAACAGGTTGAGAGAGTTGGTGTTGTTCAGCCTGGAGAAGAAAAGGCTCCAGGGACACCTTATAGCAACCTTCCAGTACCTAAAGGGTGCCTACAGGAAAGGTGGAGAGAGACTCTTTATCAGGGAGTGTAGTGGTAGGATGAGAGGTAGATGATCTTTAAGGTCCCCTCCAACCCAAATCATTCTATGATTCTGAACAGGCTAAAGAAAGAAAATGCTCAACTCCAAGGTTAGCAACCCAGTAGCACCAGCAGTCCATGACCCTTGACTGTGCCGTCCCCACCCTAAATTACAGAGACTTGTAATGGCCCCAGCACAGCATACACACCACACTACCAAGTGCATAAGTACTTGGATTAATTTTGGTTTAAGTAAAATTACAGTTGTTAAAATAGAATCATTCACTTGAACTGTTCCTTTTTTGTTTTGTTTTGTTTTCCCTGTAAGCTTTTATTTTGGTCTAGTTATCACAGTGCATTTCTATTCTGTATCAGATTCAATAAGATCAATCTTGTTTGATAAATCTGATGATGTTTCTTCTTTGTTAATCCTATTAGGTACGAAGGCAGAGACCAGAACAATACTGTGAAGGCCATATTCACTTGCTTTCTTTACATATGAAAGGCCACCTAGAGCTTNTGTGATGTGAAAGATGCATTTTTCCCATGGGTTATAATGACATGTCTCCTGGTTATGAATGTGACAAAAGATTGTTTAATTTCTAACACCGCTTCATCATAATAGCTTTAAGGAAGAAAAGAAAAGAAAAAAAACCCACAACTGTTTGCAAATCCTAAAGCAAAGAGCAACCCTTGCAGATATTGAGTGATCCCAGTGTTTCCTCCAGACCCTAAACCACTACCCTCAAGCTGGCAAATTTTGTGGCATAATTAGAAATTTTTCACACAAAAATCTCTGGTATACTGAAAGGTTACAATGTCAAGATGAAGCTGAGTAATTTTAACCTGAAAATAAAGCAAACTAAACATGCAGGTAACTGAAATCATTGTTCCATTCAGCTTTTCTACATAATAAAACTTTTAGGATTATTTTGGAGATTTTCTTTCACTAAAAAGCTACCAGAGAATTTCCAGTATATTAGAAACCAGAAACTTCCCCCAAAATTCAAGCCCAGATTGCAACACATAAAACAAAACTTTGGGCTTGGCTGTGTTCTCTGTGGCTCAGATCCAGCAAAGTCCAAAAGCCTCTGTTTTAAATGCCTTTGCAAGAAAATTTTGGTCCAGTTCTGCAAGAGTTTAGATGCTTTGCTGAATCATGGATTACTGCAGCTGGAAAAATTACCCCAATGAAATTCCTTGTCATCATGACTGGCAGATTCTGGCAAGAAAAGCCCTAATTCATAGAAGGTAAAAGTAATTCATCTAGTCATTGTGATCTGCATTGCTGCTCTTTTATACCTTTCCTCTGTCCTCTGCAACTTTTCATTAAAATTATAGGAATATTGCCAAGCATTTCTATGTGAAAGTTTGTGAAAAATAGAGCGTAAATTTTAATGCATTTTCATGGTTTTTTTCAGTCTTTGAAAGACAAGTTTTGGATTAAAAATAGTTTTCAGTAACAATGATCAAATCTTAACTCCCTCTCCTTCTGATAATCTTAATAAAGTGATACAGAATAATGTGCTAAAGTTTTCTTCTCCTTCCTCATAAAAAACATTGAAAAAGAAACTTTTACTGAAATGCTAAAATGTTTTGATAAATATTTTCCAGCTGCCTCTGTTTATCACTGTTCTTATGGGGATTCAATTTTTTTACACAGCGCAGGTACTGTTTTGATGTATTGAGCTGGTATCATGGGGGTTTTTACATTTACTGTTCATCACTGCTGTATTTAATAGGAACGGTCCCACTTTTATAATGAATCCAAGATTAAATTTAACCTTTAATCTGTTTCCCAAAATCCAGTGATTCTGGGTAAAATATATTGAGAATGAAACATTAACAGACTTGGCAGTGAGAAAAAGGTCATCAAGGGAACACAATATTCACTTAAATGTGATATCTTTTTAACATTAGTGCCTATGATTCATGCTTGTTGTCTCTCTTCTTTTTGTCCTCCTTTTCCACACACCTTTTGCATGTTTCATGCAGTGTTGA
Organism: Anarhynchus alexandrinus; assembly: GCA_008711295.1. Lineage (NCBI taxonomy): Eukaryota > Metazoa > Chordata > Aves > Charadriiformes > Charadriidae > Anarhynchus > Anarhynchus alexandrinus. The sequence goes on along the minus strand of VUYV01000023.1, from coordinate 3,806,416 downwards.
AAGATTTCCACATAACTGTAGGCAAAATTCATTTTTAACAGAAGATTCAATAATAGTGGAGAAACTAATCTATGTGAAGAAATTTTAAATCTACTGATTCAACAAAATATTCACAAGGTGAAGATAAACCCCCTATTCTTCAGCACAGTAAGGTAACTTCAGGCAGAAGAAAATAAAAAACAATTTAAAAATAAAGCACCTGTTCCGTAATCCTTTTAGGCCTTTTGTAACAGCAGCCACTATGAGAAATTCGGCACAAATAAAATGTGATCACAGTTGCAAAGGGATAGTTACAGGCTGTTACCACCATGTGTTCAGTGCAGCAAAGTACGTTCTCAGCAAGCCACGTCTTTCACTAGTGTAAATCAGCCATTCACCAGTGACAAATATAGCTACATAAATGCACTAATTAAAAATAAACTTAGTTTGAAAAACACTTTAGTTGACAAAAATAACTTGAGCAGATGACAGCTGGGATACTTATCCCCGTAGGTCAATAATTTGGATGCTTTCCCTCACTGAAATGAGAGGAGTTACAGTGATTTACACCAGCTGAGGACCTCACCTGCAGTGTTTAGTGGGAGGTCCAACCACGCAGCCCAGAATCCAAGGCTTTAGGGAAAAACAATCACTTGTAAAAGTGATTTAAACATGTAAGGGGTTTAAATATGTATTAAAATACCAGTTTTCTATTGTGGTACCCAAGGTTTTTATGCCTAAAGGGGCTCACAAACAAGGAAAATGCTTATACCTTAGTTTCATTGTCTCAGCATGAAACACACAGATTGTCACCTGTTCAAGCTGCTTAAACTTGCTTAAAATATTTTCCTGGCTAAAGCTAATTTTATCTGGTGTCATTCTGTGGTGCTTTTTGGGTAGTGCTTATTTCCAAGATAATACCCACAAATAGATAATGCATTCTGTGATTTGAATTAAATCCCATGTAAAAGGAGATTTAGTTTTTGTGAGGGTTTCTTCCCTTTAATTTTGCCTAGCTGCTAAAATTCCTGTTTCTACATTTTAACTTTGTAATTATTTGGGCCTTCTACTCCCTGTGGTACTTACAAAGTAATTATCCTACCCAACTCTCTGCATGTTGGCATAAGTGTGCATGCATGTGTTTGCATGCATGAGCCTCTGTCTCTGTGTAGCTACTCTTGCTAAGCCAAGAAAATCCTCCAGAGAGAACGAAGACCAGATCTCAAGGCAAAAGCACAAACCAGCAATCCTCTGTCTTTAAACCACAGCTAGCCTGTGGCTAGAAGTGCAGCAGATGTGCTTAGCAGGTTGTGATCATTAAATTGCAGAAGCAATGAAAATCTATTAACAGAGCACAGTCAGGTACTCAGAAGAAACCAGCAGCATCTTTCTGTCTCACACACAGTCTAACTCTCCTGTACGTACCAGATGCTCTTCTTCATCCCTACTAGTGTGGCCAATGCTGATTCCCTCTGTAGATGTCCTGGGAAATGTATTATGTTTAGTCTCAGCAAGTCTAAGGATTATTTTTTTCATATATGTCTTCAAAAGATATGTAGAATAAACAGTTCATACACAAAATATACGATCATTTTAGTTTGCATTCTTTCTTCAGGCAAAGAGGAATATGTTCGTTTAATTTCTAATCTCTGTTTTGAAATGGGATCTGACAGCTAGCCTCCTGGTTTGTCATTTCTAGCAACCATTTGCAAAATCTGGCTTACCTTTGTAGCAGAACACCACCAAGGAGCTACATTCAGTTCGAGGTATTGCCTCTGATACACTGATTTTTCATTCAAAATACATGTATGCTTGAAGCAAAGATTTGCTTTCTGTGGAAAACCAAAACAAAAACGGGATTGCTACTTTTTTTTTTAAAGGGACAAAAGAAGAGGGGTATGTGTATAAATGTATGAAAACAGGCATATGAATACAATTTGAAAATTTTCTTTGGAAAATTCAAGCAATTTCTCTGTAAACTGATGGAATGACCAAGTGCCTTGCTCCAACAGAGATACATTCTCATAGCATATGTTCAGTGTCTATACTTAATACACAAATACTGTGTATTTACTTATCTTCTAGGCATATGTACAGTGCTCTTCACATTGCAGAGACAGGCTGAATCAATAGTCTGTTACAGTAGCTGTGCTGCTAATAGACATTATCCTTTCTACTAAGTCCTATTGTCATTCTTACTAAGAAAATCTGAAAGGCTGTGGTGAACAGCAGGAGCTGAATTACAGCAAAAAAAATATTATCAGCCTAGCTCAAAGCTAGTAGTACAGGGAAGATTATTGTCCTGAGATTTAACCTCATCTTTGTACACCTGCAAGATCTGAATAAGTGAAGCCCTTCTATCTGGGTGGCTTTTTTTTTAGTTGTCCTTTACACTGGACCTTTAAAGTTTCACTCATCGCTGGGATAACTATGAACATGTGGAGGTGCATGACTCTCCCTCTCTATGCAAATCACTGGGTAGAAAGTGCGTGAAGAGACTATTATTGTGCAAGAATTCAAATTTTCAATGGAAAACTGGGGAATTTCCATTATGTTCAAGCAAATTTATCCAAATGAAAGCATTGCGTAAGTAATGTTTGAATAGTGTATAAATTAAACCATGAAAGCATCTAGTCATTCATTTTAATTGCTAAAGTGCCTCAAGGGGATTACATTAGATGAAGAAGGGCCCTTGGAAGGATCGTAATATCTCTCATGGGCAATACCGAAAGCTAAGAATACAGCAGCAGTTGCTTTTACACCTCACAGAGGAACAAAGTTCAGATAGAGATACAACAAATAAACTATTCTTTATGTTCATAAGAAGATCATAAAAGTCAAACATGGCACAGATGTGCATTACCTGAAATGGGGAAAATTACCTGTAACGCAAATCTCAGTTTTGCATTTCCTCTCAGTTGGAGCAAAAGGCTGCAGTTCAAACACTGGTCTGATGATATTCTAAGAAGCAGTAGCAATAATTGTTTTCCTTTTGATGTATAGCTGCAGCAGCAAAAGAAGAACTGGTTTTATTAATTACTAGCTAAAAAGCTGCTGTGTATGCTTTTTTGTCTTTACAGCCATCTGGTTCAAGATGAAGATAAAAAGTAGTAGAAAGTTATTGAAAAATGAAACAATTTCAAAAGATGTAAGTAATGTAGTGCTAGAGATTAAACAGAAATTTCTAGAAGCAGCTAACTTAACACAAGACCTTTATTGCACTAGGCTGAACTGAGCCAGGATTTATAAAAAGGACATTTTTTAGCACATCTTACTGTAAAGACTATGCCCAATATTTCTTAAAAAAAAAGGCAGGAGAGCATCTGTTGCTCACCCTGTGGCCAGTCAGGCCCAAACCACTACAAAATTGAATGACATTAATAAGTATAATAAGATCACTTTAAAAAGAAACGTCATCAAATAGATTTGTAGGTACAGCCACAAAAGAAAAATGTTTACTTATTACTGACCTGTAGAGTCGGTGTGTGTGATTTAATCTGGATGGCAAGACATCACCCTTGGTTATGCATTAGCAAGAGCCCCTGACTTCAGTAAAATTATCACTCACTCATCCCAGGGTATAATTCAGCCAATAAAGGATGCACAGCCAAAAATGTGTTCTCATCATCTTTTAAAATTGGAGCGTGGCGTTCGCAAATAGAAATACAGCAGTAGGGACAAATGTGGGAACAAATACACATAAGTCTGTAAAGCACTGTCGTCACATCCTGTGACATGATTGCTGAAATCTGTCAAAAATCAAGCTATGTTTCCTCACGTTTACAGGCAGATGCTAAGATTGCAAGGAAAATTTCTTGTCTACTGACTTGTGAAGGATTTGACCTGTGTTCATTACAAAGAGAGGAGAAAAACTGTAAATGATAAAGCCTAGATGTGTCACATCTGCAAAGCACTGCAATTCCATCATGGCATTTACAACAGTAAGTAGTACGAATCACATTGTCCACATCTGCTTTATGAGTTTCAGAACCTATTTTGTCTGATTGCTTTGCTATTACTTGCACTGTCTGTCCTAGCAGGGATGGTTAAGAGCTCCAGCAGCTCTCCAGGGTCTGTCTGAATGGCTGCCCTACAATCAGAACGCTTGAGCTGGGCTTACCGAAAATCGCATATACGTGTATTTTTCCTCTCCATAAGCAGGGTGTCGTAGCAGGTTTTTGCAATTTCCTTGGCTCTTAAGGCAACTCAGAAAAGGTACGTGCTGCTTGATTTTGGGAATGCTGTACAGTGTAAGGGAATCTGGGATTAAACATCAGAGCAAAGCCCATAAATTCCAGGAATCCCAGGATGAGCAAACTGGGTAAGTGTTTGAATACATCATATGGATCTAAGATGGATGTGTCACTGTGTTATTACTCAGGGTCCTTCCACAGAGCTCAGGAATACTTATCAATGTGGATATACATTCACAAGAAAGCTTTGCAGTGTTTCTGACTAGTCTGCTTAGAGTTTATAAAATTCACAGGGGTATGTCATTATTCTTGAGCTCCATCATGGTGAAGGATGCCACTGCTCTAACAGCTGTGGTGGTGTAAAGCATTAGAGAATGAACGACAGAAACAATGCAGAAAAAACAGTACAAAAGTGGAGACAGCCTCATGTAGAACTGCAGTGGGGTGGGACTGGGGGAACCCCAGGCAATTACTTGATAAGGGTTGTTGTGTTGGTCATGCCTACTTCAGGGTGTGCTTTTATCTCCAGCACTTGCTAAAACCCCCTGGTGAGAGACTTAGAAATTCTTCCTCTCTTCCTAAAGCTGCTACAGATTCACTGTGCAACAGCAGGGGGTCCTCTAGTTTCTCTGCACACCAGTTTCCTGTCTGCGCGTTGGAGGTCACGTTTCCACAACTCACAAAGGCATTGCAAAGACAAACTCATCAGTATTGGTGAGACCATGGAATACTGCAGTTATGAATTTGCTAGTACATAATCAAATCACAAGATCTGGGCTCCCATCAGCTGCCTCAGTTGAAGTATAACAGCTGTGATGTACCTCATCTAGGGAAGTGAGAATACAGTTCACAAAAGGTTTGTGAGCACCCAGGGCTTTGAAGAGCATATCTCTATTATTTATGTGCTTTTCTCTTTTAGCATACAATAGCTTTCAAGGTTTAATGGCTGATAACAACAAGCAATTGCATGTCACTTACATTGTGTGATATGGGATTAATTCATGCTGTTTAAACAAAGTTTTCACTGTTTCTGAGATGTTCCCTCTTCTCCTACCTTCCCATCTCTCAGAGGAATATTTGCTTTTGTCAGAAGTCACAACAGAAGGATGAAAAATGACGAGACATTACTTTAAAATAGATGGTGTGTCGGAAGAGATTACTCGCACAACACAGGAGGCACTGAGGCAAGAGACTAGAATTGTCAGCCCCACATCAACAGAAAAACCTTCAGCAGACAGGCAACTGGTAATCACGCATCCTGACTGAGTTAAATTGCTTTATGCATAGACACTGTGCATGCCAATTGGGAAGGCTTAAAAGTAGGGCCAACGCTAAAAGTCGTAAAGTGAAAGTGACAGTAAGCAATTCAAATTCTCTTGTAATCTTTATGCTATACTTAACTACTAGAGAGATGTGGGCAATGAATAATCCATGGTTTTAAACTAGCTGTAAGTTATTGAGCTGACTAGTTTTAGCCTATCTGGCCCACTTAAGTGTTTGGCAGAAACATGGATCAAATGTAGCACCAGTTTCTGGAACTCTCTCCCTCGTCCATTCCTGCTCATTCTCCAGCTCTTGTGTTTAAGAGACACTATTCTAATTCCTTGCTGATATACCCAGTTGCATCAACTGCAAGGTAAGTATTGCACTTAAAAGTGACATAGTTGGACTACCACTTAGGTTAGCTGTAAAACAGGTTCTGTATCTAGAACTGATAGGGAATCCTACAGCAGAAGGTGTAATTAAATGCTATGTTCTCATCATAGACTGTCATGGTTTTCTTTTGTACTAGTATTATTTTCAGTTTTAAGTCATTTCTTTCTGTAGTTACCACTTGTTTACCCAAGGTCTTCTGTTCAAATACCTTTTAGACATACGTAGTGAGACATACCAATGAACCAGGCCCCAGACTAGCACCATTTGTCTAATTTGCATCTTTAGTTCCCTACTCTGAAATGCAGAGCTCTTTGATAGGAAAAGCTTCAGATGTGATCTGTCATTGGCTTGGTTTTATGAAACAAATTTAAGAGATTTTGCAAAATTAAACTTAGACCCTCCCTTCTCATAATCTCTTTTTTTCTCCTTTTCTATTGAATGGAGATGGGTAAAAATCAAAACTTTATTTTTAAAACTCCTAAATACTACATTTGAAATGTACGGGCACCTAAGAATAGGTTTTCATGTTAGGTCTTATTTAACTTCGTGATTTTCACAGGTCTCCAATGATGACTAAGCAATCTGTGTGGAATGCCCTGTGGAAAAGTTCTTCTGTAGAAAGACAAACACTTTCTTTTTGTCCTTAGCTGTCATTTATTAAAACCTGTCCTGCAATAGAAGCACAGAAACGTTACTGCTGTTATAGAGCTTGCCACCTTGTCATTTGATGATATTGATAATTAATACTGTTAATACTATGCCATGGATGTGTTTGGGGATGAAAACCCATGGCACCAGAGAGCCCTACACTTAAAGCATGATTTCATGTGGTTTAGATTTTTTTTAAAAAAAAAAAAAAAAAAAAAGAAAAGAGTAGTCTAGAAGTCACTTTCAGGGAAAAGGAAGTTTTATTATGAATTGGCTTCTTCCTTTTTTGTTTATATTTTGAAATCTTAATGAAGAGCTCATCCTTTTGTACTGGAAAAATATGAAGTTGAAAATGTATACTGCAATGTCCTACTACTTATAGTCAGAAGCAGTTCGCAGACAGGAAAAAATGCCCAGGAAAAAACCTGAATGTAAATTCCTAAGCTTTGCAGAAATTGAGAATATATTCAAAGCAAACACACTCTGGAGTTTGAGAGACATAATTTCCAATGACTTGCAGTCTTCTGAGATTTGGTGATTCAAGATTAGAGCAACCCAGAAGAGAAAGGGAGGAAGCAGCAAGGTTAACCACCCACAACTTAAATCTTCTTTGTGGAATTAGTCCGGATGAACCAATACATTATATGAGCATTTTATGTTTGTTTTAGTATGTGCAAACTAAAGGCACTAGGAATTAGATCTCCCACCTAACACAGAAATCGATCATTTGCAGCCTGGTTAGCCCAAATGGCAAGGAAGGTACTTCAGAAAGAGTGTTTGAGTCAGACGGCTTTATAGGAAAGAAGTATCACTCCCAAATGAATCAAACGGTGGTTTATTTTTTGATGTCAGGCACAGACACAACGCAAAAAGGCGAGTCTCCTCAACTAGCAAATCAAGACTCTTTCTCACAATATACTAATACCCGTCACTTACTATTTCACCAAGGTCTGTTTCCCAGCAACAAGAAATACTTGCCTGCAGAACAGCAACCTTACATCTGCTGATAAAGATCACAATCCTCTAAGAGACAGACAGTATTTCTCTAAGAAACTGATTTTTTCCCCTCTGTACAACACTGATGAGCCCTTCCTTTGTGCTAAGTAGGCACGGATTCAGCATCAATCTGCAAAGAGGAGCCAGCAAACCTGCAAAGAAGCCAGAGAACACAGAACTGGATCCTGCAGACTTTTGTCCATGACGTTTGTAAGGTCTGATTGGAGGGCACAGAAATAGCTAAGGCGGTATATTAGCTAACAATAACTGTCTGTAGATTTTACCCTTCTTCCCTGTACCTTGTACTTCTCTGTCCCCAGACACAGGGAAATAAATAAATGGAATGGTCAGGGAAGATACAGGTTTCCCCACTGTTTTTTTTAACTTTTTATTCAGGTTATTAAGATGAAATAGACACATGCCTTACTTTTTTTTAACTCTTATTTATGTTTATGTAGTACATTAAATCAAGTATGAAGATCATTATTCCCCTATAGCTGTTTTTAAATACAGCAAAGGAATATAAATCTCTTAAAGTGGAAGAAGAATAAAGAATTACCCCAAATCATCTTATCCATATCTTAAATAACGCAATTCAGAATTCAGCTCTATTACTCTCCACTTTTAAAAGTCACAATAACATGCAAAACATGTTACAAAACAGTACATCTTTATAAGCAATGCTGTTATTCTAGCAACACATTTGCAGTCTCAGAAGACAAACAACCAGAGAAGAGACAGTTTTCTCCAGCTTTTAAAACTTTTGGCAGCAGTGCATTTAATCTGGTATTGCACAAGATGACAAAGCAAGCTGTTTAAAGAAAAATACGGCTTTAAATCTGCAACATTTGAAAGAAAAATCTGAGTGGGACACAGAAAAAAGGGCTTGTTAACATTTAAGTGAAACTGCATGCCAAAATTCATTTAAGCACTACTTTACAATCAGGCCTTTATTCCCTGATCCAAAAACTAACAGTGAATATATCTATATCAGTGGTGTACAGAGTAACAAAAAAATCTGGGCCAAATTTTGCAGTCTCTGTGGCAAGAGTTTCAGCCCCGAATTTGATTAGAAAGCCACTAGATTGCTGCAGCTTTTAACAATAAACAAAGGTTGAGGTACTTTTATTTACTTGCAAATCTGTCAGTGGATCACCTAGCTATCTTTTCTCCTCACAAAAGCAAACTTAGGAAGGATGTGATTATCAAGCTCCCATAACAGAGTTAAAAAAGAGTTAATAGACAAAAGCCACAGTTTAGAAAAATCTCTTTTTTTTTCCAGGTATGGAATATGTGAGTACTGTTACCTACCACTTTATTTCTTTTGTGCAGACATTTCCCCCATACGTCCCTTTTCATGTGTTCAGATATTTTACTGAATAAAGTTTCACACACATTTCCAGTGGATTGCAGGTCATCTCTTAGGTTTCATATTTTTGTTTTTCAGTCAGAAGTCCAAAAATATGGTTGAACCAAGCTCTCCTACTGTATTACAGCTACCTTCATTACCACTGACCCTGTTATCTGCTGCAGTGTCCTGTGATCAGAGGAAGCTGCAGGGAGTGCCCTGTCTTAAATTCTTACAAGAATTAAAATTAACAAACAACAAACTTCTCCAAGCTTCTGTGTACTCCAGACTTTAAATAAGGAATAGATCAAAATGAGGGGGAATCACAAAAATCCTGAGCAAATAACCTGCAGATAACTTCTCAATAAAAAAGTAGGAAACAGTTTGTAGCCTTAGAAATCCTGCCAGTTAAAGAACAGCTAACTGAGCACTAGCTGCTCGCATGTAAGCAGAGTTTACGGAGAAACTGCACCCATATCGCTAATTTGCCTGGTGACGGGTTATATCCTTAAGGGCTGATTTGAGCTTCTCCACCACAGTGTATTCTGTGGTTGTTGCTAATAAGTGAACAGCTTCTGAATTAATATCTCTGAGACTGAGAGGCACCCGGGGGAATCTCCTGACCTAGCAATGCTGAAACTGCAGCTGTGAAAACGTGTGGATAGCAGCACGCGCGGTATTTCAACGTGTGAATTGGCAGCTGCGCATGTGCATGGGGGGAGGGCACGTGTTTCTAAGGGTACCTGTGGGCCTTTGAAGGAGGTACCCATAGACACCTTTGAAACATATCAGGCTTAAAAGAGGAATATATCACAAGACAGCGACTTATCACTCGCTGTCTTTTGCTGGCTATCACTATGTAAAACTCAATCGTTTTCAAAATTTGCTCTTTTACCTTGCTTTTCCTGTTTTCTCTTTGTTTGGGTATATTTTTCCATTCACGTTGCTTCAGTGATCTTTTGAATTATGTTATTGTTTCAAAAGACGCTTCAACAAAAAATAAAACACCATCTGCCAAAAGCTGTTGTCACTGTAGTTTGTTTTACAATTATACAGCAGTATGCTGAGGGGGTACTCCTTCCTGTTCCTAGAAACACTCTTTGCTCTTGCAAAATTAGTCTGTTAGATAGTTATTCTACTTTTACAGAGCTTTTTCTTCCAGACATTTGCAATCAAAGACCTTTTTTTTTCCTTATCTTTTTTACTTACAAACCACTTTTTTCCTCACCCTTTTGACCCATATTAAACTTATGGACCAATCTCTAAGACCAGCTGTTGCTGCCTGCCTATGTTCCTCTACCTCCTAACAGAGATGACGCTTTCTGTCATACAGAAATACTTTGTACTTTCTTTAGCAAATGTCCTCCATGAATTTTTGGAGCACTTCTTCACTTAATATTAAGTTTATATTTTCTTTCTAATGACTCTCGAAGTCATTACAATTGTCTTCAATTCTCATGTAGAATTCTACTACATTTTTTAAGCAAATAATGAATATGTGCAAAATTAACACATTAAAGATCACCATTTCTTCATTTCAGGTTGATAGCAACTAATTGATAATTTTCTCTAACTGCAGTTTTTCACCCCATTGTCCATCGATGGTACAGAAATTTCATTTGGATCATAAATGCCCCTGTTATGCAAGATTCTTATTTCAGTAAATATATATCAAATAATTGTCTCTTATTAGCTTAATCAGCTGTCTTGTAACAGAAGAAAACTACATTGGTTAGATGGGAATTGTCTTGACAAATCCATGTTGTAGGTTTTTCATGACCTTGTTATTCTCCAGATTTTACAGTTTCATAAGAAGAAATATTTGTTGTCTTGGATTCATCACTTGAGTGATTATAGCTATGTCAGGCAGCTCTTTCCTCTCAACAGTACGTGTCCATATTCTCCATTTCATGGGAGTAGCTTATACATTCTACAGCTTAACAATTTAAATTAAATGATCTAATGATTCTGCAGCTTAAAAAGAAGGGCAATATACTTTTAATTTCTTATTAATGTTTGATAAGATCTAAAAATAAATTATTTTAATGAATTTAAGTCTTTCCTTTAAAACCACAAATGTCATGGTTGTTCTAGGTTGATTTTTTTGTTTGTTTGTTTGCTGTTTGATTAATAAGATGAGACCTGATATTTGCACTTAAATTGCTGCTGTGCAGGAGCTGAGCATTGCACACTAAGAGATTCATGACAAGGTCCAATTCAGGTTGCCAACATCCAAATCTGCTTGTGGTACGTGGCCATTAGTTTTCTTTCTTACCAAGACAGCAGTCCTTCCTCCGAGTTCAATGTGCAAGAATTATTTAAGAACAGGCCCACTTCTACCATGTTATTTATTCACCTTTCCTATGAACAAAGACAAGATGAAATGGTGGAAACAAATTCATAAACAAGCCTGCACATGTTCCAAAGATGATTTTCCTTTTTAGCACCTGTTTACAACCTTGTCCATGACTTCTTTGCCTCATTGTGTCTGTGTATAGTACAGTATAAATATTTTTTTTTGTTAAAATAGCTCTTCCTTATTGTTAGAAATCAACAACATTTTACAAATGTGATTTCTCCACTGTGTGGATTGTACGTTTTTCCAACTAGTCTACCACCCACAGTATTATTAGCAGCACCCAAGAAACACCAGATGACCAAATATACCAGAGAGACTTATTTGAAAGTGAAAATGTTTAAGACTTACATACTAAAGACTGTAATTGGTGATGGCATTTGGTAGTGTTCTGTTAGTTTGAACTCATTAAGTGCAACTGACTGTATTAGTCTTTTTTCTCTCAACACTCAGCTGTCATGTTGTTCCTTGTTCAGGCAGAAAGTATCTTCATCTTGACCATGCAAAGGTAGACCAGAATCAGTCACTTTGCTGTGCCACTATTATTGTCATCTTTACTTATGTAGATCATCAGGATTTAAGCAGAAATAAAATCCCTACCATTCAGGTTGGATCTTCTTTTCTGTAAGCAATCATCTGAACAGCCAAGAAATAACACTGGTTTGGGAGTACTGTAAATGCTTACAAAGAATATTTGTGAAGCAGGTCTTACATGGCCCCTGAATGCACTACGCATCATGGTACAAAATGATGTGAAATCTGAAGTAGAGTAGGGAGGGGCAGTAGAAAATCACATTGAGTCTGGAGATTTTGTCTTCTGTGATGTAAAAATTGTGTACGAAAAAGCAAAGTACATAATAAGCTGCATATAGATGGACAGCTCCTTTTTTTTCCCTCCTAGGCTCTCAACCTTCAGACCAGTGACAACTTCGCTTGAATTAAGACCTGATAGGAAACTGAATGGGACTTCCATATCTAGCCCAATTTAATAAAAATTCTGGTTTCTATACTGTGTTAGTCTGGTTTTGCAAACCATTAATGCTTTGTATGTCAGCCTTTTTATTTTCCGATTTTTTAAACTATAAATAATACTTTGAACGCACACTCAATCTCAGGGCTTTGATTTTTCCCTTTTACAACAATAATAAAATACGAACACCATTCAGGTTACCTGAATACATAATAGCTAGAATAAGTAAATCAACCTAAGCAAGCAAGTTGAACCTAGTTTTATACTGCATCTTCAGATGTTTCTGATGGCTTGAAGAACCTGAAGCTTCATTAAGCAGTGGAACAATAAGCTTCGATACTATTAAATATTTAAAGGGATCACTATAAAGAAGAAAACCTCTGGAAGGTGACTTTGTGAAAAATAAGATTGGGAAAAAGAGATAGTTAGGATCAGAAGAACGAATATCATGGTATTTAGTATCACACATTGCAGGAGTTAAAAATCTCTACAAATCTTCATTTGGTCTAAGAAGAATATAACTACATTTTACAACTTTGAATTAGTTTCAGGCCAAATTTTAAAGCTGGTCCTTCAACAGGAAGGATTCAGAAAAAAATGAGCTCACTCAAGATGTGTATTCAGAGTGTTCAGAAATAAAATAATTTTAAAGCACTATAATTTACATGCAAAGGAATCGTTACAGCTCTATTTCCAAGTTGAAGTGTAAATTCTCTGAACACACATGTGCACAGCTACTAAGACAATATTCAAACAGGATTGATTTTACAACAACTTAGACAAGAAAAATCTGTGCCTAATCATAAGCACAAAAGAGGTGTTTCACAGTGGTTCCATTCACAACCAGCTTGTTGCTGCCAGTTATTTTCAAGGATCAGAACTGAAAACGTGCACAGATCCCTAGATATAACCTGGAAGGCAAGGGTGTCTAGTTTTTTAGGGTGCCAACTACGATTCTTACTATGGCATCGTTGTTATTATTTATGGCTAGGCTGGAGTGGATTTCTTTAACAGAAGTCAAAACAGTTCTGCAGTTATTTACCAATTCAAGAAGACACGGACCAAACATTTAAAAAGCTAATGAAACAGAGGAAAACCACTAGTGACCCATGGCTGGCTAGTAAAGACTTTTACCGACTGCAGGAAGTTCCTTATAATATCCTGCCATGCAAAGAATCTGGCATCCTTTTGCTCTGACCAGGTGAACTCCTTTACAGCCACGATAAAATATTTTTTCCTATCATAAATGATATAACTTGGATGTAAAAACTATTTAAATAACTTATTTTACTTTTCAGCTAATCATATTCAGTAACAGACATTTTTTCAAAGAGTTGGACAGAGGCATTGAAGGTGCTCCACACTTCATCCCAAAACCCTTGCTATGTTTTTACATCAAACTCTGGACTTTGCTTTCCACTGACATATAAATAAAAGGACATAATCATATTCTGCGAATTGTTTCACATATGTTGTAAGGATCATAAAAAAAAGAAACAAAATGAAGACAGATTGTAAAAAGGGTTCAGTGAGGAATAAAAGGGGGGGACGAAAGTGTATAAAACACAAATTATAGATTTGTGGTGACTGATATGGAATCTGACTCAGCGCACAGTGAGTTGCAAGCTGATCTGACACAAAAATATAATGATAGTCTATTCCTTACTTCAAGCTGAATTAAAAATTCTTCACAGATTTTTTAGTCATTCATAGACATAATTTGCCTTTGTTGCTTAACCGTGAATGTCATTTATTTTAATGCTTTATTTTTCTGCCTGCTCTTATTTCAAGTTCTCATCTGTAAATAATCCTACTGCTACTGTGAAAAATACTATACTATTCAAAATCTCCCATTTTCCCTCATTTTGCTTGGAAAGACTTTAAGCATCCACATAAACACTGCAGATAAGTGATCTTAAATTCTCCTGAAAAGAGTATTTCTCATGAGTTTCTCAATTCTTTCTAGGTTCAGCCAGTCAGGAAATAAGATACTGTTGACAATCACTGTGACTTGTACTAACTTGGATTAATTGAAGAAGAGTAGAAGGAAAAACTGCAGTGCAATTGATTAGAGAATCCCTTGTGGAAGTAAATGGTTACTAACTCATGAGAACTAGTATAAGCATATGATAGGCTTTTCTGTAGCTGAGAAGACTCCCATCTATGGTGACAAATTTAGATCAGTTTTTCTATGATACTTTACAGCTGTGTGCCTGTTTATGCCAGGCAGAGGAACCTATCTATCAGTCCAAAGAACCAAATTCCTATTTATGGTTTCGTGACTGGGTGGCTGAACTACCAACCGGTGTTTCAGTCCTTTCTTAATCAGTACCTGAGATTTTGGAAAGACATTTAGAGTAACAATGTTCTTAAAGTACCACGAAGAGAAAAAAGAAGTCTTGTCGGTTTGAAGAATGAGAAGTGTTCCTCTCCACTAAGGGCCTGAGAAATATGGAGACAAGAGTTACTTTCTGTGGATTTAAAAAGTAATCATGTTCCTTTTTCTATTGCTGAAGTTCTTTGTTATTATTCATATGTATCATTTATAGATTATTGTCCAAAAATGAGTTATATACTACGTGGAAGTTAAGCTAAGTTTTATATTATATGTCTACGTCTGACATAGATGACTCCTTTTACTGACTTCAGTTACAGTCTCTCCTTCTGATCTTAACAGTTTTTCACAAGCAACTCTCACACCCATGGTTAAGACTGCGTTATTATTATTCACTGAAATAGCATTTAGAAGCTGGACCAGGAACTCATGCAGTCAAACACAGTGCAAGCCCATAGTTAAAAGGCTATGACCGTGCACAAGACACAGTGGCCAGCTTCAGCGAGGCCAGGGACAATATCATTTCATTCTCTTATCCTCATGCTGGACCCTCCGCGTGCTGTTGTTAGTTTTAGCTTTTCACTTTCTGTAGACACACATTTAATTTTGGGTGCTTAATCACCATTAATCACCACTGTTAGCAAGTAGTTATTTTAAACCATTTTCTGCAGAGCATCCCTTATCATTTGTTATCATCTTCTTTTTCACCAACTGGCTGAATTTCATTCATTTCAGTTTGGGGGCCAGAAGAGCTGAAGCTGAACGTATAAATACTATCAGTCAATGCTGTAACCAGCTTCTTTAGAAAACAAACCATAACACAAATCTTTTATTTTTTTGCCATGTTTGAGTAAAACTAACAAGTGTGCTTTACTGCTTACATTGCTTTCATCTTTCTCAGCTGTTAACAAAAGCATAAAACTAAATGGATCCACTACCAGGATCCAGAAAACGACACAATAGGTAAAAGTTTAAGAAATCTGTCTCTCATATTAGCTTAAAGGGCAGAAAATGCTTGGCAAATCATTTTACCCCTTTGTAACTTAATGTCCCTAAAGAATAATTCTTTTTTATAAACACTTTCATACCTCATTGGAGTAGTAGCACATATTGTAAAGAAGTTGTTCTGTTCTGCTACTGTTAAGTCCTGAGAGATACTGCTTTAGAATCCTTCTGGTCACATACAGGAATTTCTTTCTAATAAAATTTTCCTCTAACTAATGTTGTTATCAAATATTTAAGCGGCACTGAATCAAAAAGACTTTCTGCTTGTTGGAAGAAAGAAAGAACACATTAAATGAACTGCTAAGTAGCCTTATTAATAGGAAACATCTGTTAAAATAATGTGTGTGCACAGTGTTATTGCCCACTATGTGCCCTGTTTTATTTGTTCTATATTGTTCTCCATCCCACAGCTTGGAAGCAATTTACTGACAAGGAATTACTGATTTTTTCATCCTAATGCATTTGGTACAGCAGAGACAGCATTTTGCTAATTTTGGGCCTTGATTTTAATTTGCACATAAAAAGAATTCTGTTAAAAGAACACATTAAGGCTGTAAAATCAAGCACTTGAAACCTGAGAAATAAAAAATGCAAAGTTGTGTCCCCACAGAAGAAGAAGCTCTTGTGTCTTGATGTAGTAGTGGTAGCAGTAGTAGTAGCAAGACTAAACAAAATATGGTGGTCTTCCTACCTCTGTGCTAAGAACTGTTGAACTGCTTTTTCTGCAAGTTTTGGGTTTGGGGGGAGTATTTTGACCATTTAACCTAGGGTACCAAACTGAATATTTCAAGCAAAATGGCTGAAGTATTGCAAAGTCAATACAGTGAAAATAGCATCTTGTAATTGGTCAAGTAATCTTAATGCTAACCTCTTTTTCATTAAATGGTTGTGAAAAGCCTAATGTGTTTTGAAAGTCAAGTCAAAAGACTGATAATGGCACTTCACTGTGCTCCAATAATCTCATGACGCTCATAAGTGAAGTATACATCACATAATGCCTGGAAATGAGAACGCCGTTTCCTTACCTTAATGCTAAAGCACTGGGACACAAAAGATTGCAGAGAAACTTTCTGACAGAAGCAGAAACAGCGTCCAGATAGCCTCACTCAGTATTTGAGCCACAAGACACTATTCCCTTCATAAAAGCACAAGGCTGGATAATCATATAAAAGATATAGAAAGTCAAGCTGAGAAACCTGAAAATAAATCTGAAATGATGAAAGCTAATAAGAGCTTTGCAGCTGGTGTGAGACAGGCTAAATGGAGCTTGGAGAGGAAAATTGAAAGAATGGAGACTTGTAGGAAAACTAAATATGTAGGACTGCTGACAATTCCTACAGGTAAGGGGGAAGAAGTCCCAGAGGGATCCAGAGAGAAATATTAGATGTTGATAAGGAAAATTGTTCTTGCTACAAGAAATACTGTCAGAAGAACTCTCACTGGAGACCGAGGGAACAGAAATGAAGTATCTCTAATAACTGAAGTAAAGTCAGCTGCATACAGACTCTGCTCTCACGCGGGCACAGATCATCACGAATTGCATGTACAGAAAGCTCCAGGTAATCCTATTCAGGAGAACGCTTTTCATGATACTGTTAATCTTCATTCTGCAGAGCTGTGCAGTGAAGTCAGTGAGGTGCCCGGACAACGCTGCTGCTGTAGCTCAGAAAGGAAATGCTGTTTATTAACAAAGAAAGATGGCAGCAAAATCAAAAATCACCATCTGTAAGTTAGACATCACCTAAAGCACTTCAGTAGAGGGTTTCCCCCTTCATTGGACACATGGTAAAATTACAAATGTGCCCAGAATTAGCATAAATCAAGTATAGCTCCCCTGCAGCTGTTGGAAATTCAAGGTTGAAAGAACTGTGTACAAGAAAATTTTAGCTTTGTTTATGTTTCTCCATGGATAGACTGTCTGAAATGATCCTTTTTGAGAAGAATGGAAATTTTAACATCCAAGGCTTAGCCTTCTTGCATCACTGCAATAGAATAAGAGCAATTAATTTTAAAACCAGAAGACCCTAACACAAGCGAAACAGGCTCATAAGCCTGACCTTTAAGCTCCAAATTATGTTGCTTTGCATGGATTGCTACAAAAAACTTTCCTTTGTATTTGGCAAAACACTTGCTAAAACACAATCTAGAGAATATAATAAATGATAAAAATATATATTTTGGCATATTTTTCATCTAAAGAAAAAAAGATATTTTATCCTTTTGCCATAATTGAACCTTGTTACTATGAGAACAATTTTAGCCTCTTTCAGGAAACAAGAATTCAGTTAATCATGCACATCTACTACCTGCTTGCCTATTTCTATTTCTCCACCATATATTTTTTTAAGCAGTCACCTTCCATCCATGCTGCCCATGGCTGGGGCTATCTCTGCTCACTCTGTGTGTGAGATACCTGGTGGGCCAGTGGGTCCCTTTATGGACTTTGATTCATCAAAGCAAGGTTTGTGTCTCTAACCTTCAACCAGCTCCAGAGTCCAAAACTTGGTGGGACTTGGTATTCCTGAGGTTTGTTTGCTCAACCAACTGCAAAAGTCTAATTTTCTTTGGAAACCAGGCTAGAGTCAACTTTTTGTTGGTCTGCACCAGGCATGAAGCTTGGCCATAAAAAGGTAATGATCCATCATTTGAAACCATAAGAGGATCACCTCAGCCAGTTGGGTTCCTAGTGGAGAAGAGGGCCACATTAGAGAAAGTGGTTCTGATAAATGACTTTGTGTATCCTACGTGCAGAACTGGTCCAAGAAGCCCCAGATTGCTGCTACCCATTACAGGGAATGACAGGTTTTTGCCGATGAATGTTCCCAGTCACTATTTTGGCACTAGCGCTATAATGTGGATGGGAGCAGACTATTGTTGGGCACTTGTAGTCATAAGACCAGCCCTGTCAGCACAGATTTACATGGTCTGTGCAAGCAAATGGGAACATCCTTTAATTTTCACCTACAGATGTGTGTATTTATGGCCCTACCAAGTGGCCCAGCTTTGTCACTGATATAGCCACACATCTGCCTTGCTCTTGTCATCACTTAGCACAGTTTAAAATGTCACCCTGCCTTACTGCTGAATAACAATACATACAGAGATAAGAATTTGGTTAAAGGATGCAAGAAGAGAAATGTATGCCACATTTCTACATCTCTGCATTCAGTAGCAGAAAAGCAGTAATACTGATATGCAAATACCTATATAATGCCTGAAATAATGTGCACAGATAAACCATAGAAATTAAAATCACTGGGAAAATTGATAGTCAGTGCATCCCAAAGGTTATTATATGGAACAGAAGAAAGAAATAAATCATAAACATTACTTTCTAAAAAATGAATATTTTATGGTGATTTAGCAGATATGGCTCCATGTTTCCTTTAGAAATTTTTCTGAGATTTATATTATCTCTTCCAGAATATTTTAAACACATCTTTAAACAACACATGGTAGCTGATTTTGCAAAATGAGCAAATGAAATCTTCTAATTTCATTTGCTAAATAAGTTATTTTATAGCCTATTTGGTAAAGAAGCCAAGTTTCTGATTGTTTTACATAATGGACAGAAGCTGCTGACTATTCTCTAAATGAGGTAGTGAAATTGCCTATTGTTCTGGAGAAGCAATTTTTCAAAATCATCCTAACTTACATATTTGCTGGCTGAGCCTATCAAATTTACTCACAGAACAGCTTTCAGAAAGTTGCAGACAGTAAACATATTTACCCACAGCTTCTGTGTAATGATTCATGCAAAATCTAAACAATTGTTCATATTCCATATCTTTCAGACATATTAGGAGAAATTAAATTTTGTCCTTAGCTTGCTGAAACTTTCATATAGGATGAACAGCCTTTAAGAACATGACAGATCTGGTCCAAAGCTCCAGACTCAAGATTTGAGTTAAAATAAAAGAATGCATGAAATGATATGACTTTGACATTTCACATCAAAGTCTTTCAGAGGTTTCAATATTGTGAACACCAACCTGGGCTTTAGCCTGAAAGATATTTTTCTCAAATCAAGTTCTGAATCTTAGTTTAAGGTCACAGTCCAAACATAATAGAAACATCCAAATGTACCAACCTATGAGGTATAAATGATATTTTCAATCAAAGTTCAAATCAAACTTTCTTGGCACTGCCCATCTACAAAGGTAGGTAGTGCCTGGAGCGCTGTGATAGAGGGATACAGGTTTTTTAGGTAGGAAAGGCTGACAAAGTGAGGAGCTCTGCCTTGGGATGGGTCAGGAGTCAGTTAAGAGCTTATGGATCAAGATTGGCAGGCAGACCAACATGGGTGTCATTGTAGTGGATATCTCCTTAGGCCACCTGATCAGGAAGAAGTAGATGAGGTTTTCTTCAAACAACTAGAAGATACCTCACATTCACAAGCTGTGGTCCTCAGGGGACTTTAACTACCATGATATCTGCTGGAAGGACAGTAGAGCAGGGCTCAAGCAATCTGAGAGGTTTCTTTAGTGCATTAATGACAATGTCCTGGCACAGAAAACTGAGAAACCAACAAAGGAAAGGTGCTCTGCTGGAACTGATACTTAATGAAGAAGGAAGAACAGGTCGGGGACGTGAAAGTCAGAGGCAGCCTTGGCTGCAGTGACCATGAGATGGTGGAGGTCAGGATCCTAAGGGGAGGTAGTAGGGCCAAAAGCAGGAACATAGACCTAAATTTCAGGAGAGCAGATTCAACATCTTCAGAGATCTGCTTCAAAGAATTCTGAGAGATACCCTGGAGAGAAGAGAGGTACAGCGGTGTCAGCTGGTAATCAAGGATCACCTCATCTGAGCTCAAGAAGGGCCCATCCTGACAAGTAGAAAATCAAGCAGATGTGGCAGGAGGCCTCCATGGATGAGCAAGAGATACTGACTTAACTCTGACATAAAAAGACAGAGTACAAGAGACAGAATCAGGGGCAGGTGACCCAGGAGAAGTACAGAGCTGCTGTCTGATCTTGCAGGGGTCAGGTTACAAAAGCCAAGGCCAATCTGGAGTTGAATCTGGCAGAGGCTGTGAATGGCAATGATAAAGATTTCTACAAGTATATAAATGACAAAAGGAAAACTAGAGAAATTTTGGGCCCACTGCTGAATGTGTCAGGGGAACTGGTGACTCAGAGAAGACTCAGAATGACTCAGAGAAGGCCAAGGTACTCAATGCCTTCCAAAAAATGTTCCTAGAAGTATTAAAGTTACATTAGCATGTGTCTCTCAGCTATTCCGGGCTTTATAAAGCTGTTAGGGATTGCATTAGAACAATACAGAGCCATTCAGACTATCATAGTGACTGTATTACAGACCTTGTGTCTAAAAGCTATTTCTTTACTGCCTTACATGGGGCCGCTGAAGGCTTCACAGTCATCTTTCAAAACATTATACAAAGATGGATAGGAAGTCTTTTGCCATTTCAGACCTGGGCAAAGTGAGAAATGCAGAAAGTAAAATCACTGAAGTACAAAGCCCTTGCGCATTTCATTGTTTTGTAGAAAGCTCTTGTTTGCAAGGGACAGAAGCTTTAGCAATGGTTACGTGCGCTAGTGTGCATCTATCTGCAAAAGAAAAGTTCATCTTCACAGAAACTGGCTTAAACGTTTGGAGAAAGGCAACATTTTTTTTTGTAGCACAGGCAGTAGATAAATTTATACCAGAAGAAATTGGATCTGTAGCGGTGTGGAAGTTCAGCACATGGAAACCGCAATTTGCCTATAATAATAAAAATCCAATCGTACATGAAGAGCTTAATACACCCAGACTTTTCTTACTGTATAGACAGTATCCTGAGAAATAATGAAACATTTTCCTATTGATGTACAACAGAAAAGCAAACTATGCATGATGTGATCCCTCTTTCATGGCACCTCCATAGATTGCGGGATTAACAATTGGTAAATGATCCTTTTAATTCTAGTTCATTGACCTGAACAAAGCTCAGGGCAGACATTTTCAGTTTGCTGTTCCTACAGAAATTGATAGTCTATTTAGGCATATTCAGACTATTATTTATAGCCATTTTTAATGTAGAATTAGGTCACAAGAATAACACCTACTTACTTACATCCATGAAGAAATAATGGCAGCATGGTAGGTCTAGGCCTCTGCAGAGCAGGATTCACAGAGTATATGTCTTTCCAAGGTACAGAATTACTCTTTTCAATCAAACATGCAGGTGTCTCAGAGGAAGGAAGTCTGACTTTCTTCATTCATTAAAACCAAAATACAGGTTTAGCAGACCAGTAGATGTATTTCTCAAAAGGGAAATTAGGAGTGATTAGTGAAAATGTAGGACACTGATTTTATCCTGAATGCTGTACAGGTAACTAGTAATTTTAATGAGCGTCAAATTCCATTTTTTACCTTCTCCAGGCATTGATAGCCAGTTCATTGGTCCTGCTGGCTTGCACTGTCATTGTCCATCATAATTGCATAGAGGACTGTGTTCACAGGGAGAAAAATAGTTACTTAGGAAGTCAGAAGTTATTCAGCTTGTTGTGCAAAGGACAGCAGGAAGCCTGAAATGAACTCTTTTCAACAGATAACTAGCACAGAGAGCATTGTGATGGGGAGTATTTTGCACTGATTTCCTTTGCAATTCCCATCCATGGCAATTTTACAATATAAAAGCCATAAAAATGTTTACTCTAAAATTCCAGAGCTCTGCTGCCTTTGAAAGATGTACACAACTAAATCAGCCCCCTGTAGTTAAACTAGACACAGAAAAGATTAAATTGTCTGTCATTCTGTACAAAAGCTTAGAACAAATCAGTGATTCCTGTGCAAAATACATCTGAATAACACATATATAATGGCTGTATAAATCGTTCTTGCTGCAGGGAAGAAAAGCCACTGAAACCTAAAAGCCACTGGTGTTCCAGATTATCTTCACTTAGGCCTTCATGCTAATGGCTGGCATATCCTTTTCCCAAAAGCTACACCCTTTATTTCATGTGCACCTTCTTCATGGTGGCATACGATAGACAAGAGCATGTGAGAGGGAAAATGGAGGCCCTCTGCATACTCACCTCTGTCATTCATGGGAAAGTCATGGACTTTTTGGCTCTTATGCTTAGACCTGCCTCCTTTGCACTGCCACTCAAATTATGTGTTGCTGTGTTTACTGGAGATCCATGTTAACAGAAAGATTTGAGGGATGGTGGTGTCAGAATTCTGGATGGTTTTCTAAAACAAAGATGATTCTCTCTTTTCATTTTTCATTTGTCCAACATATTTAGATTTGAAGCAGTAATTCCAGATTTCTATGGAAAACAGGGTTTTTTTTCCTTCTAGACACTAAAGTATTCAGGCTACATGCTATTCCCGTTCCCCATGTAGTGTCTTTCTCTTTTATATACTCCAAATATTTTGGGATAGCTACAGTGCTGTATTCTACATTGGCATATTGCTAAGCAAAAGAGAGCACCAACTGGATACAGACATAATTCAGAAGACAAAAATAATAAATTTGTGTAGGATATGCTAATAAAAATGACAAATCAGTACTAACTATGTTGACTGAGGACAGAATATGTAACACTAAAGTGTATATCTCATTATGTCTGTTTATTGACACCAATATTGCAAGACAAAAATAAGAAATCCTACATCCTGATCAAGAAAAACATCGTAGCAATTAGCTAATCAAATGATATACAGCTAGTTTGAGTATAATGTGCAGTAATTAGAACTTGAAATAACAGGTCACAATATTTGTCAGTACAGATAAACTAAATATATTATGTGATCAGCCTCAGTAGCAAGATTTCATTGTTTATATTTACTTCTGTGGTACATACACAGATGTAATTCCCTGTATTTTGGAGGTCTCAATCCATGAAATCTGAATACCAGCAATTTTTAAAAAGAATGTATTTGCTTTGTAATATAGCTTCCTTGTTCATATATATTGCTGTGTGTACTTACTGGTATGGTTACACTTTAACTTGAAAAACGTCCCTTACAAGTCATTTCATCTTTTCTACAAATTAATAAGAATTTACTTTCCTATTAATAGCACTCAAACATATCCAGAAAACTACATGATATTCAGCATTTGTGTCCTAATACATTAAAGTAGAATAATCCACCCAACTATTAGGATTAAGGCAGAGTTATCAGGGAAGTATTTTTTTCATCTTATATTTTTTTAATTTTAGCAACTTCTTTCTATTTGCAGATGCAAAATTGTCAGAATATCCTGAAAGAGTCAAGGTCAAATATTTTTTCATAGTTCATAACTGTCATTTTTTTTCACCTGACCTGCAAAACCAAGATGTGCATTTTTACAAAGTGACTGACCTGTCTTCTTTTTGTGGCCCAAGGTTCATCACCTCATGTTTTAGATTGTGATACTGAGTTTGTATTCTCTCATCGTCATCTACCACTAAGCCATAAAAGACTTCTGTGTTCATTCAAACAAACAGATCACCTTGCAGTCTTGGTCCCAGTGACAGGGACCCTTGAAGCACCAGAGAGCCTGTTTAGCTCCCCCATTTTGTTCAGCCTAAATTTTTTACATCTAGGCTGTGGTTTGGGAGAGAAAGCCCAGCAACACGTGATCAGCTGAGAAGAGGACAGCACTTCTCATACCACATTGTAAGTAGCTTAATGGAGAAGATAATGGCTTACAAGGGTATCAGTTGTGGATTGTATGATCCCAAGAAATGATAGCAAAGCAACTAAAGAAATTGTTGTGTCTATACACTGCTATGACAACCTTCAACTTCAATAAATATGTGCTGTTTAATGATACATGTACAGAAGTAGATTCGACGGGGGAAGGGGGTATTATTGGGTTTGCCCAAGACCAGCCAAGGGAGGTCGTACTAAGGAAAGAGGAGCAAGGTACTGGTGAGGGCCTGCAGCCCTTAGCTCCAGTATGCGCTGGCTACACTGCAGCAGGATCACAGTCTTGCGTAGATGAGCCAGGAGCTCGAGGACCAACAGGAGCCAATGGGGAGGCACCGTTAGTACACGGCAAAGGAATGCCGCCTGGAGAGCAGCGCAAGGTAAGTACAGCTGCTCCA
>VUYV01000023.1:3694440-3773551 GCA_008711295.1 Anarhynchus alexandrinus | reverse complement strand
GGGAAGGGAAGGGAAGGGAAGGGAAGGGAAGGGAAGGGAAGGGAAGGGAAGGGAAGGGAAGGGAAGGGAAGGGAAGGGATGAACAGTGACAAGAGACACTATAAACAAAAATCTCAAGCCACACAAAGCTGAAAGTTTCAGCTTATAGATTTTTATAAAGTTATTGATATCAGAGTTGTTTAAGCTCAGACAGAATTGAGTTTCAGATAAGAAGGGTGAAGAAATACGTTAACCTTCTAATGAGAACTGTAATGCTTGTGGATAATCTTTGATCTGAAACAAGCTGACCATTGGATCAGGCTCCAAAACAACATGAAGAGCCTCAAGCATTAAAATATTACTTTTTTGCATATAATTTTTGGTCCAGATAAAGTTTCTTTGTAATTAAGGAGTCAAATCAGGCCTTATTAGCATACACTTTTTGATGTAAAAGTGAAAAAAAAAACCCCAATGTTATGTAAAACTCCCTTTGATTAAACTGTTTTATTGCAAATTTAAGACAACATCACATTTTCTTGCATGAAAAGGAATGTACGGAGTGCCAGTCTTGAGTGTTTTGAGTAGGAATGGAAATTATGACAGGTGTCATAAGAAACCTTATGAGATTAATTCAAACAATGGAACCAAAAGGGAAGGAAAGCTGTGTCCCAAGAAGAGGAGTCTTTGCTATCACATGACAGGGTTTTTGTAGAAATCGGAGAACAATGTAGCCTGAAGAGAGTGCAATTTTGGACAGTGGATGACACACAGGCATGAGAGGTAAACAACTTTAACCTAACTAATCAACACCACTGACTTCTTTAAAGAGAACAGATTAACCAATACATTAGAATTTAATGGGTTAATCTGACATCATAATTCCCAAGAGGCAAACAATGTCACTTTTCACCTCATGTAGATCTAATTGGTGGGCTTCTGCTTTTTCAGAGGGTTGTCTGGTTCTCTGAAAACAAGTTGTCCCTCTTGACTTTTCACAAGCTGCCTTAATGGTGTCAGACATTAAGGGAGGATTAGCCTCTTAAGGGAGGAGTCAGACATCAAGGAGAAAAAGCCTGTAAGAAGGACAAGGCTGTAGATGTTCCCAGCTCCCACAGGATAAAGCCTGTTCTGATCCCATGGCTGAGCCTGTTCTGGGCCAGGGGTCGGACTGGAGACCCTCTGAGCTCCCTGCTGGCCTGAGTCTGTGATTCTGATGTCATATGACTACGCGTTTTCCTGAGGTTAAATACCCCTGCAGATTATGGTCTTCTAAAAGATCTTCCTTTTCATTTTTAGATAAACGGATCTGGGGAGGTTTGGAACCATTCTCCAATGATGATGTGGTTTTGGTTCACTGATGTACATATGACTGAGAAACCTTCTTTTTTTACAGGTGGCCTTATTAACTCTTTCCACAACTTTGAAGGGTAGTTGAAGAATCCTGTTCTTTTATTAATTTAACTGAAATTAAGAAGGATGCCATGTCTACACATACACACAAACCAGGTGAATACCACAGCTCTACCCTGCGCACTCTGCCCTAGGTGCTACTGCCCTAAATCAGAGCTTTTAAAATAACTGGGAACCATTGGACTTGCTCAGTGACCAGTTCTATTACACATTTAATGCCATCTTCCCATGAAGATCCTTGAAAACCTTAGCAGAGCTCTGGCCTCCCTTCACTTAAAGGGCTGAGTAAAGCAGGCAATATAGATTTTTGAAATTATTGTCAAAAACCTTGACACAGAGGCTGACATTATACCCTATCTATTGACTGTTTAGTCATAGGTATCTGCACAGTTAAGCATTCCGGAAAACTATTGTTTCACTGACCTACGCATTTTAAAGTGATATGGGACAAAACTTAGATGCATTAGCCAACATATTTTTCATAAATCTTTGAACAGCAGAGCCGTGAGGTTGTCCCTATCTTGGGATCTGACCTGGCTGAAAAGAGAGAATGGGCTTCAGCTTCTATGATAAATACAGCAACGGCCCGCAGGTATCCTCGTGTCGTGAAGGCAGCTCCCTTACTTTTGCTCTTTCCTCCTCTCTTAGTAGGATGCATAAACAGACCCACAATGCCATCTCTACAGTATACATGTTTTCTTGACTTTAAGGGGGAGGGTTTTAAGGAGCAAATGGAGGAAAACATCTTTCCTGTTTTGCTTTGCACAACACCACAAAACCTATTGATTTTACTAAGGTAATGTACTTGAATTCATTCCGCTAGCTATTTGACATATTTTGCCTGTCCCTTTAACTGATCTATGACTTCTCAAGATGCTGTTTCTGTGTTCACTGACACATACGGAGGTTGAGCTCAGCCTCCCTCCCCTCTGTGGCCATAAATCCATTTTGGGGACACACTTGTAGATTTTTGGGCTCACATTCTGCTTTTTACTGTTTTGCCCTTGGTTTGGGGGATCAAGGCTATAATATGGAATCAATTTGGCTTACATCCAAGACCTGCCTTTCCAAATCCATGCAGGTGTTTCCATCTCCAGGTGTTTCCATCTCCAGGCATGCTCTTTTCTGCGTACTGGTCTGTAAATCTGTCAAGCTTCCAAATCCAAGAAGCATTATTAAATGCTTCTCTGAGGGCCTTGAAAGGGATCAGCAAAAGCAGGCTTCCCTGCAAAGGAAGAGCACAAGACAAGGCAGGTAGAGGCGGTGGCCTCACTGACAAGGACAAGTCCCACTACCCCCAAGCATAGGGCGTAACACAGGCCTGCTCATGGTCTACCAGGAGCTCAGTGACCTCTAAGGTGAGTCTGCAGATAAGGCAGGTCTATAAGCAAGCCAGGAGATCAAATCTGCATCAACAGGGTGCCTGACTGCAGCGTGGCTGCAGCACAGCCCAGGAGGTGATCAAGCACAAGAGCATCACTCAGTGGATGGTTGGGACCCCCTCGCTGAGCATCACTGAGGCTTCTTTCAGCTATTTCTTGGAGAGCTTGGAGGATAGCTATTAGTCTCCTTATCTGCGAGCTGACATGAGCACAGAGAGCAAAAATGCTGGCAGGGTTGGTTAGGTGATGCATGCTCTGGGCCTTGACCGCTCAGATTTGCCCTACACTCTCTCATTCATTATCACACCAACAGCAAGTAGACAGGTAGAAACTCCACCAGTGTCATTGGATCGCTACTTGCTTACTCTCCCACTGAGTTCTTGCCCTTACACTAGGTCCTACCGAGGCCAGGAATGCAGCAGACAAGTAGCTGTATGGATCTCAGAGGACTCAGAGATTGACAATGGGTTTTTGTAGCATGTTAAAACCTTAAACGGATATAATCCAGTGCTCGCTGTCAGTATAGGGTACTGAAAACAGCCCAGTGTCTACTGTCTGAATCAGTGATCCAGAAGGAAACAGAAGGTTCATTCCCATCTGACAGAAGAACCTTCACCTCCTTCTGGAGCCCCTTCACATACCAAAGCTTGTATTTCATATATACTCCAAAACTGACAACTCTATTTCACACAAATAGATAAAAGGGACTAGTATTTCTGGCTCATTACTGACTTTTGATTGATTCTAGACATGTCAGTAACCAATTACATTAGGGTGAATTTCCAATTACTTTAGGGTTTTGGGTGAATTGACCCTAGCCCTGTCATTGATGGATTCAGTGATGCTCAGCTTCTCATTTCGTTCCCAATTATATTATATCTTTTGCCCATATTATTACAGTGTATCATTACTGACTTTTTATACACTCTTTCTAAGGCATGTGTTTTAATAATTTTCTCATCACCAACATTCCATACATTTAATGTGACACTGTGGTTTTCCTTTTGAGAAGGATAAAAACCCTAAACAGTAATTTACTACTCTAGCACTTCACAAACTGTTTCTGGACAAAAATAATTTTATAGAAGTGCTGCTGTACAACATACAGACACGCCTACAAATACAGAGTTTTAGCATTCTTCATGCAGTGCTAGCATTTTCAAAGTGTTGTTATAGTTAGCAACTCATTTCTTTGTTTTTCAGTGGGACAGACAGCTAATTCTCATAAACTCCTTTAAGCACAGGTATTTTGTGTTATAATCAGGCCACTTTTCACACAGTGGTAGTAATACGGTAGTTATTTCTTTCTGAACTCTTCGTCAAACACTGAAAACTTTCTTAAGGGTTGTGGTTTTATACAGAAATACATTCTTGTTCTTTGGGATTATAATAGATCATTAGTTTGAAAAGTACAGTTAATAAATAAACTTTATTTTACCAGAAAAAATACATGACTGAACTTTGAGCTAAATACTTAAATGTGCTCCCCAGAGCCTGTGTGTTACAGAGGTCCTTCCTAACAAATACTTGTAACACTGTTAGACCAGAGAAATTGCATGATATAAATGTTTTCAAGGATTTTAAGAAGCAGTCATCTACCTAATTTTCATTACCTTCTGCTTATAAAAACAGGATACCAAACAACAGAAATTCAAGTGGATGGCAGTTGAAGACTGAAAAAATTGAAATTGCCAATAAACTGTTTCATGAATCTCAGATCACAGAGCCCCATTGTGGAGGTGTATAGACATCTGACTCTCACTTAAATCTGCAAAAAAGTGGCAACTTCTAAATTCTCAATTCCTTAAAAATATAAATATTTTGATAACTAAAATAGTTATCATTCAAATACCAATAGAAACATTCCTGCTTGCAATCATTATAACCAAGATCAAAATAAAGGCCCCGTGTTCGAACCTTACTTAAATCTTTCTGAATTATAGTCATATGACTCTGTATTTAAAGAAACAGTGCTGAATCAGCTCCCAGTGTAATAGCAGAAAAAAAGAAAGAAAAAAAAAAAAAAGAAGATCTCTCAGGGAATCCAAATGAAGGTGCAAATCAACTACTTAACTACTTCACCTTAAGTATCTTGATAATAAGTAGTTGTAGACAGCTAGGTTTTGTTTTAATTTCTTTCTTTTCTGAATCAGCAGAAGCTCATCACCTACATCACCTACAACTATCTGCTATCAGGTTACTTAGGAGGGTAGTACGTGATTTGCACCTACTTGTTCATTTGGATTCCCTAAGAGATCCCTTATTTAGTTCCATGCTAAAGATGGAATTTAAAAAAATCACATTAGTCTTTGTCACATAAATTTTAACATGTTTCGTTAGTCTAACCCATCGTTAGAATGGTTTAGTGCTAGCACTAAGATTTATAGCACTATATGCAAGGGTTTCTTCCTATTAGTCACACAGGCATTGTAATGTAGAGATTAATTTTTAATAAGTTATCTGTTTGTAACTCTTACATTATGATACAGATGCCAAATGTTACACACCCAATGTAAGACACCAAGTTATGAGTCAAGACCGCTGGCTTAGATGTCCTAACCTTAGTAGGCTCCAAAAGCAGAAATTTGTCAGAAGTTAGAAACCAGTTAGGAATGTAAAGACTTTTCAGGGTTGTTTTCTGTTTCTAAGCAGTATTGTATAATAGCCTTTAGCAAAACAAAACCACTGAGATAGTAGACCCTTGTGCTCCCAGCCTATGTTTAAATGCATCATTACCTTTATCTCATAGATAGATGATAGATCTAAATTGAAGTTAAAAGCACAAATGAAAGGAGGAAATAGAATATATGTTGTGGGTGTCCTATGTAATATGCAGTATGCAATATGATCTTTTTGAATTCTTTCCTTTGGATTTTTAAAGGAATTCCCACTACGACCTTTATTCCATTAAACAGAGTAAGTAATATGGTACAGAACAGGTGGTACATTAATGCCTTTGATCATACTATAAACCACATCTTTCTTCCTTAACAGACTATTGGAAATGTAATGAAAACATAATGAAGGCAAAGTTTTCACTCACCAACTGGTAGCGTGTAGCACAGCTAATTGGACTATAGTGTAAAATGTTGCAAGACAAAGAGAAACAGGTAGGTTTATAGTTATAAGAAATCTGCTTTATTTCCAGCCATGAAGCTACCTGAGGTGTCCCCCATATTTAACCTTTCAAAATCAAAAGTTTCACCTTATATAGCTTACATGGAAGACTATTAGAGCTATTATTGAGAAAGTAATTAGTTTAACCTTTTCTACATGCTCCTTGAGACCTGCTGTTATGATTATATGGCTTTTATGATATTTCATCCTCACCTGATTGGTACATATCAACTATGGATCATCAAATCAGTTGGAAACCAAGTAAATTCGACAAGGGTTACTTCTATTCTATTTCACGGATTAGAAGTTGCGTGGTTCAGCAAGGATCCAAATTAAAAGTACTGAAAGAAATGTTCATCCATGTCATTCCTGGTCTCACTTGGAGAAGGAAATCAGAATTCTCCATATTCACTCTTTTGAGACACCTTAAAAAGTCGAGGTCCTGGTAGTGTAATTCTAAATCTATTATTCACTTCTGTGAGCATATTCCAATGTTCTGTGACTAACAATTAATCTTTAGAAATCCAAATGGTCCAATAAACATCAAAACTTGTTGGGAATAAAATAAGTCTTTAATCAAGTACCTATCAAGTAACTTCACTTTAATCAAGTGAAGTTGCCTTATTTCTTCTGAAAAAAAAATCAAAGTGCAAAATGTGGTGATATGGCTTGAACGTTTTCTCAAATCTGGCATGAAAACTGTCTACGGGCAGCCAAAACATCAACATTACGCTCTACAGAAGCAAGAAAAGTAAATGGTGAAGTGTCACTGTTCCACTGTGTGTAGGTCCCATGCTGCTCATGCTTTCTCTTCTAGACTCTTAAACCCATTTGTTCTCATGATATTCTGTCTAGAATACACACCCTATAATGTCTTGCTCTAGGACACCCTGTAAGTTTTTGGTTTCTTACCGACCACAACACAGAACACAAAGAGTCTCCTATTTTGTAAGTGCCCCTTTTTGCCCTACATACTTTTTTTTTTCTACAGTGTAGAGATAGAGGAACATAAGAAGATCCGATAAGAGAAATTTCTTCTTTTTTTTTCTTTTAATGGAACAGTACCATTTAAAAAAAAAAACCCCACACACAAAAAAAGAAAAATGACTGATGGTATAAAAAATTAACGATAATTTGCAGTTATAAACCAATGCCAACACAATATAAGTATGTCATATAGTTGGTGCCATGTATACTTCTGCATGCGTGTATGTACATGCATGTCTAAAAACAAATTATAAATATGCATGTATATAAATCTGTTTGTGTACATAGCCAAACATGTGAATACTTTTACATATGTATGTATTATAGTGCTTGCATAAAGCTTCCTCTTAGAGGATCTCAGACTTACGGACTGACACTCTCAGACTTCACCAAATTACTAGGAACCAAAATACAAGATGATAAGGTCTCAGGGGAGACCTTATAGACCTCTATAGCTACCTCAAAGCAGGTTGTAACAAGGTGGGTGTTAGTCTCATTTCCCAGGTAACAAGCAGTAGGGCAAGAGGAAACTGCCTCAAGTTGCACCAGGGGAGGTTCAGATTGGATATTAGGAAAAAATTCTTCACCGAAAGGGTTGTCAAGCATTGGAACAGGCTGCCCAGGGAAGTGGTTGAGTTGCCACCCCTGGAGGTATTCAAAAGAAATGTAGTTGTGGCATTTCGGGACATGGTTTAATGGTGGACCTGGTAGTGTTAGGTTAACAGTTGGACTTGATGATATGAAAGGTCTCTTCCAACTTAAATTATTCTATGATTCTAAGATTGTATGAAGAATCCTTGGATTTCTTTAAGTAAAAAACACCTTGTTTTTTCATTCCATTCGTCATCTGACTTTCACAGCTTCCAACCTCAGGATGAATGGCATAAAATCCAAATAGTTAGAAAATAAAACTATGATATTCATTACAAAGAAACTCTAAGAACTAGGTTCCATGAAGAAAATTTGGGTTGTAATAGAGATACTGAGATAAAACTATGGTATAGTTTATTTGTGTTTATAACTTCAATAAACTTGTCGTAACCACAGTAACAAAGATTATCTTGAAATAAAACATCTTTGGACATGATTTTATATTAACATTTGTATAGTTACCATGGTTTTACTACAATATGTATAATCCAAGTATAATTTTATGAAGGGGAAAAAATAAGGGCATTGTGAACAATATCTGCAAATAGGAACATTAGTTTTACTGTTGGATGAGCAGTAGTGACATTTAGTGGCTCCAGCTGTTGAATTATAAACACTGTTAAAATTATTTTGAAGAGTTTATATACAGAACCACTAAGAACATTTATTTTTACCTTGCTTGAAGTTGCAATTAAATGCCATGATTTCATTAAATTTATTTGGGATTTACCGAAGCAAACAAATTCCTCAACACCCTTATCTAACACAGTTTCTTTTCATTAAAACATATTAAATAGAGTATTAACTAAACTGACATATTCTAGCCACTTAAACAATAGTGCTGTGTTTGGCTTTGAATTTCACACAGGTACCTAGCAGCTATTTCACTATTGTAGCATAAATTCCTAAGGAGACAAAAGGTTTATTGTCTCAGTGAGTGCCACCATACTCTCAAATGCCCTTAAATCAGGCCTGTGGGCAAGAGCTACCTTGTGTTTTCGACACTCTATTGTTTTTTCCTCAGTATCAACTTCTGTCTGATTCAGGTTGTCAACCTTCTAGAAAATCTGCAGGGAACATTTTTCTCCTACAGAGGTGAAGTACACCAGAACTTTTCGTACCGCAGGGTGAGGGGTCCACAACGACCTTTGCCAGCTGAGCAGCACAGCAGGACTCCTGCACTGCCATCCCTGCCCGGTCTGCCGCCCCACCGGCATAGTGGGGAAGCACAGCAGGGGAAAAGCTGCCAGAGACTGTTCTGTGGCTGCAAGGAGGCTTTGTGTGCCTTCTTGCATGAAGCACATGGGAAATATGGAGAAAATAAGGGAGGCAGTACTTGTATCCCTTCAAGCTCTGTGGGAGACGGGAGCGTCCCATAGTACATTTTCCCAGTTCACATTTCCCAGCAGGGATTCCAAACAGCCAGAGCAATAGATTCGAGGGGGAACGGCTTCAAACTGGAAGATGGCAGGTTTAGATTGAACATTAGGAAGAAGTTTTTCACTTTAAGGGTGGTAAGGCACTGGAACAGGTTGCCCAGAGAGGTTGTTCAAGGTTGAACACCACCATCCCTGGAGGTGTTCAAGGCCAGGCTGGATGGGGCCTTGGGCAACCTGGTCTAATGGGAGGTGTCCCTGCCTATGGCAGGGGGGTTGGAACTCAATGATCTTCAAGGTCCCTTCCAACCTAAACCATTCTATGATTCTATGATTCCCTCAGCTAAAACTTGAACTTGACATAATTATTTTTTTCAGCCCAACTTTATAAAGACTATCCACAATGCCACCTTAGGCCTCTAAAATGAATATCTTGAGAATGACCTACAGGACTGCTATTAAATAGTAATCTGTCGTTCCTTAAACATCACCTCCCTTCCTTATACCAGCAAAAGATATATTTGCACCAGCTACCTATTTTTCCCTTTTATTCAATGGGACAGTCTTTCAGATATAAAGCATTTCATAAGAGCATAGCTGAATGAGGAAGGCTTCCCACTGACTGCAACATGAAAGACAAGGTCTCATTAGTGTTCCAACAAGAGGCTTAAAATATCATCTGTAAAAAAAAAAATCTGCAATTTTTAGTAAAAATTCAGCACATGTATGACCATAAAAAGGGTAAAAATTGTGAGAAAAGATGGAATTTTTCAATGCAATCCATTTAACTCTGCTCTCAGAAGTGTCAGGTGTCTACAGTCTTCACTTGCAAAAGATCTATGAAGTGTTTTGGAAAAATGCATTTGTCAGTGGAAGTCTTTTGCAGCACAATCACTATTTTCTCTTTCAGGTGAAACTTTCAAAAAAAAATGGCTAATTAATGAGTACATAAAAGACACATTCATGCCTTCACAACCAATTCTGTGAAATTAGTTTTCTTGCATATTTATGAAAGCACAAGTTATAAAGCAACTGGCTGTGATGTCAAAAACACTAGTGTGTCATCATCAAATGAAATGGAGAAAGTAAAGTCTGACTAGTAGAAAATACTTGTTAATATTGGGTATTTCAGATATTATGGAAAAAAGTACATAAAGTAAAGATCACGTTTACTCCAAAGTGAAAATTTATCCGCAAAGAAAGACTTGAGCGCTTCCAACTGCCAAAATTTAATGAGAGGAGGATGTTGCCTAATGTAGCTGTAGAAAGTGAAAAGGTCTTGCCACCCAGAGTACAGACATTAATATCAGAACAGTCAATTACTCCTGAGTAGCTGAGCAAAGTCTGCTAACTTCGGCTGACTTGAACAATGTCACAATCCTATTTTGTTACTTCTGAGAACTCAACAAAGAAATTTTATCTGCCAGATTTACTCTTGTTCACTCACACAGGTAAGAAAGATCTAGAAGATGAAAAACCCACAAAACCCTCCAGCTTTTAAGCACTGCAGTGTGTAAGAAGAAGCAGCTTTAAAATATTTCAGAAGAAGGTGGGAGGAAAGGAAGGAGGAATTTGGAAACCTTCTTTCAAACTTTAATTTAAAATAACATTTTGAGATTCAAACAATTCCTTTCAGCTAACAAATCTTGTAAACAACAACACAGTAATATGTGTACATCAGGAAGAAAAGGTTAAACTGATTACAAATGAAAAGCAAATAACTTCATAATATTCATCACCAAAGTAAAAGATTAAAGAGCACAAACCATGTATTTAGGATATGAAAATATTATCTATTTTTTTGTTTCCTGAGATAAAAGGTGGAAGAAGAGAGGGTAAAGGTGACTTTCCACTACTTCTGTGCTCTCCCACCCTTTGTTTGAACCTTCAAGTTACAAGACAACTCCAGTTTATGGTCTAGACCTCCTCCAATGCCACTCTAAACACAGGCAAAAGAAAAGAATATGAGGAGTTATGGCTTCGTTTTCTCCAAACATCAGAAAAAGCCTTCTTTGGAGGTGGAATGCAGTACAACAAAAAGTCAGGGCACCAGGTGTCCAAGTAGAAACTTGTTCTCAATCTAGGACAGATAGGAGTATTTCATGTTTTTCATCATAGGCCAGTGAGGACTCAACCATTTCTCTTTTAAATAGCCTATACAAGAATGTTTTACTAGAAATGAGCCACTGGAAGCAAAATATGTCTGACTTCTGTGAATATCCTATCCTTCCTCTTATGAAATAAAAGAAACCACATTCTTAGTGTAGGGAAGCGATAGAGACAGACAGGTTATAACAGCTGCTAGAAAGGCAAAAAGGGAGCAAAGTGAAAAGAGGCGGGGGGAACCAGGAAAAGAATGTTTATGAATCAGTTCCTCCTGGTGTCATCGAAGGAGCCAAATAAAATGGGTAATTCTTTGATGCTTTTTAAAGCAGTTGTAGAGCTACTAACAATATTTGTACTCTCGCCACCCAATAGAAGAATTTTGGGTGAAAGCTATTCCAAGAATGTATTTAATGACTCATTTATATATAAAGGTCCAAAAGGATATGGCCTTCTTAGGCTAGAACATCTAAGTTTATTAGAGGCATCTGATTAGGAACCCCTCAGCAGGGATGACTTTGTATTTAGTCAAGCCTTGAACTGCAAAATGACCCTTCTGTATCTAATACATCCACTGACTTAACACTGTATCAGACCCACAATTTTAACCTGACAGTGTCCCTTTAATTGGCTTATCACTAATTTAAATTGGTCATTAATCTGTCGCATTGTGTCTCCTCTTTTTTATAGGGGCTTCACTTGTTTATGCAATGCATTTTCCAGCAACTCGCTTGATTTTGCCACACTGCTATTTCTTTACATAAATCATTTTTATCTGAACACTCTTTTTCAGCATAGCCAGGAAAAATTTTACTAAGAGAAAATCATTTTGACACTGCAGTAAATGGGTGACTCCTCGGGTATTTATTATCTTTGGTTAGCCCTTTGACACTTATTGTCAGTGGAGCAGCAAAGTAGTCCCAGTCCCTTAGGTAATTAGTTCATACTAGTGAATCAAAGCTCCCTAATTATTTCTATCCCCAGGATCAACAGAAAGAGCACATGCGAGGGGGGTGTCCGTGTGTGCATGTGTGTGTGTGTGTGTGTGTTTTGGGGAATAAGTGCTTGTGTGTGCATGACAGAGAGGGGAAAAAAACTGGCAACCCCAACACTGCACGTATTATCATGTGATCTGCCTCATTTTGCTCTATCCATCTTGCCTTATTGGAAACTTCTTAATTGACGAATGAGGACTTTATCAAGCCTGGCAGGAGTCGTTATGTCTGTGATTTTCCTTGAAATGTACCTGTCATGCAGCTCAAAATTAAATCGCCAGTTTGGGGCCTAACCAGAGACAGGGCAGTGACTCAAAGCACTCAGAAGGGAATGAATGATTAATGCAGTTTATAGACAGAATAGCACTTTCTCTGTCTCATGTGCTTTTTGTATGTAATCTCCAGTGGTTCAGCTTCGGATGGATCTAATGAAAAAGGACTGGATGTTTTCCACCTTCTCTTCAGAGCATGCTATACGATTTATCCACTGACAAAATGTGCTAATGAAATGTCACCTTGGACAGCTTGCTAAAGGATTGATGGGCTGCAAGTTTTGCACTTTATTTAACTTTTGCAGGAAAAATGAATAAGTCCTCCAAACTCTGTATGATATAGAGATCCATTATGGTTTCCCATTCAAGAAGGAGTTGCTGCACTGGGATGGAAAAGGAGGCTGTGGCAAAGAGGTGAGAATAACGTAAAACAA
The DNA here is from genome assembly GCA_008711295.1 of Anarhynchus alexandrinus. Classification (NCBI taxonomy): domain Eukaryota; kingdom Metazoa; phylum Chordata; class Aves; order Charadriiformes; family Charadriidae; genus Anarhynchus; species Anarhynchus alexandrinus. The sequence goes on along the minus strand of VUYV01000023.1, from coordinate 3,760,845 downwards.
ATAATTACATAAAAAGCTGGGGTGTATGGCTTCATTGCACTCAAAGACATAACTTGTAGTTGAGCAGCATAACTTTTTAAAACTTCTTTCTTCAGTATTACCTCTGCCCTTTATGAAATAACGTCAGCCTCACAAATCTAGTCATTCTGTTTAACTGATTGAAATATCATTTAAAAAAACAGTGATTCCAGCCTTCTCCCTACATACCAGCCTTTTACATTCCTTCTCCTTGGGGTCACATTCAATGCTTTCAAAATTCTGTAAGACCAATGAATAATGAGTTCCTATATGAATTTTACTATAACCATTCATAGTATGTGTGATATTCTGGCTTTTCCNAAATAAAAAAAAAAAAAAAAAAACCAAAACAAAAACAAAAAGCCCTGAATGCTACCTGAATGCTAAATGCTCATAACTGATATCTAAGGAGTCCCTTTATATTTTTTACCTTATACCCCTTCAACTTCCTCTTTTCTTGGAAGTGTGTATAACCTGCCTAGCCAGAGAAAAGATCCTACGTCAGGTGTACGGCCAGTGTGATACAGTAAAGGAACTGCTACCTTCCCTATCCAGACATACGAATATTCTTCCACTTAGGTCTTGGTTCCTATTATATAGTAAACTCTTTGGGTCAGGACTCAGATCCTTTCATTAGCAATGCAATCAATGTACTTTATGCCACTAAAAAAGTACTACTGTTGCTATTTTATATTAATTACAATTCACAGATATTGGTACCAAATATTTTTCCAACATACAAGAGCTCACGTATTCTTCAAAGCTTTAGTCTTTCGAGGGGCAAACAGGACCAACCCACAAAGCCAGAATCAGCCAGCTGTAAATTTGTTGTCTCCTTCCTGAAGCTGATTACTATTAATCCAGGACGCGTGTGTCTTGTTCTCAGGATTATTCAAGCTGCCATATGCCCACCTCACTGTGACCCAACTCCAGAAGACACAAATTGAATCTTGCAAATTTTTCCATGCTGAAATGCTGCAGAGGAGCATGCAAACAGGATTCTGCCCTGAAACCATTCTTCACTCAGCATTAATGTTGGGGGTTTTCCTCATCTCCATCATCCTTGCTCTTACTCCAAGCAGAAGTGATCTTCTGTGACATTTCTCTTAACCTCTCTTTCTTCTGAGCACTATGCCTTTTAGACACAGCACAAAAAAAAAAAAAAAAAAAAAAAAAAAGCAGGAGAAATAATCCAAGGGCAAGCCAAAGAGTTCTGAGACCTTCACAACTTTCTCTGTCCCTCTGTTTCACTGATTGCAGTCAGTTTCCTGCCTCACAGGGATATGCTGAAGCTTTAAGACTGTCAGGTACCCAAAAACCACACTGAAAAACAAATGTCCCTTACATACACTACAGCCGGTAACCCTGTGCAAAGGAGGCTTCCTCATCTGGACAGAACAAGCTTTAAATAAATGTTAGGATAAGTATTATATTAAGTTGTCCCTTTGTGTTTTCTCAAGTTCGTCAAAGCTCGCTAACAGAGGGTCACCTTCCCAGGACAGTGACATACCTCATCCCTGCTTCCTGACACCCAGCCTTTTCCACCCGTTTTCCCACAAAGGCCTTAAGTCACGGAAGACAGAAGCTGAACATGCTATTTTGCAAATTCTTTTCCCAGAGAGAAGTGTTCTACTTAGGATGCACCAACTGTGTTCTCTAAAACGGTGGCTGCTGTACAGTATTTAGGGAAAGAAGTCTGATGTTTCCCATAAGAGTATTTTTTTGCTAGCATCAGAAAAATTGTACTAAATATGTGACACTTTTTATATAGATACAACGTCCCATAAGCACCATCTGAGAGGTAAAAAATTGAACTTCGTTGCAATTAGAAATAAGGCTTATACAGCAGGAAGGACCATGGAATAAACACCCCCACACAAAAGGACTGTCTGCTCTGTGTTGGTCCATGCTCCTGCTGCTCCTGGGCCACTTCAACACCCACCTCTTCTACTCCTCAAACCTTTTACCAGACTGTTTATGTATTGCCATTCAGATCCACAGTAAAAGCCACTAACACAGAGGGGGATCTTCTATACAGAAACACTCAGTTTAGTCGTATTGCCTATAAAACACAATTTCTAAAAAAGGAGCTAATGGAAACACTGAAATATGTGCTAACCGCATAGTCTACATGTGTCCTCTCTCAGTCCTTTACCAGTCACTTAAGATTTATTCCTAATGAGGAAAGAGGATGCAAACATGAAACTTCACAAAGCAAACTATTTTCTTGCCTTGCTTCCCCTTTCCCCCTTTATGCCATGCAAGCATATTCCCAGACACTCCAGAGCTTATTATTTTTAATTTATAATTGCATAAAAATACCATTATCATTAAAAATATATCCATATACTCAGTAAAGGGCTTTGAACAAAAGGTAATAAATTCCTTGCCACAGTGGTAGCATAGCAGCTGTTTATTACTTTAATCACAGTGGATTTGTTAATACAGTTAGTTTCCTAGCTGTCCATTTCTTGCCTCCTTTTGTTGCTGCTCTGAGGCAGACACTAACCATATTTCTGATGTGCACATCAAGAACAAGAGGAACCATGACCAGGTTCTCTTGGCACTATCACAACAAAAAAGTACAATAATTAGAGTAATACAAATAAATTTAGAATTTCCAATTCCCAATTCTAACAGTTGGTTTGGAAATGAATCTCTATTTGCCTTTGATTTGTAAATTATATGCCATAATCAGCTTTCCCACACCATTAACTGCATGTGCAGTAATACCACTCAGCAGGATTTCTTTTAATGTTTTATCACGTATATGTGTGTCAAAAACAAACTAAACCTCTGACGTGTTACCTGTTCTGCAAAGGAGTGTTATACATATTTGCCTCTGTTTATCTGCACACGCCCAATGTGATGTTCTTGAATACAGTGGGGCAAAGACCACATTTCATGCAGCTCCAGGGGTGCAAAAAGAGTGAAAAAAAACTTGGTCCATAGAACATATGCTGCTATTGCCAACTGTTTTTAAACAATAGAAGAAAAGAGAGTCTGTGTTGAACTTCTCAGCTGGCTACCTGAAAGACCAAGGTAAAGATAAGAATAGCTCATCTCGTGCTGCTATGCCCATGGTACTGCAAAGCTTTTAGATGATACTATTATCTTACATATTACTAATGTATAAAGTCTTAGAATATTCATGTACAACTGGGTGAGTTAAGGACTAAATTAAAGAAAAACATCTCCTCTGAAGGCTCTTGCATGACAAGTTAAATATAATCTTTAATTTTACTTTACAGCAGTTTTTACAGCATTGTTTCTCTAACGTGTATTGTGGTTAAAAAAAAAGGATTAGAAGTCAAAATATCAAAAAATATTCCCCAACAGTATCTTATGTAATTCATGGAGTTACGTAGTCTCCATTCTACCACACATACAAAGAAAAGTTTAATAAACAGTTCTGTTTAGACTATAGACTATAGACTGTATCCAATGCAACCACACAGAACCAGGATTAGGGTTGCCCCAAGTATCACTTTATTATTATTAAAGTAAATCAAATTATGCCAGACAGTAAAACAGACATTAGCAATATCAAAAGGAATTTGGAATTCACATACTTTGAACACTGCTTGCAAATTCTAAACCTTAGGAAATGGTGTGTGTCATATCAGCGTTGGGTTCTGTCCTACAATCCTTACCAGTCCCTTTGCTGCCAGAGGAAGCTGCTGTGTGGCATGGTCTGCTTCAGCACACCCCTGTGCAGACTGCTGCGGAGCTCCTGCAGAAACTTAATGGAAACGTTCATTACTCTGCTCTCGGAGAGAAAAGAAGCCGTAAAGAAACAAAAGCTCTCTCAGTCAAGGGCTGAATACTTCTCTGAACACGACACTTCTGATTTATGTGAGGTAAAAACTCTTTTGATATCAGATTAATTTAGCCAACCCGCTTCTCATTAACAGCACTGTCAATATGTAAGAAAGTCTCCATTACTTCCCATGAAGACATTTGATGGAATAAAATGAACAAATAGCAAGTGTTTTTATGGTCAAAACTTTAGCAGGATACTTTATTACCTTTACTGAGAGAACTATTCTATTTCCAAGCCAATCATCCTACAGCATAACACAGCAAACACTATGTTCAACATTAATGGAATAATAGTAAGTTCACAATGACAAATACTCAGAATGTTAAAATTCTAGAACTAAAATTGACTGTACAACCTCGATTCACACCCCTGGACATACACCTTTCAATTTTAACTGAACACATGCTGTTTCCAGTTTGAATATTTCATGCTTTTTTTTTAATTTTTCAAAGACCATTTTACTTCACTGAGAAGTTGGTGCTCATTTACGTAAACATTGATTCCCTATTTTTCTCCTTGATGTTTTGTTCATGCATTACTTGGGGTCCAGTACTAAAATGCTATCCTATCACCTAGCACTACATACACACAATAATAAGATTTCTGTTACTGCATGTAAGCATCCCATATTTATGTTTCAGTTTTGTGAGAAAAGAAGGACAATCTCTAAAATTTAGTGTTGAAGTCTAGCAAGATAAGAGTCGAAGGTATACATAAACTCTGACTGTCCAAGTCAAGACATCTATAACTTGGGGGTTTTGTGAGAATTCAATAGCATATAGCACTTAACATATTTAAAAGATAGCTTGCGTTGGTTTCCATTTTAGCTGCAATCACTCAGCACTTCCGCAAATCAGATTTCAGAACTCCAGTCAGACATTCAAAAAAAAAAAAGAAACACACCAAATAAGTTTGGTTTAATGTTGTGATAGGGAAGGAATCCAATTTCTCAGTGTAGGTTTCAGTTGCCTTGACTATTGATTATCTCCCTACTGCTCTTCCCTAATTCAGCTTCCATCTCTGCAATAACTGAAGAAGTACCCTAAAAGATGGAGTCCTTCCACATGAGTTAAAGCACATAAAGTTAGACTAAGTTAATTTTCTGAGACAATTCAGATGTATTAGAAATTACTTATACAGACATTCGCAAAAATCAAAGACTTCTTGAGTGCTCCAGAGAGTGGGAAATGGAGAAAGCAGAGGAGGCAGAAATTTCGCATCAAGGAGGTAGGCACCACACATTCTCAATGAGCTTCTGGTTTTCCAGCACAACATAAATTGAAGAGGTTCCAAAAGATTAAGTACGTGCTACCAGTCTATTAAGTTTAATGACATTTTTTATCTCCCCAGAGACACGAGTTCCTAGATCTACCAAAAAAAAGGCTTACTTGGACATCAATTTACCTACTTGTGTATACATCTATGTTTAAGATTACGAATAAACCAACCACATTGAAGCCCACGAGATCAATCAGATGAAAAAGTTGGGCAGATAGTGCCTTTTTGCTAAGCAAAAGTCTCAACTGAACAAACATATACATGATGTTTCTTGGTTTATGCTTGTACTGTACAATAACAATTCAAGGTAAACTGGCATGTAATTGTATTCGTACTTTGTATCTTTATATTTCCTAAGGTTGTGTGGCTTAAAAGAATTTACAGCTTTGAAATAACAGTGCATATCTATAGATGCTTTTCCACATTTTCCATTACAAATATAGCTATCTCTACACATATGGAGTGAATCCTGATGTGGTAACATCTAGAGCCAGTTCTCAGAGTCATGAAAGATACAGTGGGCTGCACTGTCTCCAAATAAGATGCATATTATCTAACACACTCAGTCAGCACAAGCGGATATCTACTGCAGTAATTCCTAAACAAGGAGAAAAGTCCAGATTTGGCATAGGAAACCTGAGAATGTGTACTTGTGATGCACATTCACCGGGCAGATCTTAACCCAACAAAGGGTAGACATTTTACTCCTTCCAGAGTTGACTGCTCCAGAGAGCCAGCAGCAGTGTCTCCACTTGCAGATCTTTGGTGAGAATCCGGGATACAATGAAAATGTCTCCTTATCTTAAAACTGACATTTGGGTCGGCTTTCAAGGGGAAAGAAAAAAAAAAATTTAAAAAAAAGTCAATAAATATAATTTCAGACTGAACAGTTAGGAAGTGGAATACATAGACTTATAATGGGAATTATCAATAAACTTTAGCACTAAAACGCTAGCTGCATCTTCATACAGCAGGACCAATTTCTCTATAATAGCAAATATATTACTGAAACAGAAGATCCTGAAATTTCCCATGAGGAATGCAGGTACAGAACCAGCTATGAAGTCTATGAATTAATTCCTGCCTGCTTCTTACTCTTTCACTGACATTTTTTCAGATAGTATCACAGCCCTGCAAATTTAGTAAGAAGAAATCTGTCTTCAATGTTATAACTCAAAGGCAATGCAAATGAAGGCTTGAGTACAGGTGCTAAATTAACAAGGTTTGTGATAATTGCCTCATTTCGGTCTGTTCATGCTGAGTATTCTAATACCTAATACATATATTATCAAGCACACTCAACGCAGCTCACCTTGGTGAATATTAATAGCATTATTAAAACACAATTACAAAACACCATGCATAGTTAGTAATAGCTACTAACACCTTGTTTTATGGAATTTATTCAAGGTCTTGAAATCATTTAGTACGCAAGTTATCAATTTCAAGAGTCAAACACTGTTGAGCCTTACTCATGCACTAGAGCTGATGAAAATTTTCCTCTCTGATGTTTTTTCATAGATGAAATGTATTTTATTATACTTTCAAGAACTGAGATTTTGTGGAAAATAACAATTCTTTTGCATTGAGAAGGGCATTCTTCTGGCACTTGCACTCCGAAAGTGTTCAATATAAACCTCTTCAGACATTACCTTTGGGTTGCCAGAGACAGACAAACACTATCAGTTTTCACATGTTTTATGCAAGCCAGTAACTTACAAACAAAAACAAGGAAGAAAACTTTGTAACTGAATTGGGACCAATATCTCACTCCCTACTCATGCCACCTCGTTCACTGATGCAATTAACTGGGACAGAATCAACTAGTAAATGATGTGCTTATGATTCATGTTAATGGCATTTCTAAACAGACTGATAATGAGTCTCTGATGCATTTACTGAAGTCCAGATCCTGAGAATATTACTGAAATTTTAAATCTTTACACTAGCAATCTCTTCTAAAGCCAAAATTCTGCCTACGTGGAATTTGCAAAAGCACGAACAAAGATTAAATTTGCAAAGGAGTAAATATATGATTGCCATCAAGACTGTCAGGGAAAATCCCTCTGAGATAAAAACTGGAATTATCAGGGTAGTATAATAGCTATTATTAAGAAACAGTTCTTGTTCTTGCACAATGCTTGATCTTTCAGAAGAAGACCGCAAAATGTCTTCTAGGGTGAAAAAACTGTGAACATGCTAATAGACAGTAACCTAAGCAAGTTCTACGAGATAAGGATTGTATGTAGAAAGCTCTTTACGTGTGACAAACAACCTCTTTTTCTGTAGTCTTCACCCTTTATTTCATGCTAGGAGCCAAGAGAGTATCTGACCTCACACAAAGAACTCCCTTGAAGTGCTATGTATAAACCATGGGAAGAAAAAGAGGACTAAGCAGGAGCCTGTAGTTTGTTTAAACATTAGTTACACTCAACCTAGTGTCAGGAAAGAGACAGCAGGAAACTTAGATCAGCATGAATAACTGAGGAAACACTGCCCAAACACTGCTTTAGCAGATAATTTCATGTTTGAAATCATAAGAGGAAAGGTTGCCATTAAAGTGACCAGAAGGCACTATAAAATGGAAAGCATGGCAGAATACAGTCTTAGCAACAGAGGCACGAGCTATGCAGAGCTATTACTCTCAGGACTCTCAGAACAGCAGAGGAAAATGCATTTCAAATACTAGCAGAGGAGGTTGGCAACCTCTGGGTAAAACAGCACACCAACGCACTAAAAATGTTATGCCACACTCCCACATGAATTCAAGCTTAAGATTTAGTCTCTATGGCGAGACTTTTGGGCAGATGTACAACTAGAATGAACATCCAGCATAAATACACCCAACTTCCAACTTTTACAAGTGCCTGTACCAGCTAATACATTTAATGAAATTATCAAACCTTAGCTGAAACTCCACTGGATTTTCACCCTGTTAATTTTTCTGCTCTTCTCAAGTTTCAAATCATCTTTTCAATAGATCACTTTGGAAATAACAGCTTTGGAACATGAATTACTGACCACTAAAGGGNGGGGGGGGGGGGGGAAGGTTAATCTTTTGCAAGATTTCCATTAAGAATTAGGATGAGTTACTGGGATGTTGTTTGAAAGGTTCAGAAGCTGTATGGGCACAGTGCAGGAGAGTGCCTTCTGTAGAAGGAGTCATGAGGATGCTACCAATGTCACTGGGGAGCAAAAGACTTACAAGCATGCACAAAAATGACAGAAAAGTCTGGGGAGTGAGAAAATAAGAATCATAAATGTACGGAAATTTACAGTACAACCCAGCTAATAGTGTCAGTGAGACTAGATTAAAGGTGCTTGTTCTAGGATACAAGTAGGAAAACTTTAGAAAGCTTTAATATTTTTCAGTTCAGATCAAGCACTTAAACTTAGTTTGGAAGTCTGTGTCTAGAAAGGGGCCTTAGCTCTCCAGAGACTCAATTCTGCCATTCCTACTTTCTGTATCGAAGAAATGTGACAAACAACCCCTTTTCATGTAGTCTTCACCCTTTATTTCATGCTAGGAGCCAAGAGAGTAAAATGCAAACGAGGGGTGTTTGATGTACTCCCCTGGGCTGTTTCAAGCCACCTCCTGCAAATAGCTTCCACAAAACAGTTATAATCCCTGTTTTCAGCTAAATATCAGAGACCAAGGAACAAAACCTCAGCCATCCCAACTCTGATTTTTATGAGATTTCTCACTCATTACAGTGAAAGCTGGACTCTACCAAGGTCAACAAGAAGGACATCATGAAATTTAGTGCGTGGACAGGTGAAAATAAATTTCCTGTCTACCTTTTTATTCTTTCCTGACTTTCTCTCTGTTCATGTTCCTAATTATTTTTTTTTTAATGTATTTCACAATTTCTCAGACTTTTGTTTTCTGTTGTTCCTGAGCCATACAATTCACACTTGTTTTGGCACTAGCTTGGGTGACCTTTTCAAGTTACCATGTGAAAGAAGTCAACTTCAGCAAACGTGCACCCTTTATAATTAAAAATCCTAAAAGGTATATTAATTAAATGCTAAGATAAGGAGTATTTTCTTTTGCAACTGAGTTCATGGTCAATCATTTGTACAGGTGAGATTACTGTGTTTTGAAGTGACACCGGAGAAAAGTAGATGTTCCAAAGAACTGCTAAAGCATTCACTCAAAAGAAAGCAAAGTATGGGTTTTCACCAAAGCCAGAACTTCAGCACTGATTTTAACGTGAGAAGCAGCAAATTCTTTATCTTCAATACACGGAGAGTTCCCTGAGGGAAAAACAGTTTACGGGAGCAATGCCTTCAAAACAGGGATTCTTGGCAAAGTTGAACATGGAGGAAAAAAAAAACAGTCAAATTCGCAAAGCAAAACTTCTGCAAAGCGATTTTACTCCCTACTCTCAGATGTCCTAAGACACAAATATATCACAACCCTGAGTGAAAATGCAGTTATAGCAGAATGCAGTATGCAGCCATTTCTACACGCATACATAAACCAGATGTAAGTTGCTTTTTGCATCACTGCAATTTCCTATAGCAAAATGCAACCTCTGCAAAGGTCAGTGCTGACACACTCTTTCATGACCATCAGAAAAGCTTCTGCAAATATATTTTGAGGGCAGAAACTACATAGCCACCCAAGCTTGTGTTTCCAGTCATTTAGATCATGTATAGAAAAAACAAGCACACAAACAGCACCAAACAGGAGATATGAACAAGAACCAAGTATTACAAGTTACACTGGATACACAGGGAATGCAGGGGTGCAGAAAAATATTGTTTAAAGTAAGTATCTAGCTAAAAAATAAGAAAAAAACAGCAGCAAAAATCAGTAAGATTCCTACTGAAAGCTGAAATACTGGGAAGGGCAGAGAAGAAGAGAAGAGGAACTGTGGGTGATCCTTTCAAATATTGCTCTAGAAAAGGTGAACATAGTATTTGGTGCTGTGTTCAATATCACCTTCAATATCAAGAAACTTCAATATCTTCAACATCAATAAGCACATCCTTATTTTGCATGTTACTCAGGATAACAGCTAAGATGTGCTATTCTGGACATAGCAATTTTAAAAAGTCTGAATAAAAGAGTTCCTGAATTTATATGGTTTTTCTACATAGCAGTTACTGAAGATCCTTTGAGTATATTCCTGGGGCTTAAGCTGGGATCTGATGGGTACCAGCTGGGTTAATCTACTATGTCTAATCACGTACTTCTGCTATTCTTCTCTTTTTCTGAGAACCATTCTCTTTGTTTCCAGCTTCAGATTTTACTTGGCTAATGTAAATTGCTATGTACATATATTAAAGGGCTTTTGGCAGCTTTAATTTGCACATTTTCCTCTGTGCTGTGTTCCATCTTTTCTTTCCTCTGCTTTCCCCATGCAAGCTTTCTCTCAGAGCTTCACATGGTCTGTTTTGCAGACGTTGTGTACTGCAGGTCTCCTGGGGCAATGCTCGGGTTCCTGTGCTGCATGGCGGTTCGTCTGTTACTTCCTTCACACTCTCAATCTCTAAACGCTGTAACACACAAAATAAAATCCTGCTTTGTGAAAATAAAACCTGTGGTGAGCTCAGACATAACTCTGCCATCTAGGACAGCTACCTGCTTACATGCTAGAAGGCAAGAGAGTTCTCTGAGTTCAGGGAAGGAGACAAAACCAAAGCTGACTACCTCTGTACAGTCAGAAGATGAGTAAAGGGTATGTTCTGGAGGAGTGCTTTAGAAGAAGTCAGTTTTGGTTAAAGGACCTCGGGGTTCACAGTTTTCTCTCTACAGTACTTTAGAGCCTGTTCCAGCATATGAAAAGTCAATGACGTCCTTTTATTTATTTCAGTGGATATGAAGGCTATATTTAAGCCCTCAAGATATACAAAAGCTCTTAAGGACGCCTTCAAAAAATGGGACATTAAATAGAGCTCAGTATTTCTTCCAGACATAATAAAACTGCTCGTTTGTAGGTACTTTTGGAGGTAAGGCATTTGTCACTTTAAACAAGGGTCCATAAAAGGCATGCTTTCACTCTTTAATTTTTCCCTTCCACATCAAGACAAAGGAAGTGTCACTTAATTTAATAAAAATTAATTTTACCAACATTCCCCTCTTACGACACCTTGCTGAGAAATGTACATAATTTCTGATTAGGCATCATACAGATGGTCTGAGCAGTTTAATGCTCCATGTCAGAGGCTTTGAGGAGACAAAAAAAAGTCTCCCTCTATTTTTTATCCTGGTTAGACAACTATAAAGAACAATGTTTAAACATTAAACAACTGCTTAAACTTTCAAGATGATATTTTTGTTTTTAATGTTGAAACACTGTTACAGAATGTTGAAACCGGTTTACAGTCTGTGATGGACCCTACTAGTGGCATCAATGTCATCTCTCAACAAGATGGCCTTCACAAATTGGCAGTGTGTAAGTGACAATTGTGATTATCACAGAGTACAAGTAAGCACATCAGTTTCTATTCTACATAATGAAATTTCTTTGCATACTCCTTCCTGCCCTGCAAATTGATATTGTTTAACCAAGAGCAGTGGTGATGATGACTTTCCTTTGCAGAAGATTAGATCAATCCCATCCTAAGAAGATAGGTTAAAAAGCATCACTTGTTATGTATTTGTCAGCTGACACAAGGACCAGTGTTTTTGACATGACGACACAGACACTGAATTGAATTTAAAATCTCATGAAAACTACTGTAAAAATGACAGTGAAGGAATCCAAACATTTTGCATACAATTCAGGTTTATATACACATACCTCTGCTGTTGACAGTAGGATCCAACTCTTCCACAGCTTCACAAAGGAGGCGAAAATGCATGACAAGTTATAGATACTGAAACTCATGCAGTGAAAAGTGAAAAGACTTGTTCAGCCTCGTCTAGTTAACCAGTGGGAGAAAGAGAAGGTTTTTGAGTTCCAGATCGCTGCTGTGTTAAAGAACAAAAACCAGTCCCTCTGCTACATTTTTCAATGTGGAAGAATTTCCTGACCAACAGTGTCAATCCTCTCAATCAAGCACCACTCCGCAAATTAAAATTAGGAGCCCAGATTCAAAATGTCTTACAACATTACATTTGTCTTACAACAATAAGAGGAATCCTACTGCAAACGCTTGCTTGGCTGACAGATTAATCAGATGAGAGTCCTGCTCTGCTAAAGCAGCAACACGACTCTGCGGGTTACAGCAACTGGTGTAGCTCTTGGGAGGTCAGACCCAGTTCCCTGCTTTGCTGCTTTGTCAGATCGGGCAAGCTACAAAGCCTCACTTTAGCCTCTACCTGTGAAATGGAAATAAAAGTGGTCTCTTGCTTCGAAAAGGTGTCGTGAAGACAAGCCTGTTGAATGCTGTAAGGCACACAAATACTACAGCAATAAGGAATATAAAAATAGGTGTTAGTGTGTGCACATCTGTTCACAGCTGCTCTAGATAATTCTGGCAACAGCTTTGTAATAAGAAGGACCACCCTTCTTATACGCCAAGTGGCTCCCCGTCATTTTTAAAGAAATGTGGAGAAGTACTCCAAGTGCCAGAGCTTGAATGACACCAAGTTCATAAAACCATGTTGCAAACCACTGATATTATTTTAAATAATGTGGGGGTATAAGAAGATGGAATTTGCTCTGCTAATACAAATGTGTATGTATTTGTGTGTAGGAGAGAGAGAGGCTGAAGGAGGTAGAACACATTTCTCCACATCCATTCCAGATACAAGTAAAAAAATAATCTTTGAGCAAATGACAAAAGAATATCTTCAAAAACAACACAGCAGAAGAAGTGAGGAAATTCATCCCAATTGTCTGTTATGCTTTTTGCAGCCTGTGGCCTTCTCTGGAAAATAACATTTTTCTTATGACCTTTATATGATTTTTCTGGTTTATGTTAATATTCTTTTTAATTCATTAAGACAAAAAAAATGAAGATTTTTAAATTATTATTCTTGCTATCATTATCACATTTTTTTTTTTTTTACCAAAGAGTTCCACAATAATTTTATTTACTACAGAGTTCTTTTGCGTAAGCAGATGCAATTCATTATTGACTGGAAACCACCTGACAAAAAAAAATCATCAAAATGCTACAACAGCACTCAATGTGTCATATAAACTACAGCACACGCATGTACGCATTGAATTTCCTCTGACTGTGACCTTTACTGTGTTACTTGCTTCTAGAGGAAAAACATTTGAATAAAACACATGATTTGTATGATTGCTTAACGTAGTAATGAGCTGAGGGGATTAAACAGTATAATGGACTGTATGGTATAACGGATGTGTTCCTTGGTTGCCTGATAACAATTTCTCACCATGAACTGAATTAAGGTCATGTAGGAGTCATAAATTTCATGAATCAGCAGCACAAAATTGTAGCGAAATGAGTCCATGTGGCCTCATTCCAGCCTCTGATGGCAGAATTGGTCCACACTAGATGGCTAAACAACATGTGCATGGCATTTTGTGAAAGATGGTTCTGCAGGGTTTTTTTTGTAAGAGGTGTACCAAATCACTCTGAAAACAATTACAGAAGACAAACTCTTGTACTAACTGTTCCATGAATAGATCACCGACGTGTTGGCAGAGAATACTGGATTAGTCTTGGGGTTTTTTTAATTCAATCATAGTGTTGTCTTGCTATTAATTTCCCCAGTCTAGTGCATATATTAAGATGATGAATAATCCTGGAAGTAGGTCTCTGCATTACAACATTAGCATATAATACTCAGATCACAGTCTCACAGCAAGGAAAAGAAAATAAAAAGAAGAAAAAAGAAGTTCTTTACATTTTACGCAGCTTGTCTTTACTCATTTGCTCTATCAGCTGCCGTCACAGGCCATGTTCTGCAGGTGAGCAGTATTAACATATTGTAATTGTGTGAGCACTTCTGATTTTACAGTTCCCCAGCCTCAGCTGACAGCTTTGCCTTGGAGAACTGAAACTGGCTAGATCATCGTTCAAACTGAAACAGGAAAAAATGGCTTTTAAGACCATCCTTCATCCTTGTTAACAGCTCCTTGAACTAATAATAAAATATTCTGTGGCTTTTCCTCCAACATTTTGGCCTTTTCCTGTGCTCACATTGCCTAATTTTCAAATCTTGCTATTTCCTAGCCAGGAAAGGAGGAAGAATTCCTTATATGGGAATTACGTTTAGTGGTCATATTTGAAAACTCCTCCTAGTCTCATTTATTTATAGTGTTTTTAGAAGACCTAGAAATCATGTTTTTTTATTCTTATTGAACATCATTAGCTTGCAGAGGAATCTGGCAGAGTTTTTGACATCAGGCAACTACATTCCTGACTAATTTGGAAGATTTGTTGCAAAAACATGTGGTTCAAAATGAATTCATACATATTCATATATGCAGGAGAAGGAATATTTCAAGGATATTAACTTCTACGCTCAGTTGCACAGACATTTTGTATGCACACGTACCATATTGTACCTTGGCCCATTCATACCATTTCCATTACTGACAGAAAGTTGTGCAGACAGATTCAGGGCAAGATATGCCCTTTTGGCTGTGCTTTACACCAAACAAATACACTAGTTTCCCAGCTTATTTGGAGCAGAGAGTGCTATTCTGATTTGCAAAAGAGTCTAACAGAATTAGGTAACCTGAAACTAATTATTCGTAATTCAGACTGCATAGGCTCATTCCTTAATTCCTAGTCAATGTTTTTTTAACACTGAAAATTGCAGTCTCTGTTAACTGATATTTGCTGTTAGTAGAGGTATATGTTACCAAGGGTAAGATATTTTTTTTCTTACGATTCCTTAAGATATCCTAAATCTTCAGTGTAATGAGTAATTGATTTGAAGTCAAACACAGTCAAAAGTCCCAGCAGATTTTCTTTCAGGTCAACATTTGACGTGATCATTTGAACAGAGTGTACAATGTTACTGGTTCCCTTAGTCAGACCAATTACTAAAATATATCCCACTGATCTTTTCAGTTATTTCCACTAGTAGAAAAAAAATATTTCTTCATAATTAAAAAGTACACTCTAAGTGTTAAGCTATACATTTAAAAGTCAAGCTTACTGTAGAAACTACTTAGTCATATGAAGTTTTACAGTTCCCTTGAGAATGACTTGTGACAACTGTGCAGGGCTATGTCCCTAGCTCACCAATGCTGATTTTTTTGTTCTTCTACTGAAATGTTTCCTGCTTATCTATTAGAAGATGGATTGGCATACTCATTTCTCAAGTTTTCATTATGGTACACATTCTCCAGGTTTATGGTTCTAGCTCACCCACATTGTTTGCGTTTCTCACAAGTCTTCTACAATGGCCTATACCCAGCTGTGCAAGTCTACTGCTTGGAATAATCAGATCTTGAAGGAAACCCAAGAAAGAACTTCAGTTCATGCAGAAGGGAGACACAGAAGTCATTGGCACTATGTGTTGTAGAAAAAGTTTGATGCAGACCTTTGCAGGTAAGCTGCATACCTTCTGAATTTGTGCTTAAATGCAAGTATTCCTCTCTCAAATTTCCAAAGATTTTCTTAAGCAAACTCAACAGAATAACCTTTAAAATACCAACTAAAAAAAAAAAATAAAAGCAACACAGGACGCATTTTAAAGTAGGATAAACACAGGTTTCTAAATCTAAACAAGAATAACCTGCTACATAAGTAGAGATGCAAGAACAAGCCTCTAGGTAACAAATTTGCAGAAAAGAATCTAAAAGTTATCCTGCATCACAAATATATTAGCAACTACAATTTTTCTGATATCATGAAAAAAGCAATAAACAATGTGGACCACATAACCTGGAATATAGATTGCAACGGAAATAACATACTCTTACAGGTATGTTCTTCCTTCCTCAGGTATTGGGAAATCCATTTGGAAGACTTTGACTGTTGTATCAAATTTTGGGCACAGAATCACTGGAGAAATTCCTGAGGAAGGAAAGTATATAAGTCTAAAATACAGGAACTTGGGGAAGATGTAAAAATGTACTTCCTTAAAGAACCAAATGCAGGGAAAAGAGGATTGTAACTTTCAAGTATATATAAGGTAGCTGCATTAAAAACAGGGACCAGCAATCTGCTCTCCACATTGAGAGAACAGAAAGTAAGAGGATCCAACACAATCCTAATCATGTCTAGATGACTCCAAATCATGGGGCTAGACAGGTCAACAGTAACACAAGAATCTATGCATCAGACTCCCTTGCATAGCTTCAACTTATTCCCCTAGGCCAGATTTCTGGGGGGAAAAAAAAAAAAAAAAGCTAATATTAGAACCTGGACATTCTAAAGAACTGATCCCAGATTTAAGAAAACCATATACATTACACAATCGGCACCCTGTTATTGTATAAAGTTAACCCCACCGGTCTCCTTTCAACACCAAAAAATTATATTCTCGTTCCAAAACACAGTCTTCCCCAAACAACACTGACCTCAAACATGAAAAAAAAAGGTTAAAAAGGTGATATTTTCACATTTGTTAGAATTTCAAGCTGTTCTTCTCTACTGCATTCACTGTATTGCCATTTTTTAAGTTCAGCAGTTCATTTGCATAGTAACTACAAAGTTTAACAAATAGCATTAATGTCATTAATTTAAATTACTGACAGTACTACTTTACTCATTTTTAACTGCAATTTAAAAATGAAAGCTTTTCTGTCATAATGTGCCATATAGATCCCCAAAGCTCAGCAATATTTGTGTTTTAAGAAGGTAAAACCTCTTCCCCAGTCCATTGTGAAAGCACTGCTCTTTAGTGACTTCCAAAACCCTATTCATAAATACTGATTAGGCACTATTTCACCATAGGGTGCAGCATTACTAGCACAGCTCCCTAGCCAGGGCCAAATTGGAAATGTTAGTATAGTAAATCAGGCCAAATGTCCTGGTAATTCTATACGTGAAAGACCATCTTTAATAAATAGATGTTAACTAGGGACTCAGCTCATTTTATTTTTAGTTTTTAAGTGTCAAATGCCAGGGACTGATTTAAGGGGGAAAAGCTATGGGCAGGGAATGCATAATGTGATTGCACCATTTACAGGGAAAAGAGCTTGAAGGCACAGACCGTTTGCAGTGTGGCTGGCTGACAAACAGCAAAGGGAGTGGATCCAAGAGACAATTCATTCTGCTAAATAAAGGGACACACATGTTATCTGCCACCTTCTTGAAAGTGCCACAAATTAACCACTTTTGCAGCTTGTTATGAAAGGCTTCTGTATGCCTGCAGGTTTCTTTCGCTGCTCTTTGGACTGTTGCCTCATAACACCCTGTGAAGCATAAAATGTTTTAAATGCATTAGAACTTTTGTTTTAATTGTGGAATCGTTACGGAAGCAGTGTAGAAATTAGGGAGCCCGTTAGCCACCAGTCATACTTTATTCATACTTCTTATAATCACTGAATACATAATTAACCGTTCCATCCATTTTGTTCTTAAACACAGTATTTCATAAGGGAAAAAAACCCACATTTTCACCCAGGATATTTGGGAGCAATCACACTAGCAGAGGCATTTCCCTGCCCCTGTGATAGCCTTGCCTCAGGCAAGCACTTTGGCTTCTCTCTCTTGCTTGATGTATGAAGGATTCTTGAATGTTTGGCCATGCTGGAGTCTCCAGTGCCCTTAGAGGCCACTGGAGGGAGGATGGCCTCACTCTGCAACAGCTCCCTTTTCACCCAGAGATGTGCAGGTAAGGTATCAATTAATTACTGCACACTTTTCCTTTCTGATAAGCTTTTCTTAAAAAATGGCACTTCCACAAATGACTGGTAAACAGCAGTTCCAGCATTGTTTCCAGAAATGTCAATTAGACCTGCAAGAAACACAACACGAACCTGGAGAACTGATTATTATTTCCCTCAGAGATTTATACCACCCAATAATATTTTTTCTTCTGTGAGTCCAAGAACCTACCCTACATTAGCGGTGAGAAAATAATGCAAGTCTTCAGTGTGGCTAAGTGTGCTTTTCTATTTTTGGACTTCATAAAAGTTGTCTACCATAGTTGAAAGCATTATTCCTAATGCATGAGAACTTGACAGATGAGTTAGTGTTGACCGCCCTCACAGCTCTCTCCTTCAGCCAAACCCATCTCTGATGGAAAGGGGTGAAGCCTGGAGAAGATAATCTGCCAGTAGCTCACCATGTTTAAGTTCCCAGGCTCTACTGTAGGTCTTACAAAATTTCTTCACAGTAATTGACAGAGTCTTTGCTACATTAGGAATTGCACTAAAGAAGAAAACCTCCCTGTTCTAGTGAAAGTCATACCCATACAACTACTTGCTTCCCATATCAAGTCACTTCAGTAATAATAATAGCCCTGACAGAGCTATGGCTGCCCATGAAGTAAGCATGAGAGCATTGACACCAGACCTGTGGCCAACATGCCCAACATTAAAAATAACACAAAGGAAAACTGCCTTGCCAATGTTTTGTTCTGTTCTTGGCAAGGAGATTGCTTTTGCAACCTGTGGTGTCTTCAAAACTCTGACAGGTCCCTTGTAACAACTCTCCAGAGGAATGGAGAAGGAAAGCAGCCTTCAAGAGAATCAAGAAATCAGCCTGGTGTGGTAAAAGATCACTAAACGTTACCAGCCATGACAGATCATTCGATTTCTTCCAGGAGTTTCTCAGCACTGCGCTGTGCACGGAACAAAATACATTGCATTTCGCAGCACTGAAACTTTGAGGATTTGCAGTGCAGAATGCAGAAATTTCTACAGGGTGGTAAACAGAGAAATATTGTCTTTTCTACAGAAAATACATTTACCCTTATGTATTCTCTGCATTTCCAACGTCAGGAGCCTCAGTTTATCAGAATAAGGCTTGTTCCCCTTTCTCAATGATGCAAAAGCCAAAAGGAATATTTAGCTTTAAATATGACATTTTTTATTTTATCATGTGAACTTCTGTGATATCATGAAAATACTAGTCACATAGCACTTTCACTGGAAGAAAAGCAAGACACATATTTTTTTGCTGACAGCTCCAATTGCTCAAATTCACTCAGTTCAATTATGTTAGTTTTATTCATGGGACAAAATAGACTGTGATGATCCAGAAGGAGAAACCATCCTTCTTATTTAGAGATCTTCTATCCAGTGCCCGTATGAGAGTATATAACTCCAGTGCTTTAGTTTATGTTACCTCTCTTCTTAACCAGATTCAGCTCCGTACCTGATACGTGTAGGTAGAGGTTTCGTATAAATCAGGAAAGCAGATAGGGGTGAGGATGGGCAAAATTAATTGATATTAGGAAAGCACTGAGATGCTTTGACTCAGTTTACCAGCGTATATCTCAAAATACGTGGTTTACCCCTGCAGGTATTAATCGGCAACTTGCTATTTTTACACAGTCTCGGGTAATCTCAACTAAAAGATAAGCTAACATAGTGATTTTGAGATGACATTGCAATGATAGAAAATAAACAACTACCACTACAAAGCAATAGTCAAAAGACAAAAGGTATTGTATATAACCAGAATATGTTGACTAATCCTTGGTCCTTCACAAGAAATATCATTCTTTTCTTCTTTCTGCCTATGGAGGAACACAGGTTGATTAGTGATTTAGGCACCACTCACAGCTGCATCTCTATTTCTCCTGATTTCTAGTGTCAGCGCTAGTGAAGTGAAGTGGAAATGACTTTCAAGGTCACAGTCATGTTTCCCAATGCTGCTTTTCATGATTGTACACATGCACAATCATATGTAAGAAAAGCAGCCACAGTTCGCTGCAAAAAGTCTCCTGTTAGAATTTAATCTTGCCCATGTAGCAGTTTAGGAAGACTGTAAAACATAGTCAAGCCTCCTAATATAGTTTAGGAAAACAAACTTACACCAATATTTTCATAATACTGAAATAGAGTTTGTCTCATTCTATCAAAATACTATTTTGTTTAATGTTATTTGCACTGCAACGTAATGATCTTTTACCAAAATATTTTTTTAATACAATTCCTTCCCAGGCTTGATAATAAAGGATAAATTCCTGTATACTTGATACCATTTCAAATTTCAAAGGACAGACAGTAACAGCCTTGGCATTGCTTTTGCTGGCATTTGGGTAAATTGACTGTATAATGAGTCCTTGGTTGTCCTTAACCAAAACTTTGTTGGACAGGTTCATTTACAATGCTCAAGCAGAATGACCTTCCAATCTGGCTTAGAGGCCTCTAGATTGCTGTAAATGTGACCTGACATTTCCTTACGGGTGAAATATTAGATTATAGCAAGGAATACAATAACATAATTTTATTTCAGAGTGTAAGTGAAAGTGATGGTCGAACAGATTAAGATGTAAAATTCCTTTGCAAAATTTAATTATTTATAATCTGATGCATACCTCTTGTTTTATCTGCCATGTAATACAATTATTTGATACAGTACAGTAGCTGTATTATTGGTGCTGCTGACAAAACAAAAACTGTATCATTGCCAAGGGGGGGTCAAGAACTTCAGAGGGCAGTTATTCTGACTTCTAAAGTTTTATCTTTAAAATAAGAACACTTGCAATTTTTTTCTGGTTTTCAGCCATTAAGCTGATTTCTTTGTCACCTATAGTATTAGTCAGAACCATCAACTTTCTCACAGTCTTTTTACGATATCAGTGTTTGAAATGGTGAGATGTTTTCATACTTTCCACAGTTTATCAGCAGCTTTACCTCAGTCTCTAACTATTTGCAATTTTGTGCCCACAATCAACTGGATATCCCTGAGAACCTAGGTGCAATGGTTTAGAAGTCTAGACATTTCATAACTGACTCTCATCCAATGTTTAAATACCTAAATGCCATCAATTCATGTCAGTGACACTGCAAGATTGAAATCAGAAGTAGTAGCTAAAATTGGCTTCAAGATCTTTGATACACTTCTAAAATTCTTTGCTTTTTCTGTATAATAATAATATTAGGAGTCTTACCATCTTCAGATTTATAGGTAACTCCTTCAACTTCTCAATTATCCTGCAAAGTACTACTGGTCAGATCACATACTTGAAAGGCATGGTGAGCTTATAGCAATTCACCAAAATTAATAATATTTACAATGGAAACTTTCAATTTCTACCTTAAGTTATATAGTGCTGTTTCTTTGTTCTACTCTGTCTTTGTGATGTTTGAACATGCGCCAAGATTCTCTATAAGAAAGCAGAAGCAAAACCAAGTTAATCAGCTGGAAATATTATGAATTTCCAGAAGTTTACAGTTTATTCTGCCAATTCAATACCAACACAGAGAGGTCTGAAGACTCCATTGTGCCTAATGGCTGTGCTGCGTTCTTCTTTTAATAAAAGTAATGCACACAGCAAAAAAAAAAAAAAAAAAAAAAGAATCAAGAAACCTCAAATCCTGGCAATGTTGTGAAATGAGCCACTAAGAACAGACCCTCTTTTGTCAGCCGAGCAGTGCTCAGTAATTGAGTCCACTACTCAAAAAGCATTTCTGCAATCCCAACCATACGCTCAACCAACAAAAGGGGGAAAAAAAATTCTCTCCTTTTCATCCTGGAATATTTTGACCTTAAATTTATGTGGTATCATGGAGCACCTCCCATGTTGCAATTCTGGCCCAGAGATTGCCTTTTCTCTAAGCTGTTTTAATGAAACAGGCAAATAACTTCCAGTATCAAACACTGAAAGAAAAATAATTCTGGCCAATGTAATGGTTTGTTTAATCTCAGCTAAGCACTTAAAATTCTGTATTCTTATCTAAACTGTTACCTCTGTATTTGATCAACACTTCTGTCATGACCTTGTAGGTTGCTCTGCATATATTATCTACCTTTGCATAATAATTTTCCAAAGAAAACTTTTGGTTTCCAGTGGTACCACAAGTTTCATGACCTCCTAACCTACTGCCAGTCTGAATTTTTCCATCAGTCTTTACATCAGACAAATCCATCATTTTCTTAAGATTGTATTTAGTAAAATATCAAAGCTGGCAGATTTCCTTAGTAGGGCTTTAAAATTTTGAAATCCATTAAAAGATGCTGCCACCTGTATCATGAACAACTGAAGTTTCTCTCACTCCCCAGTTCATATTTTTGTGCTGTGAGACTGCATATTGCTGCATGGCACCAAATACCGAGCCCCCAAATCGCTACATTTTATAGGAGTTGCTCAGCAAAGCTTTGCCATAACATACCAGAGATTCCCAAGATCAGCTGAGAAGTACACTGTTGCAAGAAAAATACCCAAGGACCATTTGAGAAAGGAGAAATGGTATGATTTATCAGCATCACTCAGAACCTTAGACATTTGGGATGAGGTTCTTAGTCTACCTAGACAAGTTAATACTGCTGTAGGTTACCTGTGTATATAAAACATGTTTGTGAGGTCACAGAACACTAAACATTTCTCTCTTCTTTCATTCTGGTTGTAAAACACTGCCTGTAATGTGCCTTCAATGTCACATTGCTCAGAAAGGTGAAGGCAACAGCAAATAATACGTATTCTTCACTTCTTCCTCCACAAAAAAAAAAATAAATTACCATGCATAGAAATAGTGCTGAAGCTTTTAGGAGCAGAGTGACATTGCTGTTCCCTGGTCAACAAACTCTGCATCTGAGGGAATGTCTTTCACAGAGCTGCCACCGTGGGTTCAGACTTTAAATTCCTTCTGTTGATATCAGACCTCATTTTCTGCGTGGCATTAGCCTGACCTCAGTTAGCACAAGTACGATTTTGGGAAGAGCTTTAGGGATATTATTAAGTACACAAAAATCATTCAGTTGCTTGGAGAAAATTTTCATAATTTATATTTATGCATCATATGTCCCTCAAGTAACAGCATTTAGCTGTATGTACACATAGAAGGTTTCTTAACCACTTTGCAATACCCCAAAAAAGAGGCTGCTTTTTTTGCAGAAAATCACACCAAAGATATATTTAAAAAAAAAAATAAAACAATAAAGAAGAAACATTCTCTTGGTGCCTTTAAGAATCTTAAAAGGAAAAAAACACAAACAACTAAAAAGAACCCTCCAAAACCCAGAAACTGCTTCTATTGTAACTCTATTGTATTCCAATACGTTCTTCCCACAGCAGACATTTGGGCTGTGGAAAAGGAAGGGGAAAAAATCCTTTGACTTCCATTTCAATATTTTCAAATGAATAGCATGTCTCAGTCACTTATAACACATCTTAAGTACATTTTTAAAGAGAACTTGAATTAGTTGAAAGAAACTTAATTAAAACTCTTTTTTTATAGTGAACAGAAATACAAGAAGTGCACATCCTCCAGCACATCTATCACATTACCCTATCTCCATTTCAATAGCATATTCAAAGACAGTACAGGGCCGGCAAATTAATAAGGCACTAGAATGTTTAAGGAGTGCTGGTAGAATACAGAGTCACTCTGGATTAGTGTTGTTTCTCCTTCCTCCCCTTTTCATCCATCTTGCAGGAAACTATACATGTTTTTTCCACTTATACTGGTCAACTTTTTCATACAGACTGCTGTTTGGCTTCTTTATTACAATAGATAACCCACTTTGGGTGGATAATTACTACTGAAATGAGAAAAAATATTCTAGCATAGCAGGTTCATCCTCAGCAGATATATATGTATATTGAGTTTTTGGAAACACATACACAATCCATTTTAAAGTTGTTGCTTTTGTTGGAGAGACAACTGGACATCTTATGAATCAAATCCTCAGCCATTGCACTTTTAAAAATTAAACCCAGCATTGATTTTAGCTCAGCCTGCAAAAAAAAGCCCAACACCATGTAAACATTCATGTTATGCTTTAACTGTTGTTACGCCACCTCTGCAACAAGTGACAACAATTGCAGAAGCGACGCAGGGCACTAACCACTGCCAGTGCCCCCGCCCATCCAGTACCAGCAGGATGAGAGATCCCATCAAAATCCTCAGGCAGCCCAAACTGCACCGCCAGAGGCGCGATGCCCAAGTTATGCTCAGCCAGTGCTAGATAACGGTAGACAAGCAGTAATTGCCCCTGTGCTCAGCTTGGGATAAAAGTGCACAGAAGCGGTTACTACAGAGCAGGGGACCGGCTGCAACAAACCTGTTCATGCAGAAGGAACATGTTCTTTTTTTTACAGCCCCGGCAAAAATGAGAACCAGGAGGGTCTGGTGTTTCCATGTGTGGTTTTTCCACATATGTGGATGGAAATATTTGTAATGTGTTAGCTGATACTGGTTGGAGGTCTGCTGCGAGGATTCAGTGCAGAAATATATCTGATGTAATTTTTGGTTTAACTTTCTATTTTTAAAAACTTTTTTAAGACCTTGCTGTTGAAACTATTAACAGAAACCTCTCCATTCTCTCAAAAAATACCCCATTTGAATGATATAATGCATAAAGCTTCAAAGGTTTTTATATATGACAGCAATCAGTCTAAGTAATAACATTACACACAATTTTCCATTCTGATTGAAATTATCTCAAAAGAGAAAAATGGTTTTAGTATTAAAAGCATGGGTCAGCTCCCTGTTTTAGTGTAGACTGTCATTTGTAAAGGCTAAATAGTCATTAGCACAGTGACAGAGTAATAATTAAATTAGATTGCCTTTTTACAAGTATTGCCTTTTTTACAGTATGACAAAAAAGCCATAGCATCGTTTTTGCTTCCTCTCTTTACATTAGCAAAGGTTATTTTCTACTTATTTGCTTGGTTTTCTCTTTACACTAGGTCAGCAGACTCACAGATATAAAACAAAGCCAGGACAGTTAATTAACATTTGCTGATTGAAGAAACAGTTATAGTAAAATGCATAGTGAATAGCCAATACAATTCTGCAGAATTTGGACTTTTGGGGCATGAGACTCATATTAACCAAATAAGAATTCCTTTTAAGCAATGTGAAATTCTAATTTAATAATTATAGTGGTAAACACAATATATTTAAAATGTAAATGAAACTATTTTGACCCCAAAAATTCTGCAAAGGGGAAGCTTTGCAAAGAGTAAAGTCTGTCCTACAGATGCAGTCTGATGACATGTAAAAGGCAAATATTTTAGATTACACATTCAACTCATAATGCCAAGAGGTGGAATGAACACAAGCACATCCTTCTGTACAGTAATAAACATACCTGAATGGAAAATTGAATATTTGTTAATAAGGATAGAAAAAAAGGAATAAAAACAATATCAAGATTGCACAGTGGCTGTGTGGAAGAAGTGAGTACAGTTGTCCTGGTCCTCAAACCAGGACAACAGTTTCGAAAAATGGTGTTGTTAGAGGATAATCCAAATGTCCAAGGTATTATTGTTACATTATATGAACTGCTGTGCGTGTAAAAAGAAATCTGCAAACTTTCATCGTATTTTTTACAGTCAGCTGCTTTCAAAACTCTTTTTCAAAATCTTGACCAAAGTTACTAGAAAACTATTAGAAAATTTTAAGGAATATAATTAATATTTCTAAACTATTAGAAATAGTCCAAGTTCTAGTCTGTTGGAAGGGAATTTAATTCTAAAGTTAACACTCATGGAAACTTATTTATAGCATCTCTTATGGCAGTAAAGGCTTTTGTCTAGTCTGACATTCATTCTTCAGCCCTGATTTGGTGCCAGTGCAAATGCTAACGATAAAATAATAATTTACTTCCTTAGGCTAATATGCCCCTTAGTGTCCTTGCCAACACAAACATCTGCATTTGTAGTTTTACTAGGTCCTTTTTTTTCGTTGTTCTTATTCTATGCAAAGTTACTGCTGCTGTGATAAACGGAGACTGAAAGTCCCTCTTCAGAAATGAACACCGAGTCACTGAATCATTGCGCGTGAGTAGCATAAGTATCCTGTTGTGGTTTAAGTCAGTTTCTTCCCAGTAAGAGCTGGACTGAAACTTTATTGCAAAACTGTGAAAGAATACCCTGTAAGTATTCTGCTAAATTCTTACAACACCCTAAATATTTGGCACTCCCCTCTTCTGATACGTGTCATATTGTCGTGGTTTAGGCCAAATTGGCTACTGGGGATCTGGGGGACCCCAGATGGGACCGACAGATGCTCCCCTCTACCCCTCTTCAAAGAGAGAGGCAGAGGAGGAAAAAGAGACTTATGAGTTTAGAAGGAACTAAGCTACTTTAATGAAATGTTAATAATAATAATAAAAAAAGAAAATAACAAAATATATGCAAAATCATATTAAGCTCCCGAGATGACAATCACATCACCAGCTGGCACTGGGCCAGTCCCAGGCTGGACTCGGTGGTGGATGAGAACTAGATTCCAGATCTGGATTCAGGATTGGGCTCACAAGCAGACGAACAGAGCTCTCCTCAGACGTCGGCCATTGAAGGAAGAGCCCCGACCCTTTGATCCATCAGCTTTTATACTGAGCATGATGCAGATGGGATGGAATACCCTGTTGGTCAGTTTTGGGTCACCTGTCCTGTCCACTCCTCCCTGCAGGTGGGACCCCACTATGCTTTTCCGCTTCCGACCTTCCAATGGGGCAAATAACAAAGTTGGTTGCCCTTGGGTGTTATGGCAATAAGTATAAGCAAGAGCCTCTCTGCATCCCATGCCTGGGCATCAACTATAAACATTGGTCTTATCACTCTGAGAAAGTGAACATTGTCTGCACAATATGCTGTTAATTTCAGTGTTAGAAGAGGCCCAGCTAAGAAGCGAAGTTACTGAACAAAATTGGTTCTGTTTTACCTCAAACCGGGACACATATTCACATCAAAAGCAAACGATCTTTACATGACTGAAACTACTTGCAAGTGATTGGAAGTGGCAAGAGTGTTGCAATGAGGGAAAAAAGGATGTCAAGTCAAGTTGGACTATTTTTTGTAATAAATTTCTAAATTAAAAGTAATTATGACTGCGTTGAAAAGGTCAAAGTAACAGGTACAGTGAATACATTTTAAAAAAACCTGCCTTCTACCCCCTCTTAAAAAATTTTTTTCAAAGTATCTGCTATGTAGCAATAGTAGGATGAAAGTTATTTCCTTCTTTTGATTTGAGGGAAAAAATGAATTAAGTGGAAATAATATTACAGGGAGAAAACAGTGTCTTTTTCCTCACACTCTGGCTAAGAATGTGCGGAAAACAAGCTGCATATAGACAAAACCTTTCCCAAAAATGGGTACTAGAAAAATTGGGAAATGGAGACCACAGTTACAAGTGAGCTCCCATGAATTTGGCTTGAAGATCTGCAGACTCATCTCCACTACCAGCCCGCCTTCCACTCCGCCCAGCGAAGCCCCGTGCTTCCCCAGCTCTGATACACTTTTCTTGCCAATTCCTCCTCCGTCAGCCTTTTGCTCCTGCTCACCGCCCTGCCTTCCTGTTTGACAGCCATCACTGGCTGTAATGCAAGCTGCACAACAGCGGCAGCATTTTACTCATTTTTCACACTGCTGCAGTATTTTGCATCATTAATACAAGTTCTCTGTGGACACACCATTTAGAACAAGTGCTTCGGCAACATATTTATAAGGCGCTTACATTTTGTTAAGCTAAAACTGTTTCCTCTGCTCTCTCTCCTGCCTCAAAGGAACTATCACTCACGTAAGAGTTCATCTTTTGCATACAAATTATTGACAAGGTGTAGTGGCATTAGCCAGACCGTTTGCCAAGTAATTATGTACGCTACCTCAGAAAACACAGGGAAAAATAAAGTAAGAGTTTCCAGATGGTACAAACTTTTTCTTTAGTCATTAAAATTGGCAAATTAAGAATATGTGTGCAAGTGAAGTTAGTATATTAATCTGTAATTTGGTCAGGATATACGCATCTTGTATTTTTTTCAACCAGGATGAGAGACACTAGCACCAAAACCTCTTTCTCAAAAGGTGTGTTCTGTGTAAGTCTCCTCTAGCAAAGACATTCAGAAAAATCTGTGACTGCACAACAGAAAGCCCTGAGCAATTTTTCTGTCTTTCCAAAAAACAAGCTACTTCTGTGGGTTTCCAATCAGGTACGTCATAAGCTCCAGAGATACTCAAAATCACTGGCCACCCTGGAGACCTTGATCAGGGAAAGAAATAATTAAGGATGATTTTAATATTGTTTGCTGTGGTTGTCCTTATCTCTGACTCTTCTGTGAAACTGAGATACCAGTATGTTACCTTTACAAAAAGACTGCAACAGACCCCAGCAGGGTTTATTTTCCCATGTGCTTAACTGTATTCTTACCCTAATGGATGAACCCCAAACAACTGGGAAATTCTGTTAAGTCTCCATTTGTTCAGGGAACTTATTTTCAGAGGGGCTTAGCCTCCACACAGGATCTTAAATGAGGAGGACAGACTTTCAAAAGCATTTAATCGTTTTTCTTCTCCGTGCCTCCACAGGAACCGGTGTGCTGGAACAGCCATGGTGCTAGAGCTGAATTTGCTTCCCACTATGTAACACCTGGGAAGCAGATACAGGGCAACCCCACTGCTTACCCCATAAAGGAATTCTTGAGTACATCCTGCTTATCAGGGTACACCTCAAAGTGTGCACGGAGCAGCTCATTCTCACACAGCACAGCTGCATGGTGGTGTCCAGCACACCTGTCCAGGACCTGTCCTGGAGCCAGTGCAAGGCAGACACGCGGGTATAAAGGTTTCCCTGCAAAAAGGAACACCATGTACTACACCAGTGGGCAGATAATGCGGGTGGGGTGTCCTAAGGCTGAGTCTGAGCTCCTTAAAGACAGCATGGCCATGAATTGCTAGGTGTCATGAGTACCCTGACCTTCCTGCAGTCCCTGAAGAGGGACAGATGAGTCTTGTGTGATACTGAGGGACTTTGCCTTTTCCCTGTTGAGCAAAGGCAGTCCCCTGCTCTGCATAAAATATGATATCTGTTTAATTTTCTAATCTCTAAATCTGTCATCACTACAGCCCCTCACACTAGGCGTCAGCACGTTCAGCAGTAGTTATGAAAAGCATATTAATACTTTTGTTTGTTTATTGGTGTTCAAAACTACATAGTACAGGAAAGAAGTTTCCAAATTCCCTTGTTGCAGCTTTTGCACCTGCAGATACTGCAGGGAGAGTATTTATTGCGAAATTCCTCTCAGAGAGCACAACCTGCTTTAGTGACAGGGATGTTTTCAGTGGGTTTTCTGTGCTCACAGACCTGAAAACCTAACTACCCTGTCAGGATTCATACGAGGGATTCCTTTTAAAGGTCCTGTTTGTGAGACTTAAATGCTTCCTGGATTTAGCTATGGTCAATAAATAAGTCAATAACACCAAAATGTCTAGTGCATGTTTCTTTACGAAGTACTGCATGTTCTTGTTATGCACCGAGAAGCAGCATACTCAATAGCTGGGATTACTGAGCCAGAACCGAGAAATCTAGGTTTTATCCTGACTCTGCCATGATTTACTGTGTGATTCTTGGGTAATCCCTTCATCTTCCCTAACTTCTGTTTCCTTCTTTTTTTGTGTGTTGTAGTTATTTAGAATACAGTATCTACCATGACAAACACCTTCTCCCTTATGGTGTTTGTACAGCCCTTAACACAAAGAAATATGACCCAAAGTGCAACATCTAAATTCAGATGGCTTAATCTCTACTGATGCTGCAGTAAACAAGGAGCATTAACATGAATATTCCTTTTTTTTACTACAAACACATGTAGCATTTCTTGCTTATTCCAACAATGATAGCTGTTGTGGAACGCAGTCAGGAGTGCAAAGATAACACGCTTTAATTTTGCATTTGATGCAAAGCAGTCCTTTGGTTTGAAGACATCTGTTTTTATACTCCAGATGTGACTCCCCAAAGCAGGTCACAAATAACTTTTGTTCATTCCAGGACCAAAAAAGAGATTCCAAAACTTGGGCAAACAAGACTAGCCTTTTGCTATCATAGGTATTTTTTTAAGGTTCATTGTTTTAATTTGGGTTTGGGATGTTTTTCACTCACTGCTTATACAGAAAAAAGCTCTAGAACATCCTTCCTTCAATAAATTACTTATAACATATGCTTGTTAATGGAAATTTGGCTTTTTTTTAAAAGCCAAAAATAAAAGCCTGCCCGTTCCCCCTGCAGATAAACAGTATTTTACTTTTGACTTCCAAAATAGCGACGGAATTGGGAAAATCCCTTTGAGAAAACTGCACTAGTTGAACTTAAAAAAGCAGGAGCTGTGGTGTGGTGTAGACCCACAACACCTGTCCCGAGTACTGATACCTCTCTGCCCACGGCAGCTGATGCACCAACACCAAGTAGAAGATAAATTGGGTTGCACTGACCTGTAGTTTGGCCAGTTCAGCTCTATCTGCAGTACCACCCAGACACTGCAGCACAGATTTAACCTTGTTTATAACACTTTAGTGTTTCCATTGAATGTTTCATTTCTGCTTTAAATACATCTTTTTTGCAAATTGAATAATTTATAGAAAACTGAGCTGCTTTAATGACACCGGTGTTTTTAGAGAGGGATTATTGTCTTCGTGTGGACACTTTATACCACTACAGAGGTGCTTTACCTGCCATAGCTACCATTGTACAGCAAGTATAATCAACTATACAGATATAAATCAGTTTAAAATGGCTATAAATTCCCCTGTTCTCAGGATTCAAGCTGTGGCAACTTTACAGTTTTAAAAAATAATTTCATATTTTTTTAAACCTGTAATAAAAAGACCAGATTTATTTATTTTAGCTGAATGAAAACAAACAAACAAACAAACAAACAACAACAAAAAAAAACCCACCAAAAAAACCCCAACCACAACCCTTCCCCAACATTTTAAAAGAAGAATCACTGTAAGGATTTGCATTACTTTTAGTCAATGCATTTTTTTACAAGATTGAAGACAAACTGTTATAAAATTTCTCATCTATAGAAAGGTTTACATCCCAGGCTAAGAAGTCCAGTCCATTTTTTACTCTATTAGCTACCACTTTTCCCAATGCTCTTAGAAGAATAAGGTGAAAAATAGGACAGTATAAATCTCTTTCACTCTCCCCAAATATTTCTCTGAGAAACATCACAAAAAAGTATGTTGTATGTAAATTCGTTTGTTCTCTCAGTATTTTCACCTAAGGTGTGGGCTTAGTTTTGAGTAAATTCAAGTTAGTTCAGGAATGTGTAATCCCAAACACCAAATATTTGGTGTTTTTCACTCTTTGGCCTCAGTGTCCAGGAAAGTGCATTGCAATTTCACATACACAGGCACTTGAGTAAATACCAGCTAGGTCAGATTAAATCTAGCAGGCGGATTTGACAAGTGAACAGGGATACCGACCCTGATCCTGCTTACTACTGTAGTTTAGACCTTCTCCAGCAACCCACCCAGCTTCTGCCCTGTCCCCTGCCCTTCAGGACTGTCATGACCCAAGGCGTGCTGCAAAACTGATGGGTTTCAATGCAGCCTGATTAGCACGTGCTAAGACTTACCTTGTCAGCTACACTATGACTACACAAAATCCTAAAGAAGCTGAGGGAATCAGCACAGTCCCTAGCAACCCTCAGGCTCTTGCCGCTTTCATTTCCCCCAGAGCCTGACCCTGGATATCTCATGTCAATGGATCTGAGCTGGCCCCGGTGGCCCCTGCACACCCGTGTCCTCTGCAGGGCTTCTCCCTGCTATTTGGGCTCTCACACGCAGCTCTGCAGCGTGCTTCGTTAGTGATGGTGAATAAACTGCCCTGGTCTGCAGTTTGTCACCGTGCTGCTGTCGCTGCACACCTTCACCCCCTCTGTGGCTGCCGCACGCTTGGGAGGTGTGTGAGCAGCGCCGGGGAAGCTTCCCACGCCTTCGGGTGAGCACGGACCCTGGCTCGCACCAGCTCTTCTCCCCTGATTTTGTTCCCACATGGGCCTCACGGAAAGCTTTGCTCAAGTGCTCATGTTTGTGTGGTGCGCTGCCCCTCCTGCTGACCCGTGATGACAACGCAGGTTGCTACACTGCATCTCAGGCGAGGCACTGACTGAGTCAGTGGTCCCAATGCGCTCATCCTGGTGCCTACCCTTGACAAAGTCATTTGTGTCATTTGCCTCATACAACGTTTTAAAACGTAAAATAACTCCAGCCTTGTGACTGAAAGGTTCTGCAGTTTAAAGACGTTAAGAAATATCAAACCTTTAAGCTCACAGAAAACAATATCTAGCAGGGCACGCTATCACACCTTTATTCAGGATGATGTTGACATTGCTGTAATTCATCAAGCTATTATCAATCTACAGATTTATAAAGCCAATCAGGATTAGGAAGTCCTGTGTGTACGTACAGCTGTTCATTTAACACTGCAGCAGCAAATAAGGGTCAGATCTTTAGGCAGGTATAGACTGTATGATTTTCTTCAGCTTCCAGTAATAAAATTAGCATACCTCTGAAGATTTTGTCTTCCTTTCTCTCCTAAACTTCTGCATTCTGATTTACGCTGTGAAATAATGTAACCTTAGAGATGCATAAAAGTCAGTTTTGATATTTCATTCCTTTCTTGCACCTTCATTTCCAGAGTGTGAAGAGTATCCACCTGACAGGGAATATAAATATGATGTTTGTATTTCTATCTAATCCATGTTTGTTGAGGAAAATTACATCTCTCAGCACATGATGGAAGTGTCATGTCGATGATCCATTCCCAGCTAAATTCCCATCAGTTTCTCTAGCAGCAGTTTTGCCAGAATGGAGACTGGAATCGAAGCTGAGAAAAATATTGGCTGCTTATAAATTAGTAGCAAATCTGTTGTTAATGTCACTGGGACTGATGATTCCAGGCAGTGATTCCAGGACATTCATTCCCCTTGAAATCCTGGAATATTTAATGGTTTCATAAGAATATTTCTAAAGAATGTATATGATCTAATTCCCTGTTAATACAGAAAAGAACTCAAAATACAACTGATCTTTTTCAAAATCTAACAGGCAGATGAAAAAAAAAAATCCTTTCTTAAAATCTCATAGCTCTCAAGTCATATTTTTGGAGGTTCTGAATGCTTGTGATGACACATGAGCATCGTGTCACACAGATGAAGCAGTCAGGAGTGGGACTTTCAGTACAAGTTTCTTGCATGCAGGTGGTGAAGACAGTGGCCCCGTTTCCTCTATTCTTTGCCCATTCTGGGCCCATGGAGCAGCAGGAGCACCGTCCCACAGCCTAGACCTAACTGTGGTCCATCAGGCTTGGAGAAACATCAGCTGGAGGTTGCTCTGAGAGTTGCAGCCAATGTGCAGCAGGGCAGGGCTGCCACCCAGAGGGACCAGGGCAGGGGGAGAGGGGAGCCAACAGGACCATATGCAGCTGGGGCAGGAGGACGGCACAGCCCTGCCCCAGGCAGGCAGAGCCCCAGCAGTGATGCCAGTGGGGCCAGGGGCAGCTCTGGGGAGAAGGTCCTGTAATGTCAGTGGATTAGGATTGTGCCTCAACGAATAAGCAAGCTCTTGACTAAGGGTGGAAAACTATGAACGTTTCTGAAGGTATGATTTTCCCTTTAAAAAGTTTTAATGGAACCAAAACAAAAATGCTTTTGAAAAGGTAAGGTGGAAAATAGGAAGCTTGTGATGCATGTCTCCAACTCATTAAGCTTTCCTTTTTGGAAAATATTTACTACAGTGTATTAGAGCTAAATTAAATATGGTGAATGGATCTCTCCTAAGGGCATAAACTAAATTAAACCAGGAAGAAACCAAATCTAATTGTATTGCATTTTGTATAATCAAGCAGCAGAAATTCCTTATTCTGACTCCGTTCTTTACCTTTGGTAAGACTTACATTTCATCAATTCGAAAAATATTTTTTTCACTTTAAACCAAAAAGGTGGGTGAGGAAAATAATAGAAGACAAAATATCTTTCAAATCTTCCTGCATTTTATATGTGAAGGATATACAATAAGTTAACAAAATATCTGAAGTTCCTGCTGGCAAATTGTACTATGCATTATACACATTCTGCACCTTCTTTTTTAAATTATAGGGAAAAATATATATGATCTAGTTAACAAGATTACACTTTAGCTTTAAAAAATCCATTAAGTTATAAAACATGGCTCCCCTTACATCAAGCAGATATGAAACACTAGAGTCATTATAGTGTATCTACACTCCAGAAATAGACAGGTAAATAGACAGAAAAAGAGGACATGGTAAATAAGAAGAAAAGCTGTATTCGACATCACATGGGAAAAGTAAGTGATATAACAAGAAGGTTAACTCTTAAAAGAAATGGATGTTAAAAAAATACATAAACCTGTTCCATTCACAGATTAAAAGGCACACATTTTATATAGCACTAAGTATCCAAATGTCTTTGGTGTTTTTTGACCATTGTGTTTTGGGGAGGGTCACTGGAACAAGATGAGAGGATTTGCTCGTTGGTCTGAAGACCCCAGCGCCCACCTCACCCTAACCCCACCACCCTGAAACAGCTCCCGTGTTGGGCAACACTACACCTCCGTGGCTGGAGCCGCCACGCCAGCACACTTGTGTCCTGTCTTGACACACATTTCTGTGATGCTCTGTTGGAGCTATTCAGTAAAGAACAGGTTATTTTTTGAAACATTTTACGCAGCAGGGGCACTGAACACTGGACAGTAACCAGTATTAAGAATTAATTAAATATAGCAAGAGTCAAGTACTTCCTTGCCAGCGTATTGACAGATAACTTCACTCCAAAAGTGTCTATCTTCAGTGTACTTACTTCTCCAAGTACAAACCAACCTCCATTCAAATGGATTTGAGCTTACAAGTTGTGAGGTTGAAAGAATATGAAGATTTCTATGAAAATATCTAATACATAATTGGATTTGCCATACTCTGGGAACTCACAGTGCATGAAGTGAGCCTAAGAGTGACTAGTGAAAAAATAGGCAAACAGGTAATACCCATAAACGTCAAACTGCACACAGTGCTAAAGCTGACAAGTGTGGAATAGCTCCACAGTTTCTACTTTCTTGTTTGCTGACCAGAAAAGGTAGGATGGTCCCTCCAAGTTCCCATTTATCCTGATTTATCGCATCTTTACTGGAAGTTTGGGATCAGTTCACAGGCAGCTAAAGAAATCAGGCCCACTGAGGTCAGTGGGAGCAGTATTCTGGGCATGACTTGGTCTTCTGTGATTTATCCAAAGCACACAAAAGAGCTAACAGTAAAATAAGTTTGTTTATTCATGCATATACTGGTAATGGACTGCCCATATATACATGCAGAACATATGAGTGGACAATAAAAAACTTTAGCATCATTTTAGATTATTAGTATTAGAGGAGCTTGACAGTTGACTGGAATGAGAAAGCATTTTGTCCAACATCTTCATGTCCTCAGTGCTAAAAAATGGACTTTATCTGAGCCAACATTCACAGGAAATGACTGAAAAATTTTATAGTTTTAGTAGTCCTTAGGGACATAAGTTTTAGTAAACTTTTTTTTTTTTTTTAATCTGAAAATTCTTAGATTCAGTTATTCTGTCATTAGTTTTTGCAGAAAGAAATGTAAACAAGTTTGGGTTTCCTCCCACCACCACCTTTACTAGTTGCTGAGATGAGGGGAGCAGATTCAATAAGTGAGCAACAAAGGGATTGGTTCAATGAATGCATACATTGAGTTAGGAGCCTGGGAACAAAAATACATAATATAGCTCTACTAACGTGCATTAGTTGACAAATTATGTGCTAGAGGGGTAATATAACTACACATGCTCTGCCATAAATGCAGTGTTCTGTTAATTTAATTTCAAAGCTCTTGCAGAAAATGAATATTGCCCACTCATTTTGGCATACTTTGAAGTGGAAATGTCATAACTGAGAATCTTGCTCTTGTTGGGGCAGTCTATTTTGCTTGGAGCACATAAGTCTGAAAATACCTATATCATCCAGTTTTGTATTCAGCAGGGGAAAAAAGTGACATCTAGGTGCCAGCAAGCTTATTGAAATATATACTTTTCGTGTGCATATAAGGAAACATCTTCTTACGACTGTGAATTTTGGGCTGAAAGCATCAATTGTCAGTCTGAACTTATGCTTCATGAGCACTAAAAATCAGCCCATCAAAGTGTATTTGTGGTCTGACAGATCTCAAGGCTGTATTGCAGCTCTGTGATTTAGAATAACTCAGCTCAGAAGCAGGTTAAGAGAAGGAACCCTAACACAGATATAAAATCCCCAACAAACTTTACTTCATAGAGATACGACACAATGCTGTTTGGTGAAGGGCATGTCCTTCCCATCATACCTGGGTGGACAAAATTTCTGGTTCCAAGTCTGTATTACAAAGATAACAGAACACAATTTTAACAAGAGAAAGTCTGCCAGTGGGCATTTATAGCCGCTTTGCCAAAAGGAAAAGAGGGGACACAAAGTCCTTTATCAGACTGATGACCCTCTCCCCAAGTCCTTATTTAGGGAAATTGCACACAAGAGATGCATTTCATGGTGCTTCAATATGTGGCTCCAATTCTCAGCACCACTGAAACTGCACGGAGAGTGCAGGGTCCAGATTTGGGCTCCCAGTGCAAGACAGACCCTGATGTACAGCAATGAGTCCAGAAGAAGGTCCCCACGATGGTCAGGGCCAGAGCACACGATAGACAAGGGAGATAGAGGCTGCTGTGATGGTTTAGTCTGGGGAAGAGAAGGGGAAGGGGAGACGTCACCGCTGTCTGACCCTCGTTGAAGGTGGAGGGACAGGAGGCAACAAGTGCAATTCTGAACACAGGAAATTCTGGTTTAACATTAAGAGCACTTTTGCATCATGACAGTGGACAAAAAATTGGATGCGACTCAGAGAAGTTGTAGGGGTTTCAATCCACAGAGATGTTCCAACCTTGACTGGACATGGCCCCAAACAACCTTTTCTCGTTAGCCCTGCTTTGAGCAGGGAATAGGACTAGATATTCCCCCTCCCCCCAGGTCTTTTCATATCATAAAAAGCTTATAACATTTTGTGATTCTATGATTCTTGCACACATTGTGGGTTTATGACAACATTTTCCTGCTTCTGAGCCTGCCTTGTTCATGAAGTCAGTAGTGCATTGGTGTCCCCACATATCATTTAAGTAAAGTCAGTGTATTCAAATAATTTCTGTACCTGTTCTTGCAAACAGTCTTTCTAATGAGCCCCATATATAAAAAGCAGTGAGCAGGATTCCAAGTTCCACCAAATTCATTTGATGTCCCTCACAAAAGAGTCAAAAAAATCCCAACAGTAGACTGATATTGTGGCCTGCAACAAGTCTTATTTTTAAGAACAGCAGAATAAAGCGTATTGGCTAGGAATGCCTGGTGCACATGGACAGCCCAGCTCCACTGGTCACTTAACAACTTATGACATACCATAAATATACAGCAGGGCAAGGAGACACAAAGGAGTAAATGGAAACTCTTATCAACTGCATTGATTTTAGCAGAAGAATCAACTCTTCGCAAAAATGTCTACTTTTAGGTCAGGTTATGAATTTACATTTCACTTCTCTCCTTTAGGCCAATAAAGTGCTCAGGGATGTTGTTACGTTCTTGCTGCAAGTCCACCACACACAAGCAGCCTTGTTCATTCAGTGCCACAAGAGTAGTAACATTTGCCTGCGCAGACTATTTCAGAAATCCTTTAGGACTGGATCTGGGGGTTGATTTTTGTCTTAATACAAAATACATCATATTTTATTCTGACTTTTTTTGCTCTGTGCTTCTTGGTACATTAGTTGAAAGGGTTTTCTACCTACTCCACCAACTATGACATAGACTTCTCTAGAATTACATGTAAAATATCTCCTACCCCAAGACTAGATCAGCTCTACAGCCCCAGGATACAGAAAATTATCTCCTCACTTGACTATGTATCCCTTACTGAGTTATTTGGATAACTTACAGCTCTTGTTTTCATAGAAATTAAAGTAAAAATGGAGTATTAGACTATGTTTCCTAGCTTCCTTGGTCTGCCACTGCCGTAAGGCCTCACATAAGAGTTGGGTACTGTAAATGCTGAGATTAATTTAGTATATTATAAATTTATTTGAAGGTTAATTATTATTTAGGACAGTTCAGAATTTTCCCCACTTAGTCACAGCAGGACCCAGCTGCTGAAATGCAGCGAAATGAGTTGGGGGACAACTGTCTGTCTAAATTCTGGCTGCGTCTTCCAAGAAAACCTCATCAGCAGGGTATTATTTCAACACTAAAATAATGAAACTAGCTTCTTTTAGGCACATGAAAGACAAGGAGTTTACTGGGAACAGCCAGCATCGATCTATCAGGGACGAATTCTGCACGACCAAGCTGGTTGCTTTCTGTGATGAGATGACTGGTGCTGTGGACAAGAGATGATGTATACCTTGACTTTACCAAGGCCACATGGTTTCTGGTAGCAACCTTGTAGCCAAATTGGCAGGATATGGCCTGATAAGCAAATGATAATTTGGGTGGAAAATAGACTGGACTTCTGAGCTCAAAGAGCTGTTTGCAGTGTTACTGGTGACCAGTAACTAGTGGCATCCAGCAAAGGACTAGAGGCAAAACTGTAAAATGTTTATATAAATAACCTAAATTGTAGGACAGAGTGCCCTCTTAGCAAGTCTGCAGCTGATGTCAAACTGGGAGTGGAGATGGGGGGGGGCAGGGGGAACAGTCAATACTCTGGAGGGCAGGCTGTTGTACCCCAAAATATAAGCTTCTCCTTTAATTGTATGTATTTTATGAGTGTTCTGAAATGTCCTCTTTGGGAAAAAAGGAGGAAAAAAGTGAGACAGAAATAAAATTGAAAATATTTCATTTCTTATGCTGGATGCGAGTATAATTTGTACTATACCACAGCTTTTCTGATCAGTAACATGTATTTCTATGTCTGATTTTTTATGACTTAAATTTCAACACTCTGTAAAACACCCAGACTGTGAGGCTTCCACCAAACCCTTCAGCGAGAACAAGGTAGGTTTTTCCTTCCCAGCTCACCCAGCCTAGTGCCCTGTATCGCTATGACAAACGGCAAAGAAGGAAGTTGCTATGACAAGGCGTGACAAAGGGTAAAGAAGGAAGTTTACAGTACGTGGAAGACAGGACTGACCCCTCGGGAAGAGTACAAAAATGACGCCAGGGTATGCAGGGATGAAATGAGGAAAGCCAGGGCAGCCCTGGAATTGAGCCTGGCGAGGGATGTCAAGGTCAACAGGAAGGGTTTCTTTAAGTACATAGGAGGCAAAAGGAAAACTAGGGAAAATGTGGGCCCGCTGTTGAACGAGACAGGTGCCGTGGTGACAGATGATGCAGAGAAGGCGGAGTTGCTGAATGCCTTCTTTGCTTCTGTCTTCACTGGTCAGGACAGCCCTAGGGAGTCCCAGACTTTGCAGGTACCAGAGGAAGTCTGGAGGAAGGAAGACTTTCTCTGTGAAGGGCAGTATCTTTCTTGCCTTTCACCATGTGGATAGTCACAGCTAGGTGCTTGCTCCCAGGCCACGTGTCTTGAATGAAGTATCACAACCTTCATCTGCGGGGATTAAGGGACAGCAGGCAAGGGGAAGCAATTTGCATGAAATCCATCCATACATACTGCAGGTGAAAAGGGTATCACAGGGCCAGGGTCTCCCTACTCCCAGGCATCTCGCCTTTGTGAATACAAATCATAGGAGGAGACAGTGAGAAGAGAAAGGTGGCCTTGCAGCTTCAGACCACAGGTCAAACAAGAAGAGAGAGAATTTCTGCAGCAGTTTTTGCTCTGAGTGTTTTCTCCTCTCCGTGCTGACTTCTCCACCCTTGTTTCTCCATCCAGCCAGGCTCCTCCCAGCTTAGCCCTGGTGACGGCAGTTGCATGCAAGGACAGACTGCGAAGCCTCAGAGCTACCTGGATGATTGGGACATCTCTCAAGGATGTGCCAAGGCAGGCACCAAGCAAAGCAGGCTCATGAGCCACAAGCCCACCAGACCAACCCTGCTGGCAGCTCGAAGATCTGGTACTGCTAGGACTATCAGTCAGAGCACCACCATTTCTGCAGTGCAGTCAGTCTTCTGTTCTCAACCACTGATTAAGCTACTGCACGAGAGACGTCTGTCTGCAGCAAAATTTAAATGTTTCGAGTTGTTATTAAACATTTAATGCCCTGCTTGTGTTAATCCAGTTTCTCTCATAAGAAAGTCAATGGCAATGCCAACAGCAGACACAAAAAAAATGCACTTTCATTTAATACCATTTGTCTTCATGTTCATCTGCTAGTTCAAGTCAAATGTACCTTAACTGTTTGTGTTGTACCTTGACATAAGCCTTGATGGCATCAATTATTTATGCAGTAGGCCATAGGTATGAAGGTTATTCTAAGACGTGATGGATGCAGACATTTTTTTTTTAATCTGAACAGTTCCATTGCCTCAGTATGCAGAGCAAAAGGACAGAAAGAACCTGATTAACCATTCAAAGAAATCCTGCTAAGAAATTAACTACTTTACTATTTTGCTGAACAGTATTGCTATGAACAAATATTGTTGGTTTCTTACTTTTATTCAGAAGAGAATGAATTAGGAATATTAATAAGACTTAAACAAAACAATTTAATTAGGCACCTGATCTTTAAGGGTGAAATTCATTCCTCACCACACAAACCCAAATAATTGGGTAACATGGATAGGGTTAATTGCATACATTTTATAGAGCTCTATAAAAGTGATACACAGTACAACTCTCAGATTAAAAAATAAGGAAATATTACTATAACCATATTAGTGTAATGCTGTGACAGAGATTTTTAAATGTGCAAGGGTTGGAAAATTCTAAATTACACCTCCCACAGCAACTGTATCTCAGCAATAATGCATATATAAAAATGTCAAGTCTAATGCTATGTACTGTACAGTATTAAAAAAATGTCTCTATAACTGAGTAGATTTATTTGGGGCTATTCTGGCATTCAGAAGCTCCACAGAATATCTCAGGGACATTCATTCCCCAATTCAGCAAAGTATTTAAGCAAACATCTAATATTGGGCATGCAGCCAGTCTTTTCAGTCTTTTTGATCACACCCTCAATCACAAAGTTATAGCCAGCAATAAAGTTAGTGTTTCGCTGAAACAGAGCTATGTAAAACCTACAAGACATGTTTTATGTAGCCAAAGTCTGACTCTGGCTGTCAGCTGGGAGAAGCTGTATAATGCTAAGCATGTTATATACATCAAGGTTACTTCTTCTCAATGGTGTTTATATAAGTCCTGCCATATTTATCTGTATTTGTTGCTGACCCGCAGAGAAAAGCTGTATTCAAGCTGCACCAAATGTGAAGCCCAATCCTGCACTTTAATCAGCCTCTGCTGCCTGCAATGTCAAGTGCAAGCTCATAATGGACCAGATAGTGTTAATCTGCACTATATGAGGCATAAGGCACTGTTGTCAAACTATAGATTTCTGAGAAATGCATGATTAGTACAGGAAAAAATGACACTGAAGATAGACAAACAAACATATTTTAGTGAGCACTGTGACAGCCATAGATACCTTTTGTTCACACTCTGTAAGATAAGGCCACCTAGCCACACTTACG
The DNA here is from genome assembly GCA_008711295.1 of Anarhynchus alexandrinus. Lineage (NCBI taxonomy): Eukaryota > Metazoa > Chordata > Aves > Charadriiformes > Charadriidae > Anarhynchus > Anarhynchus alexandrinus. The sequence goes on along the minus strand of VUYV01000023.1, from coordinate 3,719,359 downwards.
GGTCATCAGAAACTCCAAATTAGGGAGAGGCAGATGAAAACATAACTTGGATTCATCTTAATGACTGTCAGTAACTTCATAATTACTGGATTAAGAAATTCTGGTGAGAGTGTGGTGTGACTAAAAGAAACATTTTGGGAAAAATGTGCATAGACAGAAAGTTAAATGTGAGTATGTAACTAAAATAATCTTTCTGGAAAGACTGCCCTGCAGAGACAGTTTGCACCAATTATGTTCCTTGCCATCTTGGTCAAGAAACATCTGCATATCTTGGAGGCTGAGAAATATAGACAGAGGGGGAAAAAAAAATCACAACAAAATAAGGTTTTCAAACAGATCTAAGAATACAGAAGTATGTGTAATATCTTTCTTATGCACATATCTCTAACAGCCTCTGAAATAGTTCTGAAAATATTTAGATCATTTAGCTAAAATTGCATTTTATTTTTCCCAGAGATAAGATATACCTTAAGATAGCTGCATATTAATGAGCAGTCATTTTTAAAGGAAAGGCATGCCTTACTGTCTATCTTTAACACTGAACCACTTTCACAAGACCCCATATCCCTCGTTTGGTCATTTTCAGTGACACCCAAAAAAATAACAGTCAACCCTTTCAGGGCTTGAAGAGTGGGTTAATAAAAGAGGAGTTCAGTGCAGAAGAAAATCTCTGTGTTGGCCAGATTTAGTGAGGAGCTCTTTCCCATGGGGTTTCCAGCAGCACGGGTGATACAGATGGTGTAGGCAGACCCTGGTTTCCAGCGGCACAGCTTGTGCTGCCGGTCCTGCTGCCAGACCCCAGGTGCTGCCAGCCCTGGGCTGCTCACCTGCCTAGCCTAAAACTTGTTGCAGCTCCCTTTGGCTAAGGTGCTCTAAACCAAAGTCCAAATTTTGGTCCCAACCATATTCCTGTGTCACTACTGCTTCCATACTTTGACTCCTAAATTTCACACTGCAAGAAACCTGAAGAGTAAAATTTCTGTGTGTAAAGGATTTCGCCTGTCACTCGTGGCATCTCAGTGTGCTTTGACTGTCCTAACGTACACTGATGGTCCAAAGAGAAGATAATCAGAGTGCTAACTGAGAGCTGTTGAGCATTCTCTCTTCTCCCTCATTCACTCAAACCCCTTTGGGGGTTTGGTGGGGTGTTTGGGTGCTCGGCACCTTGCAAGATCCAAAAGTTCGTCAGCTACAGAAAGCCTGAGGGCTGTAGCACTCTTGCTCTTTGAACTATACCTGCAGCTGGGATTTCAAGTCTGCAACAAATGCTGAAGCATTTGTTGGGGCAGAGAGAGGGGACGTTTTCCTCAGCCAGAGGATCATTTTCAAGGGAAAGTAACAGAAAAATTACCGACTGCAAGAGCATTGAAAAAGGTTGGTTTGTTTTTTTTTTTTTATTGTTGTTGTTGTTTTAAATCATATGCAGACAAAGCTTAGTCTGTACTTTGTTGATATTTGTAGGAGGAGGTTAATTAGTGCTGGCAGAAGTCTCAGCAGTAATGTATAGTTAGTCATATGGTACTGTCTGCTCCCAGCCTTATAGAATGGAGACAAACAAGCTAAAAAGGCAGGGGGAGGAAGGAATAGTTTCTTCCCCACAATCTTTGACAGAAAAACCATTTAGCAAAACAAACATAAAATAATTGGATTCTTTTTCTTTGCTTTCTTTGCCTCTTCTCCAGCTAAGTGTTTGATTTAGCTGCTTTCTTTACTCTTTCCAAGCCTTACATGTGTTGAGTAGCAATAAAGGTGGCGGTGCCTCTTTTCTGAGGCAACTACAGAAGTATGTTGGGAGTTATTTCAGTACTCTGCATGGTGCAGAGAACGCCTGTGAAATGTTGATAATATAAATCAAGAGGACAAATTAGTCAGATTAGTCTGGATTTCCTCTTTAATAAATCTGTCACACCATACAGTATCCTTTGTCCCCAGATTCTTGTGCTTTGCTTTTTCTACAATAAAGACTTTTTATCAAAACACTCTTGAGTATCTTTTGTTTCTTAAGGGGGAAAAAAAATCTTCTGGAGTGCATTTGCGTTAGAACATGGATTTTTAAGTGCTAAATGTATGGTCTTGTACTATTATTTTTCATGATTTTGAAAATAAGTTTGATTTCCTTAGATGTCTAAAGAGTAGCTGAACAAAAATTTTTTTTTTTCTAGTCAATATTTGGAAATAGTGTGCTCCCTATCTTTCCTATTGATTTCCAAGTCGTACAGATTTTGCCCTACAGATCTCAATCAGCAGTATTTTTAGATCTGAAAATGTCTGCCAAGATAAGACCCTTCAGCGAAAGGCAGAACCTACAGCATCATTTATGTAAACCATAATTGCTTATTGGTCAGTCTCACCTAGATTAGTATGAGGCATTTGTATTTAGCTAATTTCTAAGAACTGCCCTGTTGTTTACTTACCAGAAAGGACTCCTAGCTACATAAAAATCCCACAGAAAAAAAGTAAACTGTCCTTTTGATACTGATTACATTTTAGGGTCCTATAGGCACCCAAATAGGCCCCTCCAGCCCACAGCTGCCAGATCATAAATTACTGCAATGCCTCATGCCTGTGTTTTGGTGGCTACTCGCTTAAACCTACACTGCTCCAGGCCATACTCCCTGTTTCATAAAGAAGTGGAACTAGAATCTTTAGAATCAGTTTTGTATCACCACTTCTCATGTAAAAAACATGCAACAGAGTTTAGGTTTCCAATATAAAAGAGGAAGAAAAAAATGCTGTTATTAGTATGTTTCCTATGCTTTAAAAACAGCAGTTCTGAACAAAATGTAGGACTCCCCAAATTATACCCAAGAAAACAGCAACATGTGTGGCGAAGGGTAAGTGGAACAAGAAGATTAAAAAAGAGTAAGAACTATGAGTTTTCATGGTATGTAGCAGTGCTCTAATGAGCATTAACCTCCATCAAGAATATGCTGCCCAGAATGAAACAATTCCCCCAGTCTATTAGCACTGGCATAAGGTTTCTCACTGGACATCGGAGTACTGCATTTCAAAATTATATTGTCACTTATACTTAAATACTTTCTTTTTTGTTTCAAGTCCCTGGCACCGCCCGGTTCCATTATCTGATATACATGTAAATTTGGTATTTGTGCACACATAGTTCTGTATATTAGTCATGGTACTTGACAGATTTTTAATTCAGATTTATTAGTTTCTATTGCCATTGTATCTGGTGGAAAAAGGTAAGATGCTGAAGGCTCTTAAGTGACTTAGGAACAGCAAAAGCAGATGGAAAATGTTCTCCAAAGTGATTTTACACCCACCCCCCCACCCCCCCCCAAAGAGCCCTTAGAAGGCTTTTACCAATTCACTGCAAGTTTTGAGATAGGCAAAATAAAGGAAAGCAAAAATAATGCTAAAGTATAGCAGAAATGCTGTGTGAAAATTATGAAAGATAAAAAACCAGAAAATTTAACTCTACGCAGCATACCTGACTGTTCTACAGGCAACGTGATATGCATTAGTGGTACACATATATCACTCTAAGTACATGAAGTATCACATTTAGTACAATCGTTTCTAAACGTAATGTATTGCTTTATTTTTACAAATTGTACTACAGAGCATTTATGAGTCTACTACTAAATGCAATACTACCATAAATAATTTAAATCAAATTACATTTGTCAACTAAACCAACAAAGTACCTTCAATGATACATTATCCTTTATTTTTTTATTGTGTTTGTTCCCTTGCTTGTTGACTGGTAAAAATCAGTATTCTGCAATTGATCTCCCAGTCATTAGAATGAATTAATGATGCCCTACTAGGTTTCCAACGGAAGGCAAAGATTTTTTCTTTTCATTTCCATTTCACCTGACACCAAGGGTACTGATAGCACTGCGTACACAAGTGTTTTAATGCAAATACAAATTATCAGGGGGAAAAAACCAAACCAACTTAAAAAGCATCTCAACAATTTAAAAAAATGCAGTAAACGATATTTTTTGATCACTGGCCTGAGCACCAGATTTACAAAAACTTCTCCAGTTACCTCAGCTCACATGACAGAGCTCCCCTGCCCACGACGCCAGCATCACCTCAGGTCATGGCCAACACACCCAACAGTGCAAACCGCCCATCAACACACGTGTTTCACCAACCTCAGGTTAGACATTTCACTGTCTGGGAGAGCAAAGGAATTGCCAAATCAGGACAGAGATGGGCCCAAGGCAGAAGATGACAATAGCTTTTTGTAAACCCTATAATTGTCCAGCAGGTGGGCCAGGGATTGCAGCTGAATCTGAGCCGTCAAGGTTGGTTTCAGCTGCCCCTCAGTCACATCATCTCTCCTGATCACTGCTGGCAACCCTTGTGTCAGTGTGGTCAGCTGCTGGTCATGCCCAGCAGCTGTCCCCCCAGTCTGGGAATTGACACTGGATGCACGTGGGACCTACGCACAGCTCAGGAGTTACAGCTTCCTCATTTCCCTATTTCCTCCTTAGACATACAAAGACCTCAAGTAGCTTTGGGGATTTTCAAAATGGTATGAGTAGCTAAAAGTCACTTTTCACCAAGCCACTCTTTTGCTTTATGCTCCAGTGGTATCAAAACCTAGAAGTCCTCTGTGAAGGACAACCTTGTCATGAGGCTCTGAGCAGCATACAGGAGGAACACCAGCAAAAAGGCATCAGCGCATGAGTTGCGATGCAATGCATTCTTGTAATCCCCATTAGGAACAGACACCAGGCTCCTCTGATTTCTGCTTAGCTATCTTCACTGACTCCTTAATAAAGCCCTCACGTTCCTGCACAAGACCTACTGCAAGAAAAGATTAGATTTTTTTGTGTTTACAGCATTTTCACTATTTGCTGGGCAAAGCCATCTGCTCATCACAGCTCTGATACCAAAACTGCCAAAAGTAGGAAATCCTTGTAATTGTGTCTGTTCAGTTGGTTACCCTTCAGAGATTAAGAGTCTCCCAACAACAACCCAATATTGGTATTCTTATGTTGAAAAGAACATGTGACCAGCCAAGAGCTGGGAGGCCCTCAGAGCTAAACACTTACTGGCTAAAGCAGAGAAACTATCTTCATTCATTCATATGGCTGAAATGTACAGTTATACCAAGAGAAATTCTTAAAGATCAGTACTGAGCAACAGAAAAGCTTAAAGAAACCAAGTTTCAGTTTTTCTACATTTTGTGCTCACAAATTTTATTTTTAAACTTTAAAAGGCACAAAAAAAAAAAAGACTCTTCGAAGGAAACATTAATTTTATTATATTTTCAGGCTAATTGCTGAGACAAATATTTTGGTTTGCAGCAATTCAAATATTTCCATTTGACAGGCAAAAAGCATAAGGAGTAATAATATCTGTAATAAACTCTGAATTATTGACAATTATTATTTCTGGTAGTCACGTGGGATCAAGTTTTCAGCCTGCTACTATCTAAGCCCTATTTCTAAATCTCTGAAACCTCACAAGCAAAGCATTTTTATTTTATGTTATATTTTACATTGCCGTTCTTCCAATAAAAGTACTTTAAAGACTTTCTTGAAAATAACTCTTCAGACATCCCACATGAAATAAGGTAAGGAAATGGAAGTGGGAGTCTGAGCACAGAAGCTTCTGGAAGGAAGGGAACAGGCCTAAGGAAGGAAGGTCTAAAGATGGCAAAATGGCACATGCAAGAGTAAACTAATTGAAATGTGAGGATGCAAGGGAGGCCATGTTTTCCTATTGTGATCCTGAGGCAGAACAGCTATTAATCAGATACAACCCCTATGATACTTTCATGTGTAATTGCATTATGTTAAAAAAAAGTCCAAAATGAAAAAAAAAAAAAAAAACCAAAAAACCACGAGCATGAAATTTGCAGAGATCTAAATCAGCCTTTGCCTCCCGTTTCTGAGCACTACAATAGAAATGCACACGCAAAGATGAAATGTGTGAAAGAGTAGACCTGGCCTGTGAGCAAGTAAAAGGCAACAGGAACATGCATGCAGAAAGGGACAGCCGAGGGACAGAGTGATGGAGAATGAATTCACCAGAGAGAGAGCTTTTGGGAAGTGTGCTGGCAACGAAGATGATTCAAATTCTGAACAAGCAAAAGGTTTTTCATGGTGTTTGTGGGTTTGTAGATATTCTCAAACAGTGTTGTATCAAAGAAACGACTTGACTCCATTGTCCATTTCTCCTCAAAAAGTTTTATCAAACCATTCAGGTCAAAAGGAATAATAAATAACAAGGAGGAGGTTGTGTGTTTTTGTATCCTAGTCTGGAAAACCAATTTAAAGGAAAAAGAAAGTTTTAACAAATATTGGGCTGGTTGGCTGGTATTCCTACACACACACGCACCCGCCCANATAAAAAGAAATAATCAAAGATTTTAAAATACATCTATGGACTCTGACCCAAAGACATGAAAATCAATAGGCACGACTATATCGGCTTCAGAGAATAGTGGATGAATTTAAATTATTTTGTTCTTAGAATCTTGATTTTTTTCTTCACTTTGCTTCTGATTCAAGAGCGCAGAACTGTTCTCAGGCCAACAGCTATGTAGTTTTTCTGAAGGGCTCAAGGCCCCATCTCAGAGATTGATTTTTTTTTTCTTCCTTTTTAAAAAAGAACAATAATTGGTTAGAATTATCATTTATCTTATAATTTTGAAACAGCAGAAAAAAAACGAGGGAATGCATTGGGAGTGGGAGAGATAGTATCTCTTTTCATTTATAAACAAATACATGCAGAAGGGGAGAATATGAACACAGATTTCTTTACTTCAAAGGATTTCCAGATGCTCTTGCCTAGCTGATATTTTCCTAAATTGGCTTATACTGTAGGGATCAGTTAAAATATCATTGCTGATAAATTGCTGCAGGGAAACTGCAAGTCTGGACATGCGTAGCCTCATCTCATAATGCAGTATGTACTCTTATGAGTTAGTGAGCAAAAAGATTAAATAAATGGAAAGTTTAGGAATTATTTTTCAGCATATCTGAATACATATGCAAAAAATAAGGAAGGGGTCACTTTGAACAGGACATTAAAAGGATGGGGTTTTATATGCTGTCTGCCTTCGTGCATCCATCTCAGGTGCATGAATCTTGGCTCCCACAAATGTAACAAAACCCCCAGAGGGTGACAGAGCACTCGGTTGCACTATGGACTGTGCATATAAAACCAAGTTCCTCGCTGATGGAACTAAGTTTACCATAGACATTATTTCTGGATATTGCAGCGCTCCCTGGTCTGGACACCATAACCAGTCACTTAAAACAGGTTGCTATCTATTTCTGGATAAAATTAGTCACAGATGAGCATCAGCTCTGTCTTGAAGCTCCATTATACCCCTTTGCAGCAGCACAAGCAATTTGTGGAAATACACACTGCATTGTTAAACATAAAGGCAGTTTTGAGCAGCTCTTTAGAGGCCGCATCCGACAAACAGAGCTCTGCAATGGCTACTGGGATGAACCAAGACCAGATATTGAGAAGCATCTAGCACTTTACAAGGAATATTTAGGAGCTAACAGACATTAAATGCAAAGCTATCTAATGCAAAAAGCATCATTCTGCATAGGAGATTTTTATTTTCTTGGATTTCTTGCTCCTTTTGTTGTTGCTTGTTATTCAGCAAGTGAGAAGCATTCTCTCATATACGCTTTTAGATCTCCCTCTATATTGGCTGTACTAAGATGTTCTGATGGGAAGCAGAAATGTGCCCCCCTGTTTCAAACCACAAGGAGCAGCACCTTGTGTTTCATGACGAAGATAGTAACACATACCCTAAAACAGAGAGACTTGCAATCGATTTTTTTCACCACCACACTCCATGAAATGCCAATCAAACCATGACTAACACTGAAGAACCTGGTCAGTGTCTCCTGGTACAAGAATGCCACATTTCACCAAGCTAGTTAACTTGGCTAGCTCATGCAAGTTGTGAAATTAATATATGAAAATTATTAATATTTAAAATACTTCCTTAAAATACTACCCACTATATGCAGGAATAATTTTGCACCTGCAGTTTTCCGCACACTTTACTTGATTTTTTTTAAATTCACTTACTACATTTTTAGCAGCAATATACTATTCAAACAAACCTAGCCCATAAATTATGCAAACATCAAGAGAAACAACAGACTGAGTCACCACTTAGAACCCAGCCCTTAAAATTCCATAGCTAATAGTCTGTAAATAGAAGAATAGTACATGCTTCAACCTTGTCATTGCCTTGATCTGTAACAAATGGCTCTACTTTTAAAGAAAAGTTTTATTGGCAGAATTAGGGTTTAACTCAAAAGCAAACAATTACATACTGCAAAACAGGTACATCCTTTTTTCATCTCTGTGGTCAATTTCCCTTTTAGGCCCCAGTGTGTTGATCACTACTGTTTGATGAATCAGCTTTCCTGTTAACTAGAGGTGCAGAGCCATCATCTAATGAAAACACTCTGCATTTTATGGCTCCCTAGTCTGTAGTTCTGCATATTAAAATAGAATTTCAATCTCAGTGTAAGAAATAAAATCAAATCTAGCATCTGTGCTTTGAACAGAACAGATAAAACTGCTGCTCATTTAATTTCAACAATATTTTTTAGTGTTAGACAGTATAAAAAGAGGCCCTGGATGTAATTAAAAAATGCCTATAAATTAGAAATAAATTGGTAGAAATCAGAACAATTGTTCAGTACATGGACCAGTTTCATTAAACATACAAATTTGATGGCAAAGAATTTCAAGTCCTATTTAAAAGTAACAGAACTATTATTTTACCACCTATTAGATATTGCTTTCATCTGTTCAATAAAGGATAGATATAAGGTGAATAGATTTATCTCATCAATCTCTTTGGGTTTCTTAACTCTTTTCAGTGAAAGAGTCAATTTTTTGTTAGGATCCCACAACAGCACCTTAGCTTCTCTGAAGATACTGCACATGAAAGGCACCAATACAGTCTGCCAGGAAGTACTGAAAATGATGGGATTTTAGGGTACAACTGAATCTCATTTACATCTGTTCAGAGGGAAGACGCTCATCCTTTAATACAGTGATATAGGAAAGGAAATACTTAACACCAGTGTTAAGGCAAATCAGCTTTATAAACGTACCATGCATTCAGTCGACTGCAATTACACTATACCGCTGTTTGTCTGGGGTAGCTTTCCTCCCTCCCCTGTAAATCAAGCAAAATTCTCTCTTTTTTACCCGTTTCTTCCCCTTCCTGCCCCTTCCCTTCCTTTTCTTTCCCTTTCCACCCCTTCCCACCCCTTCCCACCCCTTCCTGCACCATCCTGCACCTTCCCAAAATGGGTTTAGCAGAGCTCTGTAAAGGTAACTGTGATTTTGAGTTTTACAAAGGTCTATGGTTTTTGAGCAGGTTAACGTACATGCTTTCTACTGCTGCTGAACTCAGTTCTGTAAGAGACAATCCATATCACTGTTGCTTTGCTGTCACACTTCATTTTTGCTAATAACACTTTCCCATATAAATTTTCCTATAGAAGGCCTGGTAATTTAGTAACAAAGGAGTAAGAGAATGTTGTTAGAAAGCATTAGAACAAATTCTGCTTTTTCAATTTTCTATTTCCTTAAATTATTCCTCTTTTTAGGAACAGCTGTATAGCAAAAGTGCTACTTTCTGTAACAGTACCCAATGTTGCAAGGAACAGATGGATCTCTTAGAAACCAGAAAATAAGACATAAATGTTAAACTTTGTCCAGAGCACAGGAAAAATGCACATAGAGGGCACATATTAAAATAAGCGGAAATGTTTGTGATATAAGTAGTATATAAACTTATTAATGGAAAATTTGAGTGCCCCAAAAGGTTAAGTTAATATTAATTCTTCATTGTTACAAACTAAAGTATATTTAGCATAAAATAAAACAACCACAAAAATAATAATAACTTAAAAAAAACCCACAACAGCAAAGCCTTCCTTTAGAGATAGCCTTTAACGGACTATCAGTTTTCATACAATGTTAGCCATTAAACGTATTTCTACTCCATTGACTCATTCTTCTGCTGCTCCCTCCTATCACAATGTATGATATTCGGCTGCACTAGTTACTGCTTCCAGTGATATTCCTTGTTAATCCGGTGCAAGGCTAATATGGTGCTAAGGAACATTACAAAATCAGACTCTGTTTATCAGCAAGAGTTAAGGTTGGACCAGGTGATCCTTGAAGTCTCTTGCAACCTGGTATTCTATGATTCTGTGATAACAGCAACCACGGGATTAAATTTGATATGATGTAAAACATTTCACGATGTGGTGACAGCCTGTCCCTGCAAGATGCGGGACGCCATGAGGTGTGCCACAGTGCCAGAAATATGTAGATTTCGTCAGTTCAGTCAGATGTACGATCTTAGAACATGAGCTTCTAAACAAATATAAATGACAAAGTAATCTCTGATAGGAAGAAAAGAGTGGAGGGACTGAAAAAACCTAGAGTTATTATTGGAGATAGCTGAACACATTTAAACAGTGCGCTGCTTCAGATTTTTGAGTGTGTTCAGGGCTAACCAGATCCTGAGTAGTTTTTCAGCTCAGGAAAATTTAGTTAAGGATTAGATCAGATCAAACTTACTCTACAGCTGTCCACCTTCCTCTTCTGTCCTTATCCCCCTTCACCTCTCAGTGTACTTCCTCACTCTTGATTATGCTCACGAAGCAGCTATGCAGAGAACTAGTGGAATTCATACGACACTGGCTGATACACTATTGTTTCATTCTGGTACCTTTATAACAAAAATTACACTGACATGTACAGACATCCAGACCCTGATTAAATAATCTTGCTCAACTTTGCTCAGCCAGGCTATAGTACATAACATGGACACAGTCCTAACTATTTCTCCTCTAGGCAGGAGAAGGGCTAGGAGACACAGTGTTCTGTGAGGACATCTCTCATCTCAGGGGAGAACATCATTATTATCTCTTGTACTGCAGAACTACCTGGGAGATTAAGCCATGGACAAGTGCTAGTGGCAGATCCTAGCTCAACCAAAATCCAGGTGATATTAAGCTCTGTAGAGGATCTCTTGGGTAGACAGAAGTTGAGGGAAAAGTTCCTCTCCATGGGGAAATGGAGTAGAGAATTAAGTTAGCAGGGCTTATGAGCAAGCGGGAAAACATCAGAAATAAAAATCTGAAGAAGTCAGTGCAAATTATTAGCTTAGGAAAGATATTTGAGTAAGAAGCAGGTCAGAACTAAAGCAGTTTAGATGTCACTTAGCAGCACTTGTTTGTGCTTTTTGGATACAGAAAACCAAAATGTTAACCTAAGCCGTGACAGACTTCCTATAAAGGATGGGACATCTTTTAACTAGAGACAAAGATAGGGATAAAATAATACCCTTTTCTCCACCATCTCCTTTTCAGCACAACACTAACAATAAAGTTTGATTTGTGCAGTGAACACCCCCTCAAGGAGTTTTACAAAGTGAGAGTGTCACAGCACCTCAGATTTAATAAAACCTATTATATACAAACGAACAACATCAATCCAGAGAAGCTACAAAAACACGTTAGCAATTGCTGAAAGTGTCAGCCAGTGATCCTGATCAGTCAATACTAGGCACTTCTAAACACTGTCTCCTTTGAAATTAGCTGCTGTTATATGTGTTATGACACAGCTCTATACTGCCCTTGATGGTGTGTATCGATTGACTGCACTGGTACTTGAACACTGCCCATCGTCTGACAGGATAGATGTCTTCAAATAGTGTGGAGGCAGGGGTAATACTGTGCCACCTAAACATCTCTGATCTACAGTTACGATTATTTACTGTCATGATTATCTGCTTTGAAAGTGATAACTGGAAAACTGCCACAGCTTTTATGAAATAGTATGGTCTCTTACATGTGAAAATTTCACTTATCAGATGTTCCTGTGAGCTGGAGCTCACAGCTCCATATAATGGCACTTGGTTTGCAACCATGAACATGGATATGGTCCTTGTTCTCAAACACATGCTTCTTAGGGAAATGGCTTATATTAAGTTAAGGATGATTTTTGTTGTTACAACAATATGTGCTTTCACTAAATAAATGTTTATAAGATGGAAAAGGAAAATTAGAAATAAATGTTAAGCATTCTGGAACAGATATTTTTGGGGTGGCATGGAAGATGAGAACAAATGGTGTGTTTATACAAGTTTTGTGAAAAAATAAGACTTTCTTTTCCACAACTGTTTTCTTGGGGATGAAGAGGGTACTTTCACACACCAAAAAATTATTTTCTGTACACAAAAACTCACATGACTTCTATTTAGCTGCAGTAGGTGTTGCTGTCTATGCAGATGATCTGAGGACAGTTTAAACCCAGAAAACCTCGTCTTCTTAACCTTCTTCAGGGAGCCTCAAATCGTTCCCCTGCCTTGTCCTTTTTATCTTATTGCCCAGATCTCCCACAAGTCTCTGATTTTGAGGTGGTTATCTGAGGCTAATAATTTTATACATGAAAATATTATTTCTTCAAATATATTTTCTTTCATTGTACTCACACTCATACCCAACACAGTGTCCCATGCAAACACAGCAGACCCTGAGGAGCATGTCACCTTCTCCACAAAGGCTCTTTGCATCGAGCTACTCTAGAGGACAATAACGGGAAGGAATACAGTTTTTCATCTAGTTTTTTAACTTTTCTATCGGCAATTGATAAAATTGTTGTCTTTTTCTGGACAAACTCCTACCTGTATAAGCTTTTCCAGTGCTACTTCACTATGAAGAACAACCAGTAGTTTTGACTGCTAGCATGATATTCAGACTTGGGCTACCAGAATACCAGTGCATGGAGTAATGATAATTAAATTAGCCTTTAGCAAAGCAATCATAGAAAAGTGTGATTGTTTGTGCAGACAAAAGCAGTCCATGGTGAATATTTCACACAGGTTTGTTGCAATAGTGCAATGGCTCTACTTTCAGTAAAACTGTCTCACAGGAACTTGCGTTTCTTCTACTGCTCAGGCTACTGCTTTTGCACTGGAGAAATAAAAGTGTGGTCCACAAAACTCTGAAAGTCAGGTTTGCACTGCAATTTAGTGAATTACTTCTTGAAATGAGTGATGTCATTTTGCCCTTGTACTTTCATTTTAAGAGTCAAAAGATTGGTAAGTGACCTTGCACAATGAGTAAAAATAAAGTAAAATCCACATCTTGTGGTACAAACACAGGCGGTCCTCCTTGCCTAGGGAGACAAGTCCCTTTCTTTACTTGAACTTGGTCAGAAAGGCAGGTTCAGACAAAGATTTTTAAAGGCCAGTAGTAACCTCAGATCTTCTATTCTGACCTCGAGTACAACCAAGCACAGGAATGTGCCCACACCCCCACACCCCTTAAACTTTCATATATTACTTCAGCCATTTTTCAAAAGCTGCCTGGCTAGAACAAAGAATAAGAAACACCATCTACCTGCCCAGGATACCTATGAAATGGGAATAGTGTTTTGTTATTCCTCCCTCATATATAAGTATGCTCACATACACATGCTTATTTCCCACAAAACTTTCCATAATATCCGTGTCTGGAACATGTATGTCAACTGATTCACATTTTCAAGGCTGACTCATTCCCAGCTTCAAAAAGAAAAACTGGCTACATCGAACCTCAACATCTTGGTTATTCACTCCTTATGTATGAAAGTAAAGAAAAGAAACTTGTGCTTCTTTCTAAAAGTCCAGATTACTTCCCAAATCCAGTTTCTCTCCAGAAGCAGGACCCCTACCAACAAGCTTCAGTCCAGCTGATCCAAGAGTGTGAGCCTCAAGGACTTGTACTCTTGCTCAGAGCTGGTAAAGGCTAGTACTGGCCCTCGTGTCTAGCTCACACCTGTCTACAAAATTAGTCAGGTTTTAGGTATGGGAAGAAGAGGACAAAGCAGAACTAGGGTGGTTTTTTCTCCATTTTCCTATAGTTTTTTGAAAAATCAATTTCTCATACTTGTTTTAAGGCCCAGTGGAGATTTTCTTTCTTTTGTTTATCAGCAGTGAACTCAACCAATCTGAAATTTCTGTCCATCTATAAAAATAGACACAGATGCTAACTTATCTTACGGAAGGGCTTTACAGCTAGGCACAAGCAATCCAGTTTTCTGGCAACTCCAGGCAATTTCTCGATGTAAGTGATCAATCAACAGGCGAGAGGTGATGCTTTGTTGGACCTGCTACTCACAAATAGGAAAGAAGTGATGGAATATGCGAAGCTCAAGGGCAGCTTTGGCTGCAGTGACCATGAGACTGTGAAGTTTAAGATCCTAAGAAAAATCAGCAAAACAGAATTACAAGTGTGGGCCTCAGAATTGCTGGTTTTGGCCTTTTCAGGCCTTCCGAGACCTCTACTGAAGCTTGTAGGAAGGTGGCAGTACCCACAGGAGGGAGGATTGAGATAGGGACCTCTTAGGCCAGTTAAACATAAAGAAGCCTGTAGAACCAGAGAGGAAAAAGGCAAACACTCACCCTTCTTAAAGAAAGACAAGGAGAGGATGGATCAAGGCAACTTACAGGCCATCTGGCCTCACCACAGTCCCTGGAAGGGATGGTACGAGTGCTGCAGCAGGGCCAGGCACTGATCCTGCCCCGCTGCTTGGCTCTGGTGAGACTGCACCAGGAGGTCCAGGTCTGGGCTCCTGACACAGGATAGACCCTGACGTACAGGAGCAAGTGCAGTGGAGGGTCCCTACGATGGTCAGGGCTGGAGCCTTGGATGTACGAGGGAAGGTGGAGGGTGCTGGGCTGGTTCATCCTGGGGAAAAGGAGGTTAAGGGAAGACTTCTCTGCTCTCTGCAGCTGCCTGGTGGGAAAAGACAAAGCCAGAGTCTTGTTGCAGATGTATGGTGGTAGGAAGAAGCAACAGGCAAAAGTTGGAACATGGGAAAGCTTAATAAGGAAAACAAAAAGTACCATAAGGGTAGTTAAACACTGGAGCAAGTTGCCCTGAGGGGTTATGGGATGTCCCGTACTGGAAGTGTTTAAGGCTCAACCAGGCCAGACGCTGAACGAGTGCTGCTTTGAGCAGGGAGTTGGACTAGGTGACCTCCGGAGGTCCCTGCTGCCCTGAATTATTCTAGGTGATTCAGTGATTCTAAATATTCATGTTACATGCATTCAGACAGAAAGCATATTTAAATGTTTCACTGCAGTATGCTCACCTTTTTGTTAAATTTTATTACAGCTCACGGTTTTCATGGTTTTGCAAGGCAGATCTAATTTGCTCTTGTCAGGTTTCCTTTGAACATACTGTGAAGCTGTCTTGTAATCATATGTATAGAATACTTCATAATTGAAACAACAAGATCTTTCCAATAATATGATTCCTTCACAATTAGACCACAAGTTGCTTCCTTGTCAGACTGCGTGTCATGTGGACTGTACAATCCATATATTCTGTCCTTAGCCACAAACTACTGACTCATTAGGAGAAGTCAGATTTTTATTTTTTTTTTTTTTCATTTCAGCAAGGAGAGATTTGGAGATCAATCAGTGACGTGCAAGTGTGTCTGAAAAAACCGGAAAGGTTTATCACAATGTCACATTCATAGCCACATTATGCAATTAACTAAAATGTATTATCTGCTATGGAAGATTACTCTTCTTATTGTAACACAATAAAAATTTAGCCTATGGGTTGTAGTCCCATATCTAGTGAATTTAATGGAAAGACTGCATTCAAATTTAACACAGTCTTGATCTTTTTCTAATGTATTTTTTGCTGTGGTTTTTTTTTGTTTTTTTTTTTTTTTTAACTTTTTTTTNTTTTTTTTTTTTTTTTAACTTTAGATATTACTTTGGGCTTAAAAATAATCAGAAATTTCTTCCTAACTGAACGTTAGTCTGCGATGGTTCTTATTTGCAAATGAATCACAAAATGATAAAATTGTGACTTTTTGTTACTTAAAATCATGTCCATGTTAATATAGTTGTGGAAATCAAAACTGGGAGACAGGGATGGCTTGCCAGTATGATGATTTAAAAATGTGATAACTTTTGTTTCTCACTGAAATAGCCCAGATGGGAGAGGGAGGTAGCACCATTCCCTCCAAACCGCTTATCCATAAAATGCTGAGTTTACAGATATTTTAAAATGTTACCATGTGAATAATATTCCTGTGTACATATTCTTAGTTTACAGGCACTTGCCATATGGCGTTCCTGCAATTCAGTCTTTTTTCTATTTTTTTTTTTAAACATACAGTGTATGTGCTTGTGTCAGTCTGTCCCCATTGAATTCTGCTCATAATTAATCTCTCGGTTCACGTAATCACCTCTTCTGTATATTCTCCTAGTGAAGGAAGTGAGTTCTCAGGGGTGCAACATCTTAGGCAGGGAACAAAGGCTTTACTTTCCTCTGTCCATGTTAGAGAGTGCTAATGTGATTCTCTGTAGCTGAGCTTCTTAGCAAAGAAACTGAGGATTTACAGTCCTCCAGCTTTCTCTGTTAAGGGGTTCTTCAAAGCTTTCAAGAGCTGACCTTGCAAAGGATTGTGTTCTTTTAATGCACTCCCTTTTAGAAGAGAGCTTACCTGTTTTCTCAGCCTGATGCAGATACTATTAAAAGGGGTTTCCATGGATACTGACATCAATAGGAAATGAAAGAGGGCTGTCCTCCTTTCTGACCCACTGGAGTTCCTCACTGTTGCTATGGCAAAGCTTACAGATGTTGCTGGTATTGTTTTGCATAATCTGATTTAAAATCCACAGTCTGGGCAAAAGTATTCTGTAGGGATGGATAAACACTTCTGAGTAGAACAAGTGAAAATTTGTGATTGATGATGGTCTTAGAAGGTTTCTCAAACTTTAGAATAATTTGTAAAACAAATGGAGTATTCTACTAAATATCTTTCTCATGGGTCTCTGTCAAAGCCAGAAGTAGAAGTTCAAAAGAGAATTAATCTTAGCACCTTTTGAAGTTCTCTCATAGTAATTATTAATGAATTTGGAATTAAACTTTGTCATTTTACACCAGCTATCCCATATGGTTAAAGTAATTCTCAAGTTATAAACTAGCAAAGAACTATGTTTTTGCATTTCTTTGTTGCGGACCTGGATCAAAGACTGGGTAAAAGGGAGTACCTCAACTGATCTGACCAGGATGTGGATCCTGCTGCAAACACCAACTTAGACATTCATGATAAATGGATACTAATATTTGAACTATCAAATAATACTTTTGCTGTTACATAGCCTTTATTTTATTAATTTTATTCTTTGACTAGGGATTTTTTTAAGAATATTCCTGCATTTCATAAAAAAAATTCCTTAACAAAAGCCAAACCCTCTTTCCCCACTTTCTCCAAAATACACACATGCAAAATAAAATAACCCACTCCCCTCGAGATCCACAAACCTTTCAAGTGGCATAGATGGGACTTTTCTAGCAGTTAAGATTTATTGCCTGTGTCTCAGCACTTGGAGATGGATATAGAATGTTCTGCCAAAAACAAGAAATTGAAAATTGGTAGAAGAAATAACTGTAGGGGCACACCAGTCAAAGAAAGAGTCTGACCTCCCCAGTAAGGCATTATTTTATCATTTTGTAGCACCTGGATTAGTCTGTTTGTTTGAATCTTCTGTGTGTATGTTTTATTGTTTTATTTCCCATCTTGGCCATAAAGGGCACGTTTATTGTTTAGTAAGCAGAACTAGGGTGTCTGCAGTTTACATAGTCAATAGCAGTCAAACACTAAGGTCACTGTCTATCACATCTTGGAAAAATTGGGGTTAGAGCAGGTGAAATTATCATTCTATTTTGTTTTTATGGCTCTAATAGAAAGCCACAGAGTCCCTGACCCCTGCTGCCACTCATGTCCTGCTCTAATAGCAATGCATAACCTTCGACTCTCAATTAAAACAGGATATAAGGCAAAAAAGGGGTCAGTATGCATGTGTGGCCAATCTGAGCCTTTGGAAAAAAGGTCTAAGAAGGCTTTCAGAGAGGAAGGAAGGGGGAAAAAGGAGAAGGCAGGAGGGAGAGCAGGACAGAAAGGGGAAAGGAGGGAGGAAAAAGGGGAACCAAAGTGGAAGGCAGAAAGGGGAAGGACGAAAAGGAAGGGGAAGGGAAGGAAAGCAAAGCTCTTCTTCATTTGTATGATGGTGACCTTAAGTCCTTAAGTGCATTAAAACATCCTGCTGCATGGCAATTCACTCGTACTCTGTCTCTCTACTAAAAGCACAGGTCTGTCTTCCTGGCTGCCGGAGTGGGACATGGTAGGCACCTTTGATTTCAGAATTTAGCACACAGCCCATTTCTTTAACTAATTTTGCTATATAAGCGAAAAATAAATTACCTATTTTCATCTGGTGCATGTGTGCAAGGAGAAAGCAGGAGAAGAGTCACTTGATTTTGAAAGCTAACCCCAAATAACATTGCAAGCAATATGGGATCAGCTAAGACAAATGATTTGCAGATTAGTCTGATATCTGTCACTGGATCTCAGAGAAAAGGAACCTCTATTACTTGCTCTTACTTGAGGGAATAGTTTTTTCCCAAGAATAAAAAAGCTTTAACTATCCTCAGTCTAATTCTCGATTTCTGTTGTGGACTGCATACTGATATGGATTTGCTGTATGAATCTACAGCAACCACATGATTTGACTTGCAGCAAACCACAGAAAGCAACCTCACTAATCCCAACACCAAGTCACCAAATCTGGCTGAGTTCCAATGGCACTTTCAGAAAGGTATTCAGTCTTGATTGAAATAATTCAAATAATGAACTACCTGGGATGATTCTAACTAAACGTTTTCCAAGAGTTAATAGGTCTTGCTGTTAGAAAATGCATACTTATTTTCTATTTGCATTTTCTAGCTGCAGTTTTTAATTGCTGAACTGACATTTTTTCCAGTAAATTAATTTTCAGTTTGCTGAACAAAAATCGAAGGAAAAAATCAATTTGGGATTGACAAAAATAAAAATTTTTGCTTTCTCTTAATAAGTGTTTAAATTGAAAAGTTTTCAGATAGTTTGGAGATTTCTTAAAAGCTGTTTGACACTGAAATGCACATGTTTCAGAACTAAACTATGACCATATTTTGCAGTAATGAAAAGCAAATTGAAACACAAGTTTGAAATTTTAGGAAAGAGACGAGGTTTCATCAAAATTAGTTAACAGCTCCGATAAATTTTTGGGTGCAGGAGGACTTTTTTTCACCATCAAAATACATTACCACATCTCTTCCTACCATTTTTTTTTTTTTTTTTAGTGTGAGATGAGAGTTGCATATTGCCGTAAATCTGTTCCTTTCTCTAACCAAGGCAGCAAAGCTCTAGATGCATTACTGAAGACTATTCCAAAGGAGTTAAAAACTGCATTTCTGGATTTGCAGTATCAGCATATGATAGTTATGACTCACTGTAGACAGACTGACCAACATGCAAGTAACTGGTGGCAAGTTTAGGTTAGGGATTTCTTTAACCTAACCAGAAACTAAGAAAAAATTCTTCCTAAAATTAGGACAGATTGTTACTGCATTTCTATTCATTCTGTTCTTGGAATTCCCATTAGAGTTTTGCAAAGGCATTCAGATAGGACCATACAATGCATTTTGCCCCAAGGCCTGGAATTACATCTGGGTCCACTAACACATTACCACATATTTTTCTGCAAACAAAACCTAATTCTGTGGCTAGATAATTAAAGAAAAGAAACAGGAACAACAGCAATCTCCTGTTTGACGTTAAAAATCCATAATGTCTCAATTCAGGGATACACCTTAAGTTAGGAGGCTTCTATAAATTCATACCAGAGTTCAAGCACACACGTAAGTACTTTGCCAGCTCTTCAGGAGTTAAAGCGTCAGCTTCCAGGCGGTTTTACCAAAAAATAAAAAAAAAGCCTAAGCTGCTACTGTGTAAAACTGATGTCTTCTTCAGCACCACAAAGGCTGAAACATTTAAAACAAATACAGAGTTACAAGCTTGTGCACAGACAATGCAAAGGGTCACAGAAATCAAGGGGAGTCTGTTCAATGACTTTTTATCATTATTTTTCTCAGCTGCGTGTGTTACTGCAGATGTTTTCTTGTGAAGGATCCTGAGCAAGGAAGTAGGGCCACAGGTTCTGGTAACTTCAACAGAGGTCAGTGGAAATTATGTTCCAGCCAGCTCAGTTTAAGGTTTAACGGTCTGCAGCTTTTTGAGTGTTCCTTTTTTATTCTCACTCTTTTTTCCCCCCTCTTTTTTACTTTCTTTTTATTTTTCCCCACGAGGGAGACAACTCCAGACTCTGGCTCCTTGTACTCCCTCTTTCTGTGCGAGACTGACTGGTTGATAGCAAATGATGAGAAATGTTCTCAGTTTGGTTATCACCATAGCTATCCAAAACTGATGAAAGGAGTGAAACATAGTTGTCCAGATTAAATCAGCTAGCGATAACTCACACATTACAATTGTCAGAAACACTTCTGCCACCACCGGGGCTGAAAAAGAAGAACAAACCTCTAAGCTTCACATGGAAAAAAACGTTCTCGTTCTCACTTTTAGTGAAGCAGTAAGATCTGCTCTGCAATGGCTTTCTACTTGAACGGAAGACTAGGAAGAAATAGGGAAGAAAATCCCACTGACTGCTGTGTATTTTGACGACCTCCAAGTAAATCTGTCCCTTTTGTTTTCAAGATGAAGCAGTTTAGTTACTGTGGTTACAGTAGAGGGTTCTCCACAGCTGAATTTAACAAATTTAATCATTGTGGAACTCTCCACTTCCAATAATCTGTGTTACCATGTTTTCTGTCTCACACCACACTCTAAACACACCTGCAGATTCCTATCTACAGCTGAGAGGTAAGAAACTCCCAAATAAACTTTAAAGTATGTGTATTTTTTTTCTAGCTAAGATCTTTTTTAAAAAATGTCCCCCTTGTGACTGCATTAGCTCCTCATTTCTGTATTAGAGAGACTAAAGTGACAAGAGGCACTATCCGTTCAGTGAGTTTTAAAGAAAACATTTTTCTTCTGCATGCTTTTTTCCATGGTTTTACTAAATATTTGTAAAACTGACTCAGTTAGCAGCAGTAAACTAATGCATCCGCTTATTCAACCAAGTGCCCAGCAGCTTCCAAATCTGAATAACATCTGGAGATGATTTCTTGGAGACCTTGCAGTGCGGTTCTCAGACCTTGCTCTGCTCTGCTCTTCTGTGACTGACATGAAGCGCACTGAAGTCCATGCAATGCTTTCCACTGACTTCTCACAGCTTTATCTGGGCTGCCAGTGGAAATAGCCTCACTTTGCAAGAGGAAACATGATTGTTTTGAGAAACTTTGCACCGAATGATACTGGGAAGCACTGCATTTTGTCTAACATCTGCCTTCCTTTTTCTGTATGTGAAAACTATGGATTGAGTTAAGGACCAGCTTCGAGTTTCCCTTACTTATTGCTACAGTTAAAATTATTCTGACATACATTGCCCTGTTCTACCTTCAAGAGTGAAAATAGAAGGTAAAACTAGAAACACTATCTCATTTTAACTCTAATACCATTGCAGCCCTTAGTAACAGCCCTGTATACAGCTAAGTAAAAGGGGAGGGAGATTATCTATTAATCTTACGTAATGTATAATCCAAATGAGATGTTGTTCTTGTGATGTATTAGGTCATGCATCACTAGAGCGAGTTGTCAGTCCAATGATCTATTGATGTAATAAATCATAGTGGGACACGCTGATAAAGTATTACTCAAAAGGGAGTGCTGTCCATGTGAAAAGGAGTACTGCAAAAAAGTCAGACGAAAAAATAAATCAAAAATCAAAGCAACACAAAACTGTGGCCTCGAACTGGATTCCCTACCACCAGACAAATGGAGAAAAGAAACTGCAATTAACTACCAACATCAAGACCTTAAATAGAACTCTTCTTAAAGAAAATTTTACCTCTAAACAGGATCAGGCTTTGAATGTCCGCTGAGTTACAATTTCTGGCATCGAAGAACCACTTGTGGAATGTTATTTCACACAGGTCAAAAGTGAAATCCCAAGCGGCCAGCTTAAAGTCTATAAGAGGTACCTAGCTGAAATGATATTCATTTGGGTTATACTCATCATTCAGAAATAAAAACCTGAAAGAGAACAGAGGAAAGAGTTCTGACATGCCGAAGCATTTTGCTTTGACCCTTTCAGGCAAAACATTTTGATATTTTATTTTGAAATGTTTTGAGTTGTGCATTAGGTGTTGGAACAAAAAATGTGACTTTGAACCTAAGTAGGACATTTAATATAGTTTTTGTTAAAATAAAATCTTTTTGATTGCTTTAAAAAGAAAACTTTTTCAATCAATGTTTTTTCTGATCATTTTTGCTTCAATTTGCTTTGGAAACTGAAGAAGTGAAGTGGAAATTTTACCGCAGTCTAATCTTATATGATCAAAGATCCATTTTCTCTGGTCAGTACAGAGCAAACCTTTATACATAAATAGAGAGATGAATGGATGGATGGATGGATAACTATCACAAATACAGCTTTTGGCAAATTTTCCATAAAATTAGTCTATTTTCTTTGCAAGTACTGCAGCTCACACAACCACATGAGGAATTAAATGCTTAGGAGTCCGTTCTGCTTTCACCAAAGGCAACAGCCCAACGTTCCCAGCAGATCAAACCAGCTGTGAAGTTGTTGAGAACTACTGGCTGCATTTTACACTGACTATAGGATCTGGGCCTCATTGTCTTTGACAGGTGCCTCATAAAGCCTTGCAAAGTCCTATGTCCTTGAAGGATTACAATGAATAACTTTCCTGAAGATCTGTACAAAAACAGTTGATGATACTAACACAGATGATTGACTATGGTTATTTTTTTCTGGATTATTGTTAAAATATAAAGCTTAATACTTATAAATACTTAACTTAAACTTATAAATACTTAATACTTATTTCTAAGAAGTAAAAAATATTTTCCACCTTTTAGAGGTTTCATTTTTAAGATCCAATTATAAAGGAATGCAGTTTTACTTAGAATATCGACCTCACCCCTTTGCCACAGTACAGCTAATTTAATTATTTCTAATTATGTGACTGGTGGGGCCAGGCTAATTTCAAAAGACCATTCTACAAAGACAAGCTGCTATGGAAAGGCATGTCTATTCTCTTGCTAAAAATGACAGGCAGGCAGAGGGTCATTATGAAATTAAGATTAAGCAATTGTGATGTTTGCCTGCAATCTGCAAACAGGTTTAAATCAGTCCCTGGCATGAGAATTGAAAGAAGTCAAAATTGTCAAGAAAAAAACAAGCTTAGGCCTTCAAAACCTCAATGAGATGATGGATTTGGGGAGTTACAAGACCTGAACTCTGTAACATTTGCAAAAGTAAAATCTCTTTTACTAAATTACCCAACAAAATAATACACCGGGAATTCAAATGGAGAGCATCTCTTTGTACTAACAAGAACACTTCGCTTAGGAAAGTGACATTTCTATCCATTATCACACATTTTGCCTAGGTCAGTCAGCTTTGCAAACCCATGCTTTCAGATTGTCCAGAAAAGTAACATCTTTCCTTCCTCCGTCAATATTACCCACTTTAGCAACATTCTTGGTCCACTGGATGTGAGCTACCAATCACATATGACATGGAAAGAAAATATCATGACTGGGAGTGGAATTTACCCTAACTTTGTATTTTCTGCATATTTGTATATCTTTATTTGAATGGCCCAGGACACACTTGTATATGTGAGAATCCCCTATATACATTTAGCACTTTGTCAAATCACAAGGCTGCCTATATTTGCCATGTTGAGGATCCAGGAACAACACAAGTGATGTCTGGTGAACTTTTGATGTGAGACTTTTATTCTGACTTTTATTCTGTGAGAATTTTATTCTTTATAAATCAGTTCAGTTTAGCATGCACATGGAGGTAACAATTGAAAGTGGTGGTTACAAATGAGTTTTACACTGCAGATTGATGTTAGCACAGATTGCAAAGTAAAGAAGTGAACTCACGGAGATCCAAGACATGAGAAACCATCCACACCCCCAAATAATAAACCCCACCCCCAAATAATAAAATTTACTTAGTACCACACTCTAGTGGCAGCCTCTCAGACTGACAAATCTTGGCTGGAAATGTTATGAGAGCGGTTTCTCATTACTGTAAGTTTTTTAACATCCTGGTTTACATTAGAAATAATGAGAACAGAATTTCTGATGAAGTTGGGTGCTTCTGCTTCCTACTGGGATGGACGTATAAAGAAGGTAGAAATAAAACATAAATTAAAAAAAAAAAAGAAAAAGAAAAAGTTACAGCAAACAGTTTTGTACCTCAGAATATACTGGATTCTAATCTAGAGGGGAGGTTTAAGCAAGTTTTAGCATCAAGGAAGTTTATTCATCTGTTCGTTCTGAACATACTAATATGATAATTTGACTGTAATAGTGCTAGAGCATGTACACCGTGTAAGCACCATAAAACTGTATATATGCAGATGTTAGTCAATAATTTTCCAAATACACTTTGAAATTGTATAGAAGATTCAGACATTTACTGTTTGCTGATTTTAATAGGAGAGTTATTCTTCACACCACTCAGGCACAGATCAGGCTATCTATGGTGACGTAGAATCTTAAATCTAATCTTCTGTGTTCCCTTCGCTTCACTTTATTTGATTAATATATACTTTACTGAAAACAACATAACACACTTGCAACGAAATTTTGGTTCTACAGAGAGCAAAGTCTTAAATCTCACAGACTTCCGTAAGAAGTACAACCCCCATACTCAGACAAGATCACACAATATAGGATTCAAGTGGTAAGACAAGACCCTTCAGGATTTTCCTTTATCTTTGGTCACCGATGAAACTAGTCTTTATTTACTGACAGTTTTTAAATAAACTTGAGGTATGCTGTTTACACTAAAAAAAAAGCCAGGAAAGAAGTGCTATTTAGAAAGGAGGGATAAAAGGAGTGAAATCAGTTTCTTGAATTAATTAAAAGATTATATTCACAG
>VUYV01000023.1:3597343-3694224 GCA_008711295.1 Anarhynchus alexandrinus | reverse complement strand
CTAATGGGATGGAAGAAAAAAAAAAGGAAAAAAAAAAAAAAAATTAAAAAAAAAAAAAAAAAGAAAAAGTTACAGCAAACAGTTTTGTACCTCAGAATATACTGGATTCCAATGTAGAGAGGAGGTTTAAGCAAGTTTTAGCATCAAGGAAGTTTATTCATCTGTTCGTTCTGAACATACTAATATGATAATTTGACTGTAATAGTGCTAGAGCATGTACACCGTGTAAGCACCATAAAACTGTATATATGCAGATGTTAGTCAATAATTTTCCAAATACACTTTGAAATTGTATAGAAGATTCAGACATTTACTGTTTGCTGATTTTAATAGGAGAGTTATTCTTCACACCACTCAGGCACAGATCAGGCTATCTATGGTGACGTAGAATCTTAAATCTAATCTTCTGTGTTCCCTTCGCTTCACTTTATTTGATTAATATATACTTTACTGAAAACAACATAACACACTTGCAACGAAATTTTGGTTCTACAGAGAGCAAAGTCTTAAAGCTCACAAACTTCCGTAAGAAGTACAACCCCCATCCTCAGACAAGATCACACAATATAGGATTCAAGTGGTAAGACAAGACCCTTCAGGATTTTCCTTTATCTTTGGTCACCGATGAAACTAGTCTTTATTTACTGACAGTTTTTAAATAAACTTGAGGTATGCTGTTTACACTAAAAAAAAAGCCAGGAAAGAAGTGCTATTTAGAAAGGAGGGATAAAAGGAGTGAAATCAGTTTCTTGAATTAATTAAAAGATTATATTCACAGAGGAATGGGCCAGCACCACAAATAATTATCATTCGAGATTACGCAGTCAAAATGGCCAATTAAGGCACCAAATATAACTAATGAGAATTCTTAATTGATGATTTTTCACGCTTTTGGATTAATCTTGTAGTTTATTCTTAGTTCATCACACATACAGAATCATTTAGTCTGCTGCCTCTGTGCTCACTGAACAAGAACTGTCTCACACAGAGAACAGGCTTTGAAGAGCAAAGATGCCTATGTGGTCAGAGAGGAAGCTTGCATTATGCTTTAGCCAATATTGTATTGAGGGTGGGGAAAAAACAAGCCCAAGAACTTGCTTCTCCTCTTTACATCTTTAAAAGTTAGGACTAAGTTCCATGATACCCATGTGGTCATTGCAATATAAAGTAGATGTCAATGAGAAGATACAGCCCAAAGACTCCATTAGTCACCTCTGTACATGACATATATTTCTCCCTCATTTTCATGAGGGAAGCAGATGTCAACACTAAGGAGCCTGGGATCCCTCCACACCAATCTTCTGCTCTTTGTAGAGAAGTTCTTCCTGCCCTAGTTATTCAGCCAATAATCCATTCAAGATTTGCAACATTAAGGCCATCTATTTTGATAATAATTTTATCAAATCAGATGTTGCTGATATTAAAAAAAAAAAGAAAAAAAAAGTGGGGTCCAATTATTTATGGAGATGTCATGGTTTAGGCCGAATTGGCTACTGGGGACGTGGGGCACCCCAGATGGGACCGACAGATGCTCCTCCCCCCCACCCTTCTAAGGGAGAGGCAGAGGAGGGAAAAAGAGACTTATGAGTTTAGAAGGAACTAAGCTACTTTAATGAAATATTAATAATAATTAAAAAAAAGAAAATAACAAATTATATGCAAAACCATATTAAGCTCCCAGGATGACAGTCACATCACCGGCTGGCACTGGTGCAGTCCCAGCCTGGACTCAGTGACGGACGGGAACTGGATTCCGGATCTGCATTCAGGATCGGGATCAAAGGCAGACGAAGAGAATCCTCCTCGGACACCGGCCATTGAAGAAAGAGGACTGACCCTTTGATCCCTCAGCTTTTATACTGAGCATGAGGCAGGTGGATGGAATTCCCTGTTGGTCAGTTTTGGGTCACCTGTCCTGTCCGCTCCTTCCCACAGGTGAGACCCCTCTGCGCTTTTCCACTTCCGACCCTCCAACGGGGCAAGTAACAAAGCTAGCTGCCCTTGGGGGTTATAGCAATACATATAAGAAAGAGCCTCTTCACATACCATGCTTGGGCATCAGCTACAAACATAGGTCTTATCACTATGAGCGCAAATAGTGTCTGCACAATATTCTGTTAATTTCAGTAGTTAGAAGAGCCCTAGTTAAGAAGCAACATTACTGAAAAAAATCGGTCCTGTTTTACCTCAAACCAGGACAAGAGAGAAATGAAAAGGAACCCTTTTTGCTTGAAGCTTGAAAACACTTTTCTTGGATGTCCATAATGTTCAGATTCACAGACAAGGTATCAGTCATAAGCCACGGCCCAGTGACAAAGGCATGAATGCTCTCCATCAAAAGTATAACCCTTAATGAACGATAAGAAACTAAATGCATTTTACTTCTGGTTTTCATCCTCTTCATCCATGACAAACAAAAGGCAAAAATCTAATAAAACCCTTTAACCTTAGGTCTCATGTCAACCTTGGGGTAGACATGTGCTCATTGAGTGGTCATGGCTTGGTGGAGGTAGATTAATTCATCCAGATGTTGGAAGTGACCTCTGTGCACCAGGATGAACAGGGTATCCACTCCTGAAAGGATAGAGATTTGGCGTTAACCAAACGAAACTATACTAAATGCAGGGAGAGAGAAGAAAGAGAGAAACCCCCAAGGGAAAACCTAAGAAAAGGGTAAATCAAAATCAATGGGTTTTTTTATTACTCCTGAACTCAGTCTTCCTCTCACACCTCTGTGCAGCTTACAAAG
Organism: Anarhynchus alexandrinus; assembly: GCA_008711295.1. Taxonomy (NCBI): domain Eukaryota; kingdom Metazoa; phylum Chordata; class Aves; order Charadriiformes; family Charadriidae; genus Anarhynchus; species Anarhynchus alexandrinus. Next base: position 3,691,475 of record VUYV01000023.1, on the reverse strand, counting down.
GATCAATTCCTTACCAAGCTCTCTTTATTATATTACACTCTCTGTGCTGCCTTGGTTCAAAGTGCTGTTTTTACGTCTTCCTCCAGAAGGGCAGACATCCCTGGTGTCATTGCTGCTCTTCTACCCACTCCAAGTTTCAGCTTTACCAATTCCCTCTGCCAACCTACCTAAGCACGGCCCCCTGAACGTTTCAGCGGTGACTGTCAGGGAGGTAATGGAAAGATTACTTCACTAGAGCACCTCCAGATGCAAAGTTGTGCCATCCTCAGACTGAGCTGACTAGAGGGTAGACTAGGGTGATCCATTCAACCCCAGTATTCCAAAGATGGTTTTCTTTGGATAAATGCCCCAAGCAGTCCCCAGACCCTATGGCGCCCTGGCATTCAGGGTATGTCTATACAAATCTTTTGAATTTGCACCAATTTAAATCAGGAAGCTGTAGGACTAAAGACAAATAGTGAATAGCCACAGAATGAAAAAAGGAAATCTTGCAAGGTATTGTCCTGAGAATGTTTAAATAACGTGTGGCACTGGACAGCCACTGCTTCAATTTTAAAAATCATTTAGCAGCTCAATGGCACGTCTGCATGACATAATGCATGATCAAGCAGCTGGTACTGAATGAATTAGCTCTAGAAACAAAAGCAGGACAGTTATAACATGCAGCCACTGTATAGGGCAAACAGGCTTGCAGCAGACTACAGCTGTTCAGCCCTGTTCAAATTGTGAACAAAAACACCTATCAGAGCTTGCATTTGAGTCTCTCTGCAGGTACTCATTGCACTGTACTGACCATGCTGGTCTGGAAAACAGCTGAGATATAGTTAACACAGCATCAAGTTATATGGTGTAGATGACACAATAAGAATCAGTGGGATTTTGCATCCCACCCATCTTAAAGAGTATAATAAGAAAGAGTTGAGCTAATACTTATCTGACACGCAAACCAAAATTCTGCTATATTGGCAGAATTGTGACCTTCAGATCAGCAGAAGCAGCTTAGATCAGAAATGCAACACACTTAAAGACTTTACATAGGCAATGTACTAGCAAAAGTCACTTGCCTTGCTAAAACAAGGTACGTTTTGTTATGAAAAGAAAAAGTAAAAGGAAGACAGAAATTGAACTCACCAGTTTGAAATTGACCCATAAATTCAATGATGACTTGTTTTTTAATTGTTATTTCTAACTGTTTCCCAAGCTAGAGTAAAAAATGTTCTGCTTTCTAATTGCATGTCACTGAGGCTTTGGGCTGTTGCTTGTAATTTCATTTCTCATTCATTGAGAAATTCAAAGGATAGTGTGTCTCACTTACCATTTTCAGGCACTAATTAGAGCTTCTCTTAATTGTGGGAGGGACAATATCAGCCTAATGCCAGTCAGCTTTTGTAAGGTCACAATGCTGCTAATACTCCAGGTAGTGTAACTCATTCTCTCATTATGTTTAATAACATTGTTGCAGATTTTTGTATTATATTTTCAGATACTGTACTATTTATGTTTGAATTTGGGGTCAAGTTACAAAACTTACATTACCGAAAATGTAAGTTGTGGCAGAAACTATCTTGTTTATCACTCACCACTCTGGGAATTTTCATCCCTAATTCCCTCTCCATTTTCTCATGACACCCTTCATTTATTTTAACTGAAAAAAGTTATTGTATTCCAGAAAAAGCGAAGCCTATATCCGCTGCTATCTGGATGACTCCAAGGCAAAACAACTGATGTGAATCTGAAAATCAGACTTGCACAGTGCTTTCTGCTCCTTTTAACTCCCACCAGTGTCACAGACTCTACATCTTCAGAGATCAAGGTCTTCTTGCAGAGAAAGGACAAATCTGAAGACTTCTTGAAAGCACCTTGTTTTTTCAAGATTATGTTTTTCCCTTTAATCTAACACACTAGGTCACACCCAGGAGGGCTATGATAACATCAGATAATTCCTCATGATCTTCTCAAAACTGGTAACTTTAATTGGTAGACAGAGAAATGAATCAAGACTAAGAAGATTTAAAAGAGTACACACGTTATCTCCCATTTCACCAGAAACTAGGTTTTCTCCTTACAGCAGATGGAACAAAACAGAACCTATTGCCATTCTCCAGCAATGCAAAGCCCTCATCAGCTGCTGTCTCCTACTGAGCTTTCTCTATCTTTCTCTTTCCCTACCCACACTGGCCATTATATTTAAGAAGTCCTTCTCTGATACTATCTTTCAACAATAGTTAAGTACAAGCTATTAAAACACACTTCCTGTGATGTAAAAAGAGTCTGTTCCCATGATAGCTCCATGGAGTTATGATTAAAAGACTCTACAAGAGTGACAGATCCAGACTCACCATTCATTTTAAAAAAAAACCACAATAATCACTGGAGTCAATATATTCTGTGTGCTGTCTCTTGGTCAGACAAGTTCAAGACAGACGAAGAGAAAACGCGTCCTTTTCATTCAAACGCACCTACCTGCTGTGCTGCATCGCAAGGGACTTAAAAAGACCTCCCTGCTTGCTTACTGCTGTTGGATAGTGGTGCTTAACTGAAGTTATGCATCTTGGAAGTGCCTACATAACAACGTGCTTCTGTTCCCTGCAGCATACACCTGAGGGGTGGTAGTGCTCTGAAGATCTTTCCAAGTCTTGGCTGGAGCCAGCAAAGGTAATAAAGGAGTTGCTTCTACTGTGGTTTGGCATGAATTCTTCCACATACTAAAGCCAACATAAGAAAGAATTGGAGTTTCATTGCTAACTCTCCATAGTTAATTACACTTGGAATATTTTTATATCAGCTTGTTTTATCTCAAGAAGGGGAAATTCTCAGCACAATTATCTCATTTGTACCAAAAATAACAACAAAAAAGAGTACATAGAGTAGCAGATGATGAGCAAAACTAGTAACAGTGGAATCTGAGGGCAAAACGAGCTCCTGAGCAATATACTAGCTCAAATAGTGAGCAGAAAACTTGAAGCAGAAATCTCCATCAGCAATATCGAGCTCCTAGGATGAATTTTTCTGTGCCCACAACGTGCAGTGGAAAGATAAAACCCTCAAAGCCTGGATACTTCAAGCAGATTTTTCTTGTTAGGCCAATGACTACCTGCAAAGGCACTTTCCTATGGATACTGCGCACTGGAAGGTAAAATAAAGTGCATGCACATGTTGTTTTTCAAGCATAAGGCAAGTCCACCTGTTCCTTCTAAACTCATAAGTTTCTTTCTCTCTCTCCCTCCTCTCCTTGGAGAGAGAGGTGGGGGAGAGCATCTGTCATTCGTCTCAGTGGCCAGTCTGGCCCAAACCACAGCAGTTTTACAACCTGGGTGGTGTAGCGCGTCTGGTTTATGCAACAAATACTTCAGACACTACGGTTTTGCAGAAGTGATAGCAAGATTTTTTACTCTAGTTCTGAGGAAGCTCTGATAGTTTGGTAAAAAGACTCCTCTGTTCTACCTATAATTCATTACTTTGTGTTTTGCTTATAAAATGATCTGGGCTACATTTTATTAACAATATTTTCAGTAAGAATAATCTGGGAATATATGGAGGGAGTGCTCAGCAGTAAAAAGCATCCCTGCTAGTAAGTAAGTACTTGTAGCACTTCAAAAGTAGTCGGTGTCAGATCAACTTTGATCCCATTATTGCTATCAAACTCTTAAAAATCTCCAACAAAAAAGGAATTGATAGCAGGATTTTTCACGCTTCTTTCATTAATTTTATTTTGCTACTTTTTCTGTTCATAGAGTGGGAGGAAGCCTTTTTCTCTTTCTTCAAGCTGACTTTAGGTCCTCATAAACAAACAAAATGGCCAGTTAAATTGATTTTGAGTAAAGAACAAAACACCCAAAACTTTCTGTGCAGTCTTTTCATTCCTTCAGTATGACCTTACTCTTTTAATACTAAATAAGCCTGTGTGGCCATCATTACGTTGTCATCTCTTTGACATCAATGTTTGGATTTCCAAGTACTATAGTGGTTTCTACCTAATGTTTTTATTTCAAAAAAAATTGTACAGCTATACAATATGGCAGTGTACAGCCTACTTTTTCCTATTGACCTTTTGCTTACTTCTTCATTTGCCCTTATTTTTTAAAAGATTTTCTTAGCTACTTCCAGTTCTATTTCAGTTGTAAATGCATCTTTATTGCCCTTCTTTCATGAAAGTAAGTCCTCTGGCCTATTCAAGGAGTTGACAAGTCACCAGTAATTTACAGGTGACCCATTTTATTAATCAGGTGGTTTTCCTGGCTTTGCTATAATTCTGTTGTTGATAACTGTTGATAACTCCTCTATGCCTTCTCCAAAAGGCATATTTTCTATCTATTTGTTATTAGCAAAATTGCTGCCCTTGACAGAGCACTATCAAACCACACTCAAAAAACTGAAATAAAAAAGAATGTTTGGGGGAAAAAATAAAAGAAACGAACTCTGATGCAGTGAACAATCCTAGTAAATGTGACAGTAATGAGATAACTCGTTAGCAAGTACTACAGCTGTGGGTCTTTAAATGGAAAGTTCTTTTAACTCTTTCTGGTTTTCTCCATGGCAGTCATGGAAGAGACAAAGCAGTAGTGAGAGAAATATGTAAAGCATAGCTATTTTCAACCTGCTGTGGTATCCATAAAACATTTCTCTCCTTGTGCAACTCCCAGGACAACATGGGCTCCACGATGGCTGGCCACATAGACCATGCAGGTAGAAATCCAGGTAGACAAAGGCAAGACCTTCCTGCAGCAATGATCATGAATTTGCTGTGGGAGCAAAACATATTATACTGGGATGTGTGTCATCTTAATACATGGTGTGCAGCTGTGGCTGCTTGCAAGTACTGTGTGGCAGGAGAGATAATATCATGCCATCCAGAGAAAAATAAATGTTACTATAGCAAAACAGAGGTCTGTGACACCTGTAAATTATAAATGCACCCAAAAGGATGCAATTAACCTTGAATCTCAGTATAAAGGTACTAATATAGCCAAGCTAACAACAGTATGCAAGTATTTTCTAACATTGCAATGGCATGGCCCAACACAATTTCGCATAACTATATGAGCAAGGTGATCACCAAAGTGGGAAACAGGGGTGCAGCTGCCCAGAAGAGACATCCAGGAACAAAGGTTGCCAGACAAAGGACAGGACAAGCACAGGGGACTGTGAACAGGCAGGACATTCTGAATAGACAAGGATTACTAGCAAGACAAAAGAAAACAAGATAATCAGTAAAGCAGAGATCCTCTTTCAAACAAGGAGCAATAGCCTAAAACTGTCTGGCCTCAACAAGGACAGCTGGAGAAAAAAGGAGGACAAACCCACTCTGGTTTCTCATGTCCAACTGGTTTCAGGACTGATCATCGTGACCTCCATGACCAAGTGCCACCATCTACCCCAGCCGTCAGCCCTCACTATATGGCATCAGTCCCTTGGTATTGCACCCTCATAGCTCACTGAGGACATTGGTGTGGAAGACTTACATCTTTGTATATGTAGTGATGATGATTAATACTGTGTAAGAACTGATCCTTACTAAGGGTCATGTTGCTAATGAATTAATTTAGTAAAGCATTTTTTAGAGTTTAAAACTGACCTGATTCATTAGTCTTTTAAACACTGCATCATAGCAATCTTTGTAACTACCCAATTGATATGTATATATATATATATTTAGACATAAATTCCGTTGCAGTATTATCATTCCATTTACGGACAGACAAGAACTCCAAATGTCTAACGCTTTGCTAAACACCTTCCTTCAAAAAGGCAGCAATGACACTTTGATTTCTACTTCTGAAAACATAAGTACAAAGGCAGCTGCTTTTAAAACATACATTACATGAAGCAGTTGAAAATCTGTTTGCCTTGTGAGTCCACGCAGCTCCACTCACTTCAGCAGAACCGTAAGATTTAGATCAGTTGAGTTTTGGTATCTGTGTCACTTACTATTTTATAAAAAAGATATTGGCAAAAACTTGTATATTGGCAAGATTATCTCTCCTCGTTGATCAGCAATAAGAATATATGGAAGCTAAACAGTTAACGTCTCACAGGCCTCTGCAGGACTCACTAGTTAAGAAACCATCCAGCTAATGGTCTTGCCAGTCAGCACAATTTAATTAACAAAGGAAAGGATTATTTGTAAAGGGAATATTTGTAAAAGGAAGTACTGTCTGGAGCTTCCTTACCTGAAGGATTTCAGTCGCTGTTATTTACCACCCCCTGCTTATCTGACAGGTTTGGTGAAGTACAGGCTGTTTACCCTAATGGTATACAAACCCCATAACTGCACCATTTGGGTAGAGCTCACATCAGCAGAGGCTGTTGCGCTGCTGCTCTGTGATCTGTCCTATAGATATAGGAGTAAATTGCTCCGGCTCTGACCTCTTCTAAGTAGCACTGCTGTTATTTGCTTGTTTCACGTGGAAGTACCTTGTGCTCAAGTGCTGCAGGAACATGGTTAAGTAGCAACAACTTTTTCAGAAAGCATACGAAGGAAAGAAATGAAGGCACAGATGCTGGTGTGAAGAAAGAAACAAGCTGACCATATCTTCCAAAATCAGCAAATGAAACTCACAACATTGAAAACTATATTCCATGTTTGCTGTTTGCATGCAGAGTTCAGATGCTTATGAGGATGAGCTCAATCTTCAGATCTTTATGAATGGGATTTTCAGTGGGACAGATTGTATAAATGCCTACTTACCCATATCCATTCTTGGTAACAACGAGTTATAAAAAGCAGGATATAATCTATGCGAAGTGTTGCTGCGACAGTCCACGTAACAGCAAATGAGAATTCATGCCACAAATCTCCATTGCATTTATCATATTTACTGCTATTCTCAGCAGGGTAATACATGCTGCTTTTCTCACTCTACCTGAAGAGGAAATCCTTTGAATCAAGAAGAGAAAGGAATGAAAAAAGTTTCTCTGGTGATTGCCCATCTATATTTAGTGAGGTCTGTAACTTTACAATTAATCTATTGGTGGTATTATGAATTAAATTACTAATTAATGCCTTATTTATAACACATAATTAAACAAAAAATTGGTTTTGGTATAGTAACAGTGTAAATACTGGTTGTTAACTGAGAGTTGCACCGTTTGCTTTTCTTCCCCTTTACCATGACAGCCCAACTACTGGATACCGGCAGTAATTAGCCATTCTCAGGGGAATTGTTTGTTTCAAAAATTTAGTGTGTTATCAAAATAAAAAACACTCTCCAAGCGATCATGATGTTAATACTTCAACTTACTGAACTTTTAACCATAAATTGGATGCCAGTATTGAAAATTAAGCTTTTTAAAATTAAATGTGCCTTAGACTTTAATATTTACCACATAAAAAATGTTCATTCAAATAAATTGTGTTATAGACTAAGTGTTCAAAAATCAACCATTATCATTAAATTCAACATTCTGAGCAACACACATTCAGGAAGGTAACAGAGCTTTGTGTGAACCCTTAATGGTGGAGATGGACTGATAGTATACTGATAGTATATTACTTTTTAAAGAAACTCTTGCTATTAATTTAAACTGAAAATGACTGAAAGTGATATTCCCTAAATGTTTTGGAAGCACTTCAACCGTTGTTAATACTTAATTGGAATATGCCTGAGGCACTTAACGTACGTTAACTTCATATTCACTGTTGTTTAATTTTACACAGGATGAAGGAAAATGGTAAATAACAGCATGCCTATGGGCAATGAGACAGGGTGGTGCACATTTAGGGTTAATGAAAATGACCTTTAATAAAAACTATATCATTAAACTGGACAAAACAGACCACTCCTTTTAAGCGAAACAAGGAATATCTAGCAGAGTTCTTCCCCCAATTCTGGTAATTAGCAGGCTTTCTGTTGACCATCCTGAATCACTATTGTTTTCCTTTCCTAGCTTGTTTGGTTTAAAGCACATATTTTACGCGAAGCTAAGATATCAAGTTCCAGCACGCGGGGGCACATCTTTACTGACAGAAAGCTCAGACTGAAACCACTCACTGTTCTGTTTGAGCAAGGACTTCACAATCTGCTTTTTTCCCCTCTCTGAAGCCACACTGATGCATTTGATCCCTTACTAAAACGGGGATGACTGTTCTTTAAGACCTTCTGAAGGCAGAGCTGTTTAAATCGCATACAATGCGACCAGATGATCATGAAAGTACACCCTCTAAAGTCCCTACTGCCTGGATTTAATTAAATGAAGTTCAGCATTTTTCTCCACTCGCACTTTTGTTTAGTCAGAGGACTGTTCACCCCAAATGTTAGTCTTAATTTGAGAGTCACTAGGTACCTTCTCAATCAAAAGTTTCATATAGTTTCTTGTAAATGTAATGAAAAAGATTATTATTTTTTTTCTCCTGACACTACAAAGCCATTACATACACCTAATGGAGGAAAAAAAAAAAGCTGGATTCCATTAATACTTATGATAAAAAAATATTGTGGTAAATATTTTTTTACTGACCCAGTGAAGTCCACCTGCATCAAGTCACTGCTGTCACTGGGTTTGTTTCACGTGAGGAGCACTGCCTGAAAAGTACAGATTGCTTTCATTAATAAGAGTTTATGACAAAGAGTTTATTCTGGTCTGCAGGCCCATCACCAGTACTGCTGACGCTCACACCAGGCTCCCGCCGCAATTTTCAGAGGAAGCAGCTACAACAGTAAAACAAACCACACACAGTTTTCTCCATGCGAACACCATGCACGGAGTGTTCTCCCTCAACAAACACAAAGCTTCTTGTCAACCCAGCTAAGCTCCCAAGACTTAAAAAAGTCCTTTTCAAATCATTTTCAGCAGGTTCACATCTTCCAGCACATTTAGGTATTTTGCAGTAGATACCTATTTCAAAGTAGATCTGCCTCTCAAAACCAACTAAAACATAGGAAAGTTGTGCAAAAAGCCTAGTTAGGAGGAGAAAGCCTTTCTAAAAACAGATGAAAATGAACACAGTACACAGTTGAAAGATTTCTCCTTTGCATTTCTCAGAAGAAACTGACTTAGAGAAGATGCACGGTAAACTGATAGATCCTACAACCTAGAGTATTTTGACATCCAGTTTTCTAACAATATTTTCTTTGCATTTTATGGGAAAAGAGATATATTAACATTTAAAACTGGGCTTAGTGTACAGTGAAATACAAAGCAGAGGAACATTTTTTCTCCCACAACTTCATACTCAGATGAGTTTCACTGTATACTTTGTGTCTGTATGAAGAAAGTAAAACACAGGCTGCTAATCTAAAGCCAGATTTTGATCTAAACAGTACTTGCAAGATTTACATAAAGTGTTAAGAGAACAATGCACCTAGATCTGCAAGTCATAGAGCTCAGCTGTAAACTGCCAGTTCATGGGAAATCTTGTAAAGCAAAACAAAATCAAGCATTTTTGTTCTGATTCAGAGCAAGTTTTTCTAAGAAAAAAAATTAAAAATCGAAGACCTCTGTCTGGGGATCACTGTCACACTTCTGAGATGTCAAAATGTTTTGTTTCAGTTTCAAAAATATGATATTAAACGCATTAACACATCCTGAAATGAAATATTGTCCCACTGCTCCCTCACTAATCTAACATGTCCCTGTAATTTTGAAGTAACCATGTTGTTCACTCTGACTGAGCAAAGGAATCTGAGTTAAACAGCTAAAACCTGTCTTCCTTGGTGTACATATAGGCCAAGGAGAATCTAATAAATCTATACTTAATCAGGAAATGCAGTGTTGCTTCTTTGCTCAATGCTATGCAGAAGAGACACTTAGGGCATTAAAGCAATTACATTTTTACTTGATTGAGAAGAACAGTAGCTGACATATGAGGATTTGGGGGAAGAGAATAATCTTCCAGCTGGATTCTCAAGTCAAGCAAAGATTCCTTTAATTGCACATCTAGCATGAAGTATTCTAAGGGAGTGGCTTTTTTCATGATGACTTAATTTGAGTTACTGCATTCTGGATAAGGTACAGGTCTCTAAATCATGAAAATACAAGGGGAGGGGAAAAAAAGTTTTTCTCTTTTTCCTGAGAAGAAATACAAAACTCATTTTTGGCTACAAGCAGCTGAACTGAGAATATTATTGCTTAGTTTAAAGTTGAACTAAGGGACCACAGGACCATCTAGTAAATATTTTCAGACTGAATCTGGAAAAAATCCCTAACATCAGCTCTCATGAAAGATTTTTCTCTCCCTTTTTGCCTTCTCAACAACTTTCTAAAGGCTCAGTGGGACTCTCAGATGCAGTAGATTTGCACAGTTTAAAGAAAGTAGATGAGTTAGGTTCTGGATGTTTGCTCAACAGTTAAATTTTTATACCTATATGTATACTTATATAGATACAGATATATACATATGTATGTAGATCAGCCCAGTCTGGTGGATGAATATATTTGACTGTGCAGTCATATATATTCACCCACCAGACTGGAATGATCTATGATCCTTACTGTACCTATCCCTGATGTACTGGACTTGGATATATTCCCAATAACAACACATTTTTCCCTGTCAACAGTGCCAAGTTAAAAAGTTTCTGTCCCTTTACCTGTCCCTGGTTGATTGTTCCAATCTCAGTGCTGTAACTCAGTTCCAAAGAAGCTTTTTGAAAGATTGCTTTTGAAAGCTGGGTGACTGAAATTGCCCTAGGTTAAAAAAAAAGGCAGAATAGCCTGTCTCAAAGTGGGTAAAATCAGGAAGAACACGGGACAATATAGACACGCACTCAGATAAGTGATCATCTGCACAGTCTTTGTAGGAAACCATGGTAGAAACAATGCCCCCTTTCCAGCCCTGCAATTGCTCCCAATTTTACTTTATGCTATGAAGAAGAAGAAAAAAGAATGTTTCTTCAATTATTATCTTTTGTTCTACCTTTGAAATTTTGGGACTCATCAAGTACTTCTTTCAAACTAATGACTTAGCAAAAATATATGCCAAATTGTGGAGGATAAACAACGTGATGGTACTCAAAAGACCTCCTGTGAAATAGCTCTGCAATCTACTTCACCTCAACATCAATGAAAATGGTAGTTTTCCATCACTACAACCACCTAATTTTAAATGCTCTGTGCTGTTCATTTAAAATTCCCAGCTCTAGCATAGAAGTACCTTTTGCATCTGAAGGGGAAAAAAAAGTGTGGGAATGGGAAATGTCCACTGTTTAACACAAAAATAATAATCATTGCCATCTCTATTTACCAAAACAGTCTTTTTTAAAAAAAAAAAAAAAAGTTGTATCATTCATGTTCTGAAATCCTTTCCTTTCCATATTAAAAACAAGTCAGATCAGATTCAGACACTGAGACCTCTACCAGGTCTTCAGTAGGTGTATTTGTTCCCATGTAACTTTACCTTTGATGCTCTCACAAGGACATAAAAATTTATTAAAATTGAATTTATTAAAATGTATCAGAATTTATTAGTCTACATTTCCCAAACACTAACATCCTGACCCATGTATGTCCCTACACAAGCAGAGCCCGTGAACAGGTGCCCGTGACAGCCTGGCTGATACATGCCCCACCAGGGTGGCAAAGCAGGGAGACATGTCTTTGCAGATTGCTTGACGTTAAACATACTCGCTTCGTGCACAGAAGTACCAATGGCAGCTCTTCCTGTTCCCTGATCTCTTGTAGACCATGGAAATGTCCAGCATATCAGACTTGGCCTGGGGATGGACCTCCTCTATGAACACCCTTCCTTGCACAACTCACCATTTGACATTTCTCAGCAAGAATGCACCACCCTCACTAGTTGCTGGCCCATTTCTGCCGAAAGCGGTTGTGGTTATCTGGGAATACCCATTGCCCAAAAGGAAATGGGCCAGCACAGAGCTGGCTGAATGTCCGAGACCGCAGACAGCCCTTGGCACCTGCTCTGATTCCCACCGGCTCCTCCCAGCCATGTGCATGGTGCCCATGACGGCATGGCACACTCCGTGCCCCTCTCACTCGGTAGCGAAGTGTCCCTGCCACGACCAGCAGCGTGGTCCCTTGCTGGTGCTCCCCTGGGAGGTGAGGTCCAGGCTCTGATAAGGTGATGTCTGTACTATGGCATAGCCATCCTCAGCCTGATGAGGCAAGAAAATAGTCACTACTACATTTTATTAGGTGAAGGGCTCAGTCCTCTCCTTTCACCTATACACCCTTATTCAAGTGAAGGAACAAATCCACAGGGCTTGTAGCGAGGCAATTTCTACCTTTGTAAAACATGATTCCTCAGTATAAACAACAGTTCGGCAAATATTCAATCATTTCTTACCACAGTTGTCATGTTCACAGTAACTATTTAGATTACCTACTTCATCACCAATGATAACTGAATTTGTTGGAGAATAATCTTCCCTTCCATATTGATTTGGATATTTTCTTCCTGTCACCAGAAGTTTTTCAGATTAATAAGTCAGACTGCATTGCCCTTACCCACACAGAATAGACCCTCGCTCCACAACTATTTCTGTTGCCTTCTGTAGGACTGTTCCTGGTAGAAGTTATTAAATAAGGTTATCAGTTTACACGTTCAGATTTTAGCATAGTCTGTCTCCAGCTCTTATCACGAAGAGTACCCTTAACAGTCTTGCAGAACCTGTAAGATGGTAACACTACATTGTCTCAATCAAATGCATCATTTTACACACTTACTGATTTTGTCTATACCATCTTCCAGCACTTTCATTTACTTAATACTCTGAAGAAGAAAGCGAAATTCACAGATCTTGCAGCTTTCCCACCAACTTTTTTTCCAAGATGTCACCCTGCTCCACAATTTGTTTTCATCAATTTTTAAATGCCACATTTTTATATTGCTTGCATTATACAACCAGCATTTGTGAATTTACCTGCTCCTTTGTGCTCTTTCTCCCTTCTTTTTCCTTACCCATGAATGTTCTCCCCAAATCTTAGTCTATCATTTCAATAGCTCTTTTCCAGTTTGTCCTGTAAATGATTCTACAAGTTACAACTTACTTTTATCTTCTGTTTCCTCTGTGTCTTCATTTTTTTTCTGTACTGTTCTCTCTTCCTCCCTTCAATATCATTTCCCCCCTACCCTACCACCACCTCAAAAATCTCTGAAACACTGATAGCTAGAAGTTGAACAAGTATTACGGGAAAACCACCATGTTAGATTTGACCACCTCTTATAATTTTTTCCCAAAACCATTTGCTACTAACCTCCAGTTAGCACTATGTTCTATTTCAGATTGACTTTATTCTCATATTATTGCAAGGTAGGTCTCAGCTCACTGAAACAACATAGTGAGAAAGACACTACTACTGGTTCTGTGCAGACACAGTTTTCACCACTAGACCACCCAAGCCTTCTGCACACCTGCACATCTTCCCATCCTGTTCTGCCTCCTTTATAAGTGAAGTGAAGTGCAGAGGCCAGATCTGGTACCAGGTACATCCCACTGAAAGTAAATAAGCACCCTAACAGTGCTATAAATCCAGGGACACAACGTAAGCACTTGAATCCCTGCCTTGTGAAACAGCACCCTAGAAAGGCTTCTGCTTACTCGACACTCATTGTACACTGCACCAAGGCTTGAGAGAACAGCCGCAACCATTTCAGACTACATTTGCTCTTTAGTGACAAATCCTTCCTTAGACAGTCCAAGGAAAAAGGTGTCCTTAGTCACATATGGAACATGTACTTAGTTACAGCCTTTAAAATCTTTGTGACAGAATTTCAGTCTTTCATGAAATCATGTTACTTGGCATAGAGAACACAGCTAAGAAGTTAGTGTCTCAGATTTTTATAACACAATAGTAATATAAAACCAAATACATAGCTCTGGACTATGGTGACCACAGTCAACTTGCCACACATCCAAAAAATAGTTTAAATTTCCAAGTTGTTTTAATATATTACTTGAAAGAAACACCAAAGAGATGTGTGTCATTATGAATCCAATCTCACTTCCACCATACTAAAATATGACCAGCATTTGGATAGTGATTACGGTTTTTTATTTACTGAAGAAAAGAGAAATATATTTTCTGTATACCTGAGGAAGAGAGATTTTCAGTTAAACTATTTCTAATATCAGTCAAGATAGAGTTATTTGTTAGAGGCGTACAGGAAAATGAGTAGGAAAGCTGCCCTTTATGGGGAACCTAAAAGCTGCGGGATTCTTAAATGACAAAATGCAGAATTGTTACTTTGCTTTTCATTTGCCATAGTTGCAACTGTACTGATGTTCTCATAGAAATACAAATAAAACATGATGTTTCTTGCCACCAAACTCAAGGACATGGACTCTCTCTTCCATTCCTCAGTGTCCATCATCAGCATTTTACTCAAATATAAATATGATTCGATCATCAGTGCCCCCTTCTCTTAACCAATAAAGCCAGTCACTATTTTAGCAGAACAAATTTAAACAGAAACCCTACGCTGGTAGGGTTGATTCATTAAGCTGCTAATGCACAGATGTTACGCAGAGCTATTCTCCACACACAGGACTCATCTAAGTCCCTTAGCAAGCAGGAAAACTACAGTCAGTTTAATGTTAAGGATGTGTAGGTTTCAACTCCTAAAATAAGACAGGACTACCAGACCTGCAAAAGGAATATCCTGTTCCTATGGTGGCACTAAAACTTCACTTTAGGAACATTTTTCAGCAATCAATGGAATCAGTAACAGACTGAGGAATGCCCATCTGGAATGTACTGGTAGCCACGCACATCAATTTTATAGCTGATTACAGACTACAAGTGCAGGAAATATAAAAACTTCCTCCTGCAATATTTGTAAAGTGGTTTGCATATTTTATTTAACCATTTTTAATGGTTAGTTGAAAGTTGAAACCTAGCACAAAAATGGGTTACTGACACCCTGTTATCTGGGTGCTCTGATCTCCACTTTTATTCTGTAGCACAGAAAGACTTACCCAGACACTAAGAAACTGCAGTCTTTATAACCCCCGCTTTATGAGACATTTAAGGCAAGCACAGCACACACAGCTTTCTCACTTTTCATCCCCAGCTTTAGGGCAGGCAGAATTCGTTTTAGTGATCATCCTTTTGCAACAAACACAAAATATCAGTATAACACCATCACTTCAGAATGGTTGAATTTTGTTGGCTTTCCTCATGTGATTACTTTCCCTGGCTTCCAAAAGACTATTGTATGAATAAGTGAGTATTTTTTCCCTATGCCTACCAAACCATTAGCAGTATCTAAAGGAACCAACATTCAACAACAGGTGCATAGCAAGAGGGGAAAAAAGGAAAACAAAAGCAAAAAAAATTTCCAAGCTGCAGCTGAGTATAATTACAGACATTATGCCTCAAACACAATTTAATCACTAGAAAATTAATCAAATCACATTGAAATAAGAATGTGTCATCTCCATCATCCTTGGGGGCAAAGAAGGTAAGAATTCAGTGAATCTCCAGGTGCCAAGCATAGAGGAAAGAAATACTCATCTATGAATTCTTTTGTCTGGACCCCATCATTGCCTCTGGATGACTTTGAATCTTTGCTTAAAGTACTGGGGATAACCAGTGGGGATGAGAGCAAGGATAAACCCACACAATCCATTTCACCATGATAACCTCCAGAGAAATCTGTATACAAGCAAACTTATCTGCTCCTGCTCCTTCTCCCTAGCTGGACGGGTCCAGAAGAAAGCACCAGTGGTGCAGCCTCAGACAGACCCATTCCTGCAAGCTGTAGAGTGCCGGAGTAGAAGTGGAATCAGCACAGGCTAGAGGACAGAGAAGCAGAGAGAATATTTTGATCTTTCACCTTGGTGTGTGTTCACAAAAAGTCTTGTATAAAATTATATAAAGTCTGCAGTATGTATATAGAATCACAGAATGGTTTAGGTTGGAAGGGACCTTGAAGATCATCGAGTTCCAACCCCCCTGCCATGGGCAGGGACACCTCCCACTAGACCAGGTTGCTCAAAGCCCCATCCAGCCTGGCCTTAAACACCTCCAGGGATGGGGCCTCCACAACTTCTCTGGGAAACCTGTTCCAGTGTCTCACCACCCTCAGAGTGAAAAATTTCTTCCTGATATCTAATCTAAACCTGGCCTCTTCCTGTTTAAAGCCATTCCCCCTCATCCTATCACTACATGCCCTAGTAAAAAGTCCTTCCCCAGCTCTCCTGTAGGCCCCCTTTAGGTACTGGAAGGCCACAATAAGGTCTCCCTGGAGCCTTCTCTTCTCCAGGCTGAACAGCCCCAAATCTCTCAGCCTGTCCTCATAGGCGAAGTGCTCCAGCCCTCGGATCATCTTTGTGGCCCTCCTCTGGACCCGCTCCAACAGTCCATGTCTTTCCTGTGCTGGGGACTCCAGAGCTGGATGCAGTACTCCAGGTGGGGTATCACCAGAGTAGAGTAGAAGGGCAGAATCACCGCCCTAACGTATACATCACCTCCATAATGTACACATTTACATACACCCCCCCCTGTACTCCTACCACGAGTGCAAAGATACAAAACTACAGAGTTCTTACCCACCCTCTAATTCCCTCCATCCTTTTTCCTCAGATTATTATAACCGATCAGTACTCCTACTCAGTTATCTGGTAAAAGTTACCAAGCTGTGAACTTGCAGGAGAAAAGCTGCCTCCTACAGACCTTATAAAAATGGCACAGTGTGAAACTGCAGTGGTGTGTAGCTCCACTATATGGTATTTAATTTTTTATTTCTTCAAATAATCAAGGGTTACTCAGAAGAATGATGCAGCTAAGGAGAAATGTCCACTGCTGTGCAACACCTTAGGTAAAACTGTGCTTAACTGATGCGCTGAACCCAGCCCACACTCGCTTTTAATTGTCATGGCTCAACTAAATCAGTGAAGTCATACTGAACATAGTCATAGTGAACATATTTCACTATCTTGCATATTAGTGTAAGAGCACACCATTTTCCAAAAAAAAATTTCAAATGTACAAATAACATGCTCTAATACTTTCTGTATTCCAGAGAGTCCACAAGCCATTTAAATCAAAAAGGCACTTAACATTCCATATAAAATCATTATAAATACACAATAAAGTAAGACAAATTTTCTAGGGAGCCAGCAGCACTGAACTTTGCAGTTAACACAAGTTTGCAGCTATACAATCTAGGAACAGCCTCGCAGATTCAGCCAAGCCAGACTCCTAATAAGCTGCATCATCACCCGAATTTCGTTTAACAAAATTTATGCTACTAGCTGAAAATAAATTTGTTAGCTGGACAGATGCTATCTAAATTATTAAAATGCCTGCTTTGAAAAGAAAGGATTTGGTGTAAAAGGTCTGAGACTGCACAAATGTACTGAACAATCATGTCACTGAAAAGACATAGCACAAAAAGGGTAAAGTAAGTTTCCATACCTGTGTTTAAAGAGGAAAAAAAATAGTTAAATTCAACAACTGACTGCAGAGACTCGAGATCATATTTTTATGTTTTGTTAAAGCTATGCATACACATAAAACCACAAGTTTTTTTACACAGCAAAACGGGAAGCTTTCCCGGTCTATGTTGTACCTCATTTTGTTGCAAAGAAGAGTGGTCAATGACAAGTATTGTGGCTAGTTGTCCTCTTATGAATAGAATTACACATTTTCAACTTCCACAGGAAAGGCTCACAAAAACACATCTTTCCCCTTTTCTTCCTGAGGCAGCAGTGATAATAAAGGGCTTTATTTATAAATAATGTTAAGAAAACCAGTGTGTTGGCTTTATCAGTCAACACCCTAAGGGAAACAGCTCTGTTATCATAAAAATAATCTTTATTTTTTCAGGATACCTACATAATATGTGGAAATCTTTCAAAGAAAGAGGAGATTCCCTATTGCACCTATCCCTGTTGTGAACCTCTTATCTCAGGAGTTCAAAAAAGAGAAACAAATTTAAAATTCCTTAAGATTACAAATGATGGATGAACCTCAGGATACTTTAAAATAGGGTTATTAAAAGGGAGTTAAAGGTAGGAACTATGAAGGGGAAAAAAAAAAGAAAATAAAGAAATTAATGTATCAATTAACAAGTACCACTAGTAGAAAACAATGTATAGTAGTTCTCCGAAAAACCCAGCACCCTTATTCCCACTGAACTGTCGCTTCTGTCATACAGCAAATTAAACACTTCTATAGATCAGCAAAATGCCTCCTTTCCATCTCATACGCATCGCATTCAATTTTTTTGCAGTGTAGAAGCGTCTCAATAAGACAACACGGTTCCCTACTGGCAAAGCCAAGCAAGCTCTTAGAAAGTGAGAGAACAAGTTTGAATTTCTTTATGCCAAAGACAGAAGCCCCATCTTGAATAAACTCTCTAAGTTTCAAGTTGTTGTGTGAGAGTCCCATATTCAGCTGTGTTTCCTTAAAAAAATGGCAGCATTCCTATATTTCGCAGTGTCTAACGCCTGAGTACTGCTCTGTGAAACTGGTACTGTATGAGCCGCTCAGAATAGCTTAACACGTGGGGGAACATAAAGACTTTTGATCCTATTTGGCAGTAGGCATGGGTTAACACAATGATACCCTCAGCTTTCCTGAGATTACAGTGCTGCTTGGCGTACAGAAAGGGAAATAGTTAAGCTCCTGGTGAAGTTTAATGTACAAAGTACAGAAATGAAACTCCGGTGATTGCAGTTTGAGAGTTAGGTGCATGCGTTCCTTCCCTGCATTCGAGAGCAGGCACTAATTTAGCTCTGAATGGAGTTCTGAATGCTGTTGAAAAGTACTCATCATGCTAGTCCACTCCAAAGCAGAGAGTTCCCAGGGCATACCAGAATCTGCTCCAGAGATCTGTACAGAGAAGTCAAGATTGGTCTGCGTGCTGGAGGAAAGAAAAGGTCTGGGTGCGGAACCAGTAAAAGGAGCAAATTGCAGAAGAGCAGTAGGAATGGCACCTACATTACCACTACACTACCACAAAGACCCCACCATACACCTGTGTGCAACTTCTCAGGATGCTTAGGCCAGGAGACAAAGGGAGAGCATACAAACCCTGATAATTTGCTGGGGTGAGATGGAGAGCCAACCTAAAAACCGAGAGGCAGACTTATAAGATGGTATCCTTTGTTGTACGTCTCACCCAAGAAGTCCTGGAAGGACTGCCTGGGGACAACTAGAGTACATGTGCTTTGGGGCCAGACTGCCAGACACATGCATCTCAGTGTTTATGGGTTTTTCCTTATGAAAGCATGAATCTGAACGAGTAAAATTAGTTTTGCTTTAAATTTTGGAAATAACACATCTTCCTCTCCAGCTTGCTGGAGTCTAGCATTTTTCTTAGCATTTTTCACATGGAAATCTTCAATGCAACAAGGGCTTCTTACACATATGGTCAGAAATCCTCCCATCTGTTCTTTAATCAGATATATTCACTCTTTTTCTAGCCACTCTTCTGGCCTCTTAATCGGCCGAAGTGAGATCTTGCAACCTTCTGAGTTTTGCCCTGCTCAGCAGCCACTGAGGAGACAGAGAAATGCCCGTTGAGGGCACGAAAGCTTCTTTAGCTAAAAGCTGAAATGAAACACTCTCTGGCAGAACACAAACAAAAGCTTCTCTGTACCAAGAGAAGGCTAGCAACCAATTTGACTGACACCTGAAGCCCCCTCCTTCGTCCCCTCTCCAGATGTCCTCCAAGCCACAGACTATTCAAATTTAGCCAAGAGCATCTACTCATAACCAGGACAGGAGCAGCTTTTCACGCACACTCCTCCACTTGCTAGTGCTTTTTTCAGCACAAAGGGTCAAATTTGACTTTTACCCTAGTTTTCACAGCTGCTTCTATCACAATGAAAATGTTTCAAAAATTAAAATAGGCATGACCTTCCTCTGTCAAATGAAGAGAGCCTTCTGGGACAGCTTTTGGTACTGAAGAACTTATATTTAGGTTTCTGAGCATCTCTGGTACTTTTATTGCCTTATTTTAGATTTTATGTGCCTGAGTCTTTCAGTATATCCAGCCACTTATATTTATAGTGCAGATTAATGAAATATTTAACTATTGTTAAAGCTACTGTTCTTACATCACTAAAAAAATTAAAACAAGAAGGAAACCAAAATCTTCCATAGGATTTCCTTGAAAACTTCTGCTTTTTTGCATCTTACTTTTGGTCTGTTAAAGTCCTTGGGAAAACGTGTCAAGTACTCTGCTCTGACTCTAAATGATTTTACAGCATCCACCCTGAAGCTTTCCTTCCTCAACAGTGCAGCACAGCAGAACTCCTTCAAACTGTAAAAGCAAGGTAAGATTTTTGATAATTTTTTAAAAAATCCATCACTTCTGGATGAAAAGCAGTAACAAAATTCAAAATTATAAGTCATAAAAGCCTCAGCTGGAAACAAGGCTTTCTAATATCTAGCTAGAATGACTTGACCACGTTCACCGTGAAGAAAGAATTACCAAACACCCACAGAGTCATGGTGGAAGGAATAGAGGAATAGACGACACTATTTCGTTCTTAATAAGGAGAAGAAACACAGGTGCAGCTAATTATTTGCAATTCATGCACAAACACACCAGCTGTTATTTCAGTAGCCCGTATAATTTTTGTAAGCAGCCATTATACCAGAAGCCATGAGCGCTAACACATTAGGTCTACTGTATTTACACGCTTCGCAACCACCTCACCTCCAGGTATGCTCCGAGCTCTCACAGGCTAATAATCAGCACCAGGCTGGGTCAGACACTTGGAAGTGGGTTTGTCAAAGCACAGCACCTGGATGATGCCGGCAGACTGCAGCCCATTCCTCTATTACTGGACCAGTACTCCAGCAGGGGGTTAAGAGTTGTACTGGTCTAGGTGCTAAATTGCAAACCACTGTGTAAAGCACTTGAGGTTGTTGAAAATCCTGCAGCACTTATAAAATGGAGATGCTCAATCTTCCGGCCCTCACAAATTTTCACATGAAGTAAATTGACCTTAATGAGCACCACTGCTAATAATCTCAGTAGAGGCTCAGGATTGTTTGTAGAGCAGCTCTCCAAAGCTTGCTCTCGCTTCAAAGACACGCCAGTGTACGACACAGTTGCATTTTCCCCCAGTGTTAATCTTTTACTTTATCCAAACTTTGCATGCAACATTTTTGTTCATTAAAAATACACCAATATAAGTGAATATAATAATTCCATTAGCTTTTGTCTGATTGCCACATCTTTCCACAGTAATTCTCTTTCACAAAACGTTCTCTCTGGCTTACCCAACCAATTGCTGTCTTCCCAGCCTTATACCGCACTCCCTCCTATAAAGCTAGATCTAAAGCAGCCGCTTTATGCCCTCTAAATGTGATGTCTTTTATCTTCTTTTCTGCTACAACTACATTCTGGCTGCACAAAGACCCTTGACAGCACAAAGAGCAAGCAAATGGCCTCGGAAGTCATGAAATAACACTGGTAGCAAGCTTCTTTAAAAAGAGCTTTATAATCACGTGCTGCTATTATTCCCTGAATGATAGGGGTTTTATTTTGGAAGGGACGTGGCAGTAAATTCAATCCTGATATTGTAGAGAACGATGATTGTTCCCAGGCAGTTACACCTTAACTTCCCAGTATGATAATACAGATACCACATGTCAAAAAACTCCAGGAAAAACCTTGTTAATTTATGATCACTAAAAATCCGTTTTTAAACTACTACTTTAAACCATTTGCAAGTTTGGAAAAAGGCTTTCCATACATCTTGCAAATGTATTTGCTGAATTGAACGAAACCAAGAGGGGATACCGAACATAGTGAGATAGACGGAAAGGGGGGAATAACAGATGACTGAGTTGGTAGGAAAGTAGCTGAACTAAACTAATCTGAATGGCATTAGTTTATCATACAAAGACATTTAATTTATTTCATTATTCTCTGTGGGCAGCTAAAGCACCCCAAGGCCCTAACATATTCAAGGAGATGAGCATAGCGGACAAAGACTCCTTCAGAGTGCAATATTTAATGAAACTTAAATTAGGTCTCAAAAGAGCAATAGAGTGTATATTAAATATGGCACCGCCACTGAGCCATTCTGTTCATATGCATGTGTTTTAAAGTAATTGCCATCAAATTCACACAGGGCCCCAGAAGATTTTAATACAGTTTTAATATAGCCAATGCATACAGCTTCCATTTTAACACACACTTCATAATATTTTGTTAACATGAGGCACAGGACAAAAGGGTAAGGAAAAGTCTGCAGCCAAGACTGAACACTGAAGAAACAAAAGAAAATAATCTTCTTGTCTCAGCAATGAAGTGAAAGGCTATAGGACTTTTGGTTCTGTTTGCCTCTATAAATTTATATATAAATGTATTTGTCAAAAAAAAAGTTAAGAGAATATGTGCTCATATTTTAAACACTGCAATTTAACTAGGTGATCAGCAAGACATTATTGCCAAAAGTTTTATACATTATTATGTTTCTATGAATTTACATGGGGAAGAAAACTAAACAAAACAAAACAAATCCCCACTCCCAAATCCTCATATCCCACTTGGACTCAATCTGTTCTCTAGTAAAAAACTTACCTGAAAATAAACTCACTTTCATATAGCACTCTGATGCACTGTAGTACAAAATACTATGCAGTAAAAGACAATTATAAGCAAACACATTTTTAAACAGGAAAATAAACCACTAGTCTTCAAAAATTTGCCCTTAGCAAAAACAAAGCTATTTTTGTCCCAGTAAGTATGACAAAGAAATAGGGACTTAAAGCCTAGAGTCAAAAACATGAAGAAATAAATGGGTTTGAAGTTTATGGTTTTGAAAACGCTCAGTATACAACCAAAGTGATTTTGAATGAAAAAAAGTGCAGTTCTGAGAAGAAGGACAACAGGACAGCACAGTTCTGTTTGCTGAATATACTGTTCTGCAGTGCACTCTTTTCCAAATCTAGGGAAGTCGCACTGAGACAGGCCAGAGGAAGAAAGGCTCAACACAGCAAACACTGAAACACAGAGATGCTACCGCAATAACTAGAACAAAAGGACAAAAACTTGGCATAGTCCCGCACGCGATAAACAGAATTAAAGACAAGATTTGGGAGTAAGAAGCAAAGACTGAAACTTCAAGATTTGACTGCTTATGGGACAGAAAGCAGAACAGGGAACAAAAGAGACCTTAACCAAAAGTAGAGGAAGGTTTAAGCTCTTCATACAACCAGAGCAACACTTCTCCAGTAAGTTCCGATGTGCAGATGCTGTAATGCATGAGGCAATTCCAAAAATACTCTGTGCTTTCTGCCAACCATCAACACAACAGGTTTTGGCTGAACTGTAGTTTTAGGGCCAGATGTGGTTTCTGCCTACGATATCAAGCTACTAACTGTTAAAACTGGCCGTAT
The DNA here is from genome assembly GCA_008711295.1 of Anarhynchus alexandrinus. NCBI lineage: Eukaryota > Metazoa > Chordata > Aves > Charadriiformes > Charadriidae > Anarhynchus > Anarhynchus alexandrinus. The sequence goes on along the minus strand of VUYV01000023.1, from coordinate 3,668,207 downwards.
AGACAAATCCAGACTACAAGCATTAAGGCTTGTATATTCACTCTTCCCGTAAGTCTCAGTATTTGTAGTTTTCTGTAGCCAAGGATCATGCAAGTGTGTCATAAAGGAAACCCACCACCTGTAAACCATTAATTGCGGGACACTGCAGTGAAGTGCTACTTTTGCACCACCTTGCTAAAGACTTTTCCTAAATCTTGTACTTTCTTGTGTTTTGCTCTCAAAAACAAACAAAACAACCAGATTGGATGATTGGTTAAACGAAACTTTTGCAGCTTGACTGAATTAAGTGATGATTTACTGCAGTTTACCTGGAAGCAGCAATTTCAGGAAATACTTAAATCTCTTCTTTGGCACTCTTCACATGAATTTGAATCTTACCAAAATACTCATCTTTTAATTCTGTATTTTGTAGTCTGCAGGGTTGTTTTATTATTTCTCTATCAAGATACAGAAATTAATTTTAAAAGCAAAAATCCTTTATATAAACGTGCATAGAACTTAGTACTCTTGCATAAAAACTCCACTTATTGGGAGTGCCTTGTTAATTAAAAAAATTTGCATATTGTACCAGAAAAGTCCAAAATCTTTTCTCTTCTATACATGCCAATATAACTTTTAAAAAGGATACCTGGCATAGTTACGCATTTCTAGCATTGTATCTTAACACAGCGCTATGTTGTAATATTTCAACAGATTCCTTATGTTCCTTAAGCACTCATACTTTACTGAAAGCTATTAAAAGACAACAATCCTGTTGATTCACTTATTGTAGGTACTGTAATTCTTGAGCATTTATCAATTTAAGCACTTCTGAGAAAACCTGTCTATAAAACGACCAAATGCCACACCCAGACACCAACACCCGCAACATCTCATTAAGGAGAGATTAACTGCACCTTGCCAGGTTGGTTTTTTTTTTTTTTCCCCCATTTTAAGAATGCACTTATGCAGATCCAGAGACTCAAATTTAACAAGTACTACAGTCGCTTTATGATTAGAGGTTTATGCTGGCATTATATGAAGGAATAACAACTACTTCCTTCAGAAGTTACATTACCAAAGATAATGAGAAAAGATGGATTTTCACCTTTTCATGTTACTTGAATTATGACCTAAAACAGACCTTGGCTATTAAAGCTCTAAAGAACCAATCCCAAACCTGAAGGCATCAAACAGCTTTTAAATGACAAAAAAAGCACGAGGGAACATTACGCCACCAACTGATGTTTCAGTTCTTCACAAGGCTTGCTTTCAAGTAGATTGTCTAAAGGAAAATCTGAAAATAACTAAGTAATTTGCTTTTAAATGGTACATTTTCTTAAGGAAGAAAGTTCCAAAAAATAACCAATTCTTTTGGCTTTGAGAAAGTGCATTACAAAGGTCTGAAGGGCATTTCATCTACAATTTCAAAATAACTCCCTGATAAAAATCACACTGAAGACAGTCATTTGCTGTGCCATGTTTTTATTTGTTATCAGCTGCATTTTTTTTTGTGTGAAAGTGTGAAATTCAAATCAATATTCATGTGGCGGTTAACAAAAGTCCATCATTAAAGATACAAATACTGTTTTGCAGCCCACGCCCTGACAATTCAGAGTTCAAACGATCACCAACTGTTACTGGAGTGCTAACAAAGAAGCTTGCAAGCTTCCTCCACTCCCTTTCCTAACAGACAAACACAGACTAAGAACTAGCCAGAGCCATCTTTTGACAGCCTCCACGGCTACTGAGGTCTACATGACAGTCGCTAACTCAGAGAAGAAAGGTGAGCCACAGCTGGTCCCCAAAGGAAGCACAGTTCAATGCTATGAGGCGACACGAGGCCAACTGTTCTTTTCACCGTGGTTCTTTTCTCCATGACAACAGCTGCTTCGAGGCATTCCTCGATTAAAACACTGGCCTCTTCCAAGCGTGTCCTTTTTCCAGCTGAATCGTCTTCTCCTTGAGCGCGCTCAATGCTTCCTGATCATACCTCTAGGAAAGGGATTAAAAAAAAACCGCAACCGACCCCTCCCCCGGCCTTTCTCTGGGACAGAAGGGTGAAGGCCCGCCCCGCGCTTAAGCAGGGGCAGCGACGGGAGGAAGGCGGGGATAAGCCGCCGCCTCTCCCGCGCCCCGAGGTCCAGCGCTGCCCGCGGGCGGAGGCGGCGAGGGCGGGCGGAGAGGGAGGCCCGCAGCGCCGCCCCCTCACAGCAGCCCTCCCCCCAGGCCGCGCCGTCCCCCGGGGCCGACTACACGGGCGGCACCAGGCTCCTCTTCTCCAGCGTCTGCTCGTCCTCCTCCAGCAGCTCCTTCAGCTCCTCGTCTTCCACCTCCGGGGCCTCTGGCCCGGCGGAGGCCCGGCAGCGCCGCAGGTGCTGCAAGGCCCGGCGGTGCTTCTCTTGCAGCCGCCCCAGCTGGGCGCGCAGGGCCTGCGCCTCCTCGCCGTGCTGCTCGGCGGCGCCGGCGGCGGTGTCGTCCGGGCCGTGCCTCAGCAAGGTCTGGCGGAAGAGGCAGCGGTTCTCGCGGCGCAGCCGGCGGTTCTCCAGCCGCAGCCGCGCGTTCTCTTGGCGCAGCCGCGCGTTGTGCCACTCCCGCTCCTCCCGCTGCCGCAGCGCCTCGCTGTGGCTGGCCGCCAGGTCCGCGTAACGCTCCGCCAGCTGCTGCAGCGAGCCCCGCGACTGGCCCCGCCAGCTCTCCGGGCCGCCGCCCGGCCCGCAGAAGTCCGCCGCCCCGCCGCGGCGGCCGTTACCGGCGGCGGTGAACCCCTCCCGGCCTCTCCGCGCCCAGCCGGTACAGCCCCAGCGCCCGTCCACAACGCGCATGCGCCTCATCCGTGCCGTTCCCGCGGCCCGGCTCCACGCCCCGCCGCCGCCGCCGCCGCGAGAGGAGGGAGGTGCGCGGCTCCAGCGCCGCCTTATGCAAATAGAAGGGCGGGGCCTCCGCCGCCGGGGCGCGGTGGGGGGTGGGGGTCGGGGGTCGGAAGAGCCGGCGCGGGCCGGCGGCGCCATTTTGGGCGTGGCGCCATTTTGGGCGCGGGGCTGTGCTGCAGCGTCCCCGGCAGCCTGGCTGCTGCTGTCGGCACGGCTGGCAAACAGGGCTCTGGGGCCTAAGCCCAGAAGCCCGTCAGCTCCTTTCGGGTCACAGAATCACAGAATGGTCAGGGTTGGAGGGGACCTCTGGAGATCATCTAGTCCAACCCCCCCGCCAGAGCAGGGTCACCTACAGCAGTTGCACAGGACGGCGTCCAGGCGGGTTTGGAATGTCTCCAGAGTCGGAGACTCCACCACCCCTCTGGGCAGCCTGTGCCAGTGCTCTGCCACCCTCAAAGTAAAGAAGTTCCTCCTCATGTTAGGATGGAACTTCCTATGTTCAAGTTTGTGCCCATTATTTCTTCTTCTATCACTGGGCACCACTGAAAAAAGACTGTTCCCATCCTCCTGGCACCCTCCCTTTAAGTATTTATAAGTATTGATAAGATCCCCTCTCAGTCTTCTTTTTTCTAGACTGAAAAGGCCCTCAGCCTTTCCTCATAAGAAATATGCTCCAATCCCCTAATCATCTTTGTAGCCCTTTGCTGGACCCTCTCCAGCAGTTCCCTGTCCTTCTTGAACTGGGGAGCCCAGAACTGAACACAGTACTCCAGATGTGGCCTCACCAGGGCAGAGTAGAGGGGGAGGATGACCTCCCTCGACCTGCTGGCCACGCTCTTCTTGATGCACCCCAGGATGCCATTGGCCTTCTTGGCCACCAGGGCACATTGCTGGCTCATGGTCATCCTGTTGTCCACCAGGACTCCCAGGTCCCTTTCCACAGAGCTGCTCTCTAGGAGGTCAGCCTCTAACCTGTACTGATGCATGGGGTTATTCCTCCCCAATATACTTGTTCTCCTCCACCCTGCCTCCCAACTGTGTGAGGTGACGGATGGGCTTGAGCCGCTGGGTGGTCCCCTCTCAGAATACCCCAGTGCACCCCATGTCCTGTTTGGCAAGGTGAGGTTTCACTGGCTGGCATGGCTGCACAGGTGTCCCGATCTGGTATCGGGGAGGTTTCACTATAGTCCCAAGGACGAGATTAAGACGCTGAAGTCGGTCAAATGTCATACAGCCTTTTACTCGATTCTCTTAACAAACCAGGGAGAGATTGTAAAAGGGAGGCGAAGGGAAGGCAAAGGGGGAAGGGAAAGGGGTAAGGAAAGGAAAAAAAGGGAAAAAAAAAGAGAGAGAAAGTTCACTACTACCACTCCAAGTCCAATGGTTTTCTGCTGACTCTGTCCAAATTCTTCAATTGTTACATGCTTCATGTAGTCTGGGGTCTGGGGAGGCACGAGGCAGGAAAGAGATAAGGGAGACAAAGAGAAAGAAGAAAAAAAAGGCCTCGTCAAAGGGCGCGTGCTCCTTATATAGGGGTCTTGCTCATGCGCAGATCGCAAATGTGTATGTGCGATTTGTGCCGGACGCGCTGTTGCCCTACAAGCCTTCTCCCGCTCTTTTCACACCTTTGGTCCCTGTGCAGGTGCACGAGGTTGTTTATTTCAAAATCGTGAAGAAGATGGCCCTCTTGGAGCACGATGCTCGATTTCGGGAGATGGCATTACGGTGGCAATGTTGAGACAAAACCGCATCTGATATTGGTTCTCTACAACAGGCCTCCAGTGTTCGCGTGGGCCTCATTTTTATTGTCACTTAAAGGTGGTGGCTACAACACAGAGGAAAGTTAATGTGAGCTCAGAAGTGCTTCCTAAATGAAGTCCTGGTTGTATCAATGTTACTTAGTCCATTCTAGTGTTTGCTAGGTGGTTGGAATTTACCGAGTAAGAAGTGCATAGTATGTGAGTCGTTCTGACAGCTTGTAGATGATTAGGCTTAAAGTAACAAGATCATGTAATACAAAGTTGCCCATAAACTATTTCCAAAAGAAGAAGAGAAATAGGATGTGAGGACTCCATATTGTGATGTGATTTCACAGTGGGTGGTGGAATCCATTAATCTTCCAAAATTCTTATCAATTATCTTTGTCTGTCCTCCTTTACATAACCATGCGTGTAGGTATCTGCACAGTTATGTAGTCCTGTTGGGATTACCATGACTATGCAGTACATAACAATGTGGACCTCTGTGTATTTTTTGCACTTCAGGTTGTAAACTGTTCGTGACGGGGATCATGCTTTGCTTTATGATCTGTTAATTGCCAGCTGAAACTCTTGAGTATGGATGGTGTACTTGAAGTTCAACAAACAATGCATAGCAGTAATTGTAATAATTATTTTCAGAACCTTTTCAGCTCTAAATGATGACAATTTTCTTAAAAAGTTTAGAAAAGAAACAGCAAAGTGCTGCAGAACAGAATTAACCTTAGTATTACTGTATTTTTGCCATGACTGCTGGTCAGCAAAATTTAACTTACAGCAAGTATTTCCTGTACTAAGCCAGCTTCCAAGAAGAGATTGACTAAGGCATTATAGTAATTCTATGTAATATGTGACTAAACTGGTTTTGCATTGAAAGAAACACGTTAGTGCCTGTTTCTTAGTTACTTCTTAATCCATAGGTATACCCACTGCCAACGTGCCCATAAAACTTTACATTGAGCTGTAGGCCAAATCCAGCAGAACGCTGAGACTCCAGCATAGACAAACTCTAGTTGTGAAATAGGATCACACTAGGCAGTTTCAAGAGAGGAAGTGAAAACGGGGAAGAAACTGGAGATGTTGGGAGTAGTTGTCCAATCTTCAGTGATTTTCTACTGAGAGAACACCTGTGAAGGACCCATTATTTTAAACAGCAGCAATATAGTAGGTATAAATATTATCTCCTTTCCTATTGATTAAAACCTTGTTTTTATTTAATGGTATCAGGTCTCCGTAGATGAGAAGACAAAGCATCAAAGCTTGTGGACCATCAGCTGCCATTAATTTTGCACCCTATCCAACCTGCCTGGGAAAAAGACTCTAGAAAAACACTTCACAAAGAAAATAAAAACTGTTGGTGACCACCATTCCCTTTACAACTTGGTACACTGAATTCATATTTTTGAAGTGAAAGGAATTCAAGCAGTTTGTAAGGATAAGAAGGGGTTTTATTCTCTGTGATTCTTAAAGGAGGTAGTAGAAAACGTTAGACCCAAGCTGAGTTTAGTTCAATTTTTGTACTCCTTTACTGCTCTTGGAATCAGACTTATAGAATGGTTTGGGTTGGAAGGGACCTTTAAAGTTTATCTAGTCCAACCTCCTCTGCAATGAGCAGGGACATCTTCAACTCAGTCAGGTTGCTCAGACCCCCATCCAACCTGACCTTGAATGTCTCCAGGGATGGGGCATCTACCACCTCTTTGGGCAACCTGTGCCAGTGTTTCACCACCCTCATTGCAAAAGATGTTTTCCTTATATCTAGTCTGAACCTACCCTCATTTAGTTTAAAACCATTACCCCTTGTCCTATCACAACAGGCCCTGCTAAAAAGCCTGTCACATCTTTCTTATAAGCCCCCTTTAAGTACTGAAATGCCACAATAAGGTCTCCCCGGAGCCTTCTCTTCTCCAGGCTGAACAATGCCAACTCTCTCAGCCTGTCCTCATAGGAGAGCTATTCCATTCCTCTGATAATTTTCATGGCCCTCCTTTGGACCTGGTCCAATAGGTTTTTGCGTCTCAAGGTTGGGACAACTCAGGTTTGCAGATTTCCATCATCAGAATTAAGTTGAAATGACACCAGAGGAGTCCAAGCAACAATTAACATTTATGAACCAGCTACTCCTATGGGGAACAGGAGGGGGAGGGGTTCCAGCCAATATTGGTTTCAGGATCTTAAAGGGGGCTCGCAGGATGATGAGCTGCTGCCGTATAATTCTCTCAGCTTCCTGTAAGGCTAGGTTAATACTAAGAGCCCTTTCTCCCAGACTGAATACTGCTTTTCAACGTCCTTAAATCTGCATGAAAAAAAAAACACTTTAGGACGAACAGGACCTTCAGATCCATGCTGCCACATGTGTGTAGATAACCCATGAATTGTGAAGCCCCATTCTATGTGAAGTCAGTCTGTTGGGTGTATTGGCCTTAGAGCCCAATAGATCCCTGCTTCAAAAATTAACAGTTTCAGTGCCTCTTCATGGACAGGTGTCTGGTCCCAAGCAGTTCTTTTATGGGTCAGATCATATAAGCAGCAAGCTATGATAGAGAATTAAGGGATGTGTTTTCTCCAGAACACTAGCAAGCCCAAGGAGTGCTGCAATTCCTTTTGATTTTCAGGCATTTTTACCTGTGCAAGAGTGGACAAGGTTCTGGGAGGTATGCACACAGTTCCTCCTTTCCACAAGAAGCCTAAAATTTTATTTTGGGTGATGGGAGTTGCACTTTTTCAGCAGAAATTTGGAGCCCTAAATTCTCTAAGTGGGTAATGATTTCTGTCTGGATTTGCTGTACCACAGTGGTGTCTGGGCCTCCAACTACCACATCATTGATATATTGATATATTTTTACTCCATCTTTGGGAGTGATCTGGTCTAGTTCCTGGGATAAGGCATAGTGGGCAATGGTCAGCAAGTGGTGATAACCCTGGAGAAGTCACGTAAATGTGTATTGTACACCTTCCCAGGTAAAGGCGGTCCCTATCTGCTTTTTGCAAGGGAACCGTAAAGAACAAGTCTTTCACATCAATAGTTGCTAAAATCTGGTGGCCTTGTTCTTGTATGGTTGCAATTAATTCTGCTATATTTGGGACCACGACTGTTAATGGGCCAGTATTGGCATTCAGGCACCGATAGTGAATAGTCAATCACCACTTTCCATTCGGTTTGCAGACCGGCCATACTGGGTGAGCACATGGGAATAACTGTCCCCTGTTCCCATAACTCAGTTATCACTGGAGTGATCCCTTCTCTTGCTGCCAACAGTAAAGCATAAGGTTTGACATTAACAATCTTGGATGGAGGAAGAGTCGGTGCTGACTGCAAAAGCCTTATAGAGGCTACAGGAGATGTGAATTTCAGTTCTCTTCCCTTAGAGTCTAACCACGCTTGGCCCTTCAATAGGTCCAGTCCTAGAATATTGGTAGGTAAAAGATCTAGTATCATAGTAACTTCACAACGGGGGATGAGTCCCCTGGCAGGCAGCATTTGACTCTAGCCATCAGCTATGGTTGGGAATTTCCAAAAACATCTATGAACCATATTTACTTTTTATCTGCAACTATTCCATTGCGGTTAGCAACATCTGCCCTGAGTGCTGACATTTGAGCACTGGTATCAACTAGAAATACTACTGGGGTCTTAAAGGGACAGAGGATAAAAGTAATTAACAGTTCTTCTGTCTTATTTTCAGTGAGCCTCCTTAAATAAACCAATTGGATATCCCCTGGCTCACTTATTGAGGACGGCATGTCCAGTTTCCTGTCCAGTAGACAGTCATACCTTCCTCTGGGGCAGCAGGCACCTGGGGAGCAGGGGTGACTAACAACTGCAGATTTGCTCCTTTATCACCCAAGAGTCTAACTCAGTATGGGGAGGTGCCTTTTCTTCGTTCTTCCACACTTGGACCAACTTTTCTAGGTCAGAGGTGGGCAGGCCATCTATCACGTTCCAAGAAATTATCTTTTCTGTCCCTTCTGTCTACAACAAGTTCCACTGGGGCCCATATGGTCATTTGGTGTTTATAGTCTTAGACGGGGGAGGTCGGTTGGGTCTTTCCATTCGGTGGATAGCAGGCTTGGCCCTGTTCTCTCCCCATCAGACCCATTCTCCAGCCATAGTTAATCAATTGCTATGCTACTTCTCCACAGGTCAGAGCCACTCCTGCATTTTGTTTGCCTTTTTTAGGTTCTATCCTGCAGCTGAATGGCATGCAACTTCAAAGACTGGCAAATCCTGGATTAGAAGGGTCATTCTGTTGGGACTGGCATTTAACAACATCAGGGAGGGTTGTTGTGGCACACCTATCAAGCATTAATTGGAGACAAGCGGATTTCTGTAAGCTCTCAGTTAACTGATTTATAGAGGGAGTGTCTATCTGTGTTGGCGCTCCCCATTCCAGGGGAACAGGGTCTGTTCCCCCTCACCAGTAAGCTGCCTGTTGCATCAAAAACCACGGTTTCGTAGGATCATCAGTAGTCAGGAATACTCCTGGACCCCAATATCCTTGGGCTTCATCTTCTGACAATAAAATCTGGTCACCACCGGTCAATGACACTGTCCACAGATACTCTGTTTTGGTTTCTTTTGCTAGGTGGGTATACTTTCTTGAATTCTGGATAATTCAGTGGTGGAATATGGTATCATTCGGGTGGTGGCTTGTGGGGGCCCTCCCACCTGACTGTTACCAATAGTCTTGGTCTTAATTAAGGGCCTCATTGCTATCCCCTCACCCTTGGGGTAAAAAACTTTTCTTGTGCTTTCTAACACTTGATTTGGGTATAAGCACTTTTGCTGTTCTTTCTGAACTGACTCTAGACCTTCTGAGTCTAAGTCTGGGTGAGATCACTCGTTTGCCTTGGCTTGCAAGACTTTTTCCCGATCTAATACATCGCACAGGGCAGTGTAAAGCCGCTGAGTTGTATTACACTCGTTGGTTAACTGGTCTTGCAGGACTTTGACTAAATCCTATAGGGACTGAATCTTCTCCTCATCTGCTTGCTTAGCACTCATTTTTTGTTGCCTGTTTTGCTGGGCTGCCATGAGTGCGGCCCCTAAAACTGCACACACTATGGCCTTCCCTTTTTCTGGGTGAAACCTGCCTTCCTTTTCTAGCACCTCAATTCCTCCTACAATGGCATTTGGGTCGTGCCACTGGTCTTCTGTCCAGGCTACTCCTGGTACAGAAGGGCAGGCTTTATAGGCAGCTAACTTCACTAAAACAGGGGAAAACATGGGCCCACTTCTGGAGCTTGTCCAAGTCCCACTGGATGGCATCCCATCCCTCAGGCATGTTGACTGCACCACTCAGCTTGGTGTCACCTGCAACCTTGCTGAGGGTGCACTTGATCTCAGTATGTCATTGATGTCATGTTGAATAGTCCCAATACTGACCCATGAGGGACACCACTCATCACTGATCTCCATCTGGATGTTCAGCCATTGACCGCTACCCTCTAGATGTGACCATCCAGCCAATTCCTTATCCACTAAACAGTCCACCCACCAAATCCATGTCTTTCCAATTTAGAGAGAAGGTTGTTGTGGGGGACTGTTTTAAAAGCCTTAGAATTCTGGACAGACAACATCTGTAGTGCTTCCCTTGTCTACTGATGTAGTCACTCCATCACAGAAGGCCACCAAATTTGTCAGGCAGGACTTGCCCTTGGTCTCGAATCACCTCCCTGTCCTCCATGTGCCTTAGCATAGCTTCTAGGAGGATCTGTTCNCAGGCACAGCACAGAGGTGAGGCTGACAGGTCGGTAGTTGCCAGGGTCCTCCTTTCTACACTTTTTAAAAAAAGTGGCCCACTGGTACCATTCCAACCTCTGAGAAATAGCACAAAGGTAAAGGAGTGTCCCATTGAGTCTCTCTTCTACTGTGTGCATTCCCCTGAAGTGCATGTAATTATACTTCATATGGGTTTTCCTGAAATTAAGGTAGATCATTTTGCTCTGGTGCAACCAGTGCAATGTGGCTTTCATGCTTGAACTTGATTCAAAGTCAAAACTCTAAAAAGCTTTCAGTATTTTGAGATAGATATTTTGTGTAGAAGATAAGAGCATTGCTGTGTACACATGAAGCAGTGTCATCCAAGGGACAGCAAGCAACAAATTTAAAAATACAATAGAGCATGCATTAGCTTTTAAACTGACTGCCTTCAAAATAGCATGGTTCAGTGATGTCATCTTTCCAGTTGCAAGGCCTGATTGAGCTGGTTTAATCTGTTTGTGTAGTCATCAACATTTTTCAGAATCTAAATATACTTTAACAAACAGAAAGTTTGTAGCTGCCAGGTTCTGAACTTTGCAAGGGGAAGTAAAGGTTAACTAATAAATACATTTTCTTTCTGGCTCAGCCTGAAAGAAAGCCTGGACGACCTTTACTGGGAAAGGATATCCAGTCTCAGTGGGTTGAATCTTGCTTCAACACTTCTCTGATGGCATGTAAAATGCTAGCATTAATTGCATCACTGATTACATTTCAGTGGATGGAATAGGGCAAAATCTTAGTGGTGGGACCTGGTGGAAAATCTTAGTGGTGGGACCTGGTGGAAATGAAAGTAATGAAAGAGGTACAGAGGAACAAAACCGAGATAAATTAAAACTGGGGAAAGAAAAACAGTGCAGATAAAAGAATAACATAAAGGGAGAAGAGAAAGAAATTGTGATAACTTGCAAGGGGAACGTTTCCTAGCTGAACGAGTGAAAGAGACAATGTGATAGTTAATAAATGATAAACAGAAAGCATACTTACAATACAAAGGATTTATTCTGCCTTGATCTTTATGCTGACATAACAGGGAGTTTCAGTGTAGGATGAGAAACGAATGCATCTATGTTTGTACTCTAGCTCATGGATCACCATTAAAAATAAAACGTGGGCTTCTACCAAGAATTTGATTTGACATCAGTAAAGAAACAGCAACGTGGAGTGGATCAGTGGTTTGCTAATGGTCCTGGAAGTAATGTAGGAAAATGCAGGTCACTCTGTGGGTCCTTTCTGAGGTTGAAGGGAAGGAGTATCTTGGGAGTGGGCATTTGTAGTATGGTGTATCAAAAGGAGAGGAACATTTCCTTTCCAACTGAAGACTTGGAAAGATGTCCCCTTCCAGCTGATTTCACCTTCCAGCTTTAGTTTTCAGTGCAACAGAACTAAGTAAACCATAGTTTGAAGAAAAAAATCTCTTTAGAGATAAGGAGGGATACTGCTGTCATACTGAGGGAAAATCTATAGCAACATGATAGATACAGTTCTGATAGCCTTGTGGCTGATGCTTTTAATTAGTCTTCACAAATGTTTTATGCAATCGGGAGGAAACTTAGTCAGCATTCTGAGCTGATGATTGCTTAAAAGCCTGATAAAGCTTATAATGTCACCTGTAACACCCTTGTGAATTAGCCTGAGTAGAAGACACAGCATATCTATTCTCAGCAGTCTGCACACTGATTTCAAGAGTGAATAGAAAGGCTTTATTCTTATCCCTTTGCACTAATGTGAAGCAGGAATGCTGCCGTCAAAGGCAATGGGATTGTACTTACACTATGTTCAGCCTGGAGTAAATGAGATCAGAAGCAGTCTCTGTAACTAGAGATTTTCAGTGCAGTGCTGGGAAGAGGAAGAGGGTTTGGAAGCTAATTTACTTACATTTTTTGCCAACCTGCCTTAGGCACTGTGTTTAAGTTGTCATTGTTCCTTGACTGTTGATAGTGTTGAGGAACAGGGCATAATAGAAGTTGCCATGTCATCCTTGGAAGAAGTGACATTTTGGGAATTACGTAAACCCACCTTTTTGCAGGCTTTCTGAGGATGGAGTGTGTGGCTTGGGAGGGTATTTGCTGCTTAGCTGGGTTGCTGATCTTTGCCTACTAAATGTAGACCTGTGGTCTGAGATGCTGCTTTCTTACACGTTTCTTTAATATTTGAGTTTATTAGTTTAGTACATTGAAAAGTTTTATAAAATATATACTGAGTTGCTGTTGCTATTACTGCTAATATTCCTTTCAAAACCATCTTTGGGCATAGTTTATTGTCACCAAATAGACTTACTAGTTGGTATCAGCAGTTCTTGCTGATGCTTGACAGCATAAATATGACTTTAATGAAATAATTACTAAAGAAGTAAGAACAGGTAATATTGATGGCATTTATTTATTGTCTTGGTATGGGCAGCAATATTAAAAGCCATCAAATACCAACATCTCTGTTTGACAGCACGATTTAATCCTATCCATGTGTTGCCGTATGAAGAACTGAGTATAAATAAGGGAAGCTTGGCTTACCAGTTTTAATTAAAATTTATATTGCTGTGGGAAAAGAACAGTCCCTCAAAATACTGTGGACTACAGTAGGGAAGCTGAGTTCAGAGCTACACGTGCATTAATAGAGAGGAAAGAGAATGGTGCATTAAGGATTACAGTTGAGCTAAACTGTAAGAACTTCAACATGCAACAAAATCCCATTCAGCTTGGCTTTCTGAACAAAGCCTTATAACCTAAAATAAAAGCACTGGTTAGACTCAGAAATACAGACAAGGGGTTGCCTGTACTTTCTAAGAAGGTCTCTGTGTATGTGTGTTGTGTATACCTGTGGGCTTTTGTTTGTGTAAGAAGATGAAAATGAAATTCCGTATTCTGGGAGTGAGAAGCACTGCATTAAAAGGCAAAGCTCATTGATATGTAGATCAGCTCTGAATCTTTGTTTAGAGTGAAACTTAACAGTTCGGCCTTCGAACCAGTAATAGCATCAGTGAATTGCATAGGAAAAATAAACCATAACTCACACAGTTCAGTTGTTTCGTCAGATGATTTGATGAGACAGCTAAGGATTATGAGTCAAAAATAAACCACCTAATTACAGGTAGTGGTTGAGGTCCCAATTAAAAGGATGGGAAAATTGAGTTTGAAATTGCACTTTTAAAATTAAAGCAAGACGTTTGGACATCTGAAATAGTGAATAAGCTAAATAAATGTCTTGCATTTATATGTGGCTAATAATTTGTAAGGCATGCTAGAAAATACCCTATAAATTCAGAGCATGGAAATTGCTTTTATAGATGGAAAAAAGGTGGAGAAAAAAGTGATTGTCGGCGATGTTTTCAGTGAAGAATTTGTTCTCTAGGGTCAACTGTTGTAAGAAACATTGGTCATACCTGCTTTCCAGCAGAAACTAAGAAAATATATCTTGAAATCTGGTGTCATGGGATAAATTTTATTTATAGAAGGTGTTGAGGGCATGAACAAACATCAGATCCTGTTTATTTCCTGAATCGTCTGATGAAATTAATCTTGTGTTTGCAGCATATGTGTTCACATATAATTACATATGCTCCATTTGTGGTCAATTAAATCCTTTTGAACACCGTTCATTTCACTGTAATGCAGGTGTCTAAAAGAGATCAGGTAGATCACATTCCAGAGAACTTTTTTCTTTCTATGGGCTGTTAAGGGAGTCTGAAGAATGCCTCCATTGTAGATGTCCAACATTAGACACCTGCATTCCATCCTCAGAACAAAAATGTGCAACAGCTGCAAAACATGAACCTGTAGATTTAGTAGAGTCTTGAGCAGAGAAAAAGCATGAGGGAGTATGATCGTGATGTCGTTTCACAGCAGTACTTTATATTTCTGTGCAGTCCAGCTGATACAGCCTAAATGACTTTCTGGTTAAGAATCTGGTGTTTCTGTACGTTGAGCTGGCAGCTCCAACACAGAACTGATACCCAGAGAAAGTGATTGAGTAAAATAGTAAGATAAAATGTGAAATATCTCAGGAGGTTGTGCTTAAGCCTTCAACCAGCCCATTACCATTTTGAAGGAAAAAAGCAAAGCTGGCAGCAGCAGATTCTCTAATTGTAAGAAAATTAAGTTCTTTCCAAGGTTTACTATCAATAGTGATAATCAGATGATACCTTGAAATCTGTAACAGATTATGTACCTTCTTTAGCCATTCTGTTAAACATAGATTATACAACAGTGCATACTAAAAGAGGAAGAAAAATAATTACTCCAGAAATGGCTTATGGTAAAATGAAATCTTCCAATATATATACAACGGACACAAAGTAGTGTGAGGTGATTTCTACTTTGGCCACATGTTCAAGAAAATAGGTTGAACCAACAAAAAGAAAACTGAATTCATACATAAATGTCAGTACTAAAGGCTGAAACTGATAGTCAAGAATTTCTTCAGAAAACAGAAATTTATGGACATTGTGACAATATGTAAAGAATACCTGTATTAGTTTTTCTCCTAGCTGGAAAAATGTTCTAGAGCCTGGTGGTTTTTCTTCATGTTTCATCCAAAACGGTAGATACAGAATAGAAAAGTTGTCACCTGAAAAACTGGAAGACCCAAAGGAGAGTGCAGTTAACGTCCACATCAAAGCTCTTCTATTGCATTGCTAGCAATTTACTCGTATAATAGCAGTGGGGCACAGTAGCAAATAGGGGATAATGCAGTAGCTTTTCCCTTTTCATTTGGAAATGGTCAGAATCAGAATTTTAAAATCAATACCTCCAATCCAAAAAGTCCATTTCAATTTGCAGTGAGCTGACAGAAATGTTATCTGAAACCCACATTCTATCAGTTTATTTGTTCAGGGCATAGATTAATTTGGAAACAATACTTTTGCCTAGCACAGAGACCAAAGGGTGGAAAACAGTTTTATAACAGCAGGAGTCAAAATAGTGTCTCTTTTAAATGGTTGCTGCATGCTTAGGTATGTAAAACTTCATCTCTAATACTGCTCTTCCTCCTCTATTTTACAGACCAGCATAGGAACACAGCAGAACAAAGATCTTGAAGGAAATAACCAAGTGTTCATAATGTAAATAATTATTATTTGGTTTATCTTCCATTTCTCTGACTTGCAGCTTTGATATTCTTGATGATATTGCTAAAGTTGTGATTGCTAAGGAGACATAATTCGAAGGCCTATGTAATTGATTCTCAGATGATGATATTATTTGCTCTGCCCCTGGGCCTCACACCTGCAGACTCATAAAACACCATGGGATTAAGACCTAATTATCTTTCACAACTGATTGTCAAGAGGTAATCTATTGATATTGGCAAGCAGCTGCCTTCAAGAAGAGAGTGACTGGCTATTGTTATTTCTTCTCTTTAAGCTGAAAATAATAGGTTTTCTGTTTTCCACATAACAGGCAGAAAGTTCAAACCCATCTAGTTTCAAGCGATTCAGAAATAATCGAGCATATCAATATCATAGCAAGCATCACTACACTGTCTGCCAGTTCTTGAGGCATCTTTATTCTGTTTCTGCATAGTCATATAATTCACCTATTGAAATTAATAAAGGAAAAATAAAATACTCTGAGCTAAATATAAAAGAAAAACAATACCATGGAACCAAAAGAAATGATAGTTAAAAGAGAAGTTCCAAAGATAGCAAAAATTGAACACCCAGTTTCGACTGAATTCCAGTGGGCATGGTGTATCTGACATCTGTGCATCTTTGAACATCACAGTTGTCTATGGGTCACCTGAAAACAGAGTTGGATAGATCTCTCTTCTATGAGATTTTCTATAAGGCATTTGTCCTTTAAACTAGCTTTCTGTCTATAAAGACTAATCCATCTGTTTTAAAATTCCAAAAATGCCGCTTTTAGCTTGCAATAACATTACAGTACTATCATACTTGCTTTTTCATTATTTTTTATTATTTTTAACATCAGTATTCAATACAACAAACACAAAACTAGGAAGCAAACTCTATTGAAGACTACTTTGTGGGACAAGAGTTACTCCTAAAGTACGTAGCTTTTATTTCCACAAAGAATTGGGAAAAAGTCAAGAACATTAATATTCATCATAGGCTGTGTAAACTTTGTGTTATGAAACTGAAACGTATAGCTGCTGTCATGAATTTTCATTTTACGCCATTGCATTGTCATCCTGTATACGGTAGGAATCAGTCCCAACATTTACCTGAATTTACACTTCTTAACAGAAAAGTATTTTCCTTCTGGATTTCCACTTAATTCAAAATTGCTAAGACCATTTCCTTTTGCATTCACCTTAAGAAAGACTACCACTTTCCTTCCATTTATGACAATACAATATAAAAATGGGAAGGATAGTGATAGCTTTAAATTTATATTAGTAAAAATGTTTACATTCTTTGCTTCTTTTTGGTTTATCTTCCAGTTTGTTTTAATGTGACTGGGTAGTTGGAAGTGCGAAGTGTGTATGTTGATGCGAGTCTTCGTAGTTTCCCAGGTTTTTTCGTATAAGCAGTGGCTATCTGCAGACTATGTTTTGCAGAACAAAATTACCCTTTGTAGAGAATAATATTTCAAAATGAGCCAGTAGTTTGTGTCCTCTTGTCTTCTGTCTGCCTTCTTTCTCTTTATCCCTCGCCCCCCCCACCCCCAAATGGAGACATTATTCAGATTAGAAACAATGACAGAGATGTAGTTGGTTTGTCATCTATCAAACGCCTGGCACTTTAAATTCTGATGGTTTTAGGATTGCAAACAGCTATTAGTACCCTTTTTACTTTCCAAGTAATGTAAATAGACCAATCCATGTGTGCATCATGGTAGCATAATAGAGTTCTGTATACCAGTTGTTCACAAATGTTAACAGTGTGTACTGAAGCTTAGGGCATTCTACTCTTATATGGATATATAGGTATAAAATGTTCTAAAATTATAGTAATCTTGTTTCATCTACTTATAGAAAATACTGGTTGTAAAAATTTAAAACTTCTGAATTCTAGAACTAGATAATTTTAAAGTGTAGGTTTTCAGTTCTGTACTGGTAGTGTAGTTATCAAATTCCTACATAGTTGTTTCATGAAGTGCATTACTATATTACTGCTATAAACAACTAAATTAGAATGTGCATGAATGAGTGTCTGATTGTTTGTGAATGTGTGCCTATATGTTTAAACATAAAAATCAGTCAGGATCCCATGAAATAAAGTAGGTATTAAACTTATTTTTTTATAAAAGTTGATGGCTATCCCATTAACCTACAAAATTCAGGCATAGCTCCACTTCAACTTTTACAATTAGTACTGTGGCACATAAATTTATCAACAATGATTTCCTTTATTTTTAACTTCTTGTAGCAGACCAGAGTCTTCCTACATATCTTAACTATACTCATTCAGTACTCAGATATATCTAATATTGCAGAAAATCAAGGACAAAGTATCCAGAAACTGTAAGAAATCATAGGATATCTTCAGACATGCAAATACAAAAGTTCCTACTACAAAACTCCCGGTTAGATCACTGGACGCTTTGCCTGAGTGTGGGCTGTGTGAACTAAGACTGGTCTGGAATATTTTTTATTTGCCAAGTCTCACTTCAGGTGCGCTTGATTTCTGCAACTGGAATTTCCTACTTTATCCTTACAGAATTTTAAGTTGATCTATCGTAAATCATCAAGTATCTATGAAGATAATATACAACAAAGTACTAGATCTAAAATTAATATTATAAACCTGAATTTTTTCATTGGGATTTACTTCATCAGATCTGATGTCAAGTTCTGTATTTCTGTATTATGGGTAATAAAGCTTTTCTGACCAGTCCATTATTTTAATATCTGTTCCATCTAGATTACCAGTATATATTTTTTATTTGTTATTCAACAAAAATTAAGAACAACTGCTAATATGTAGAAAGATAAAATTCTGAAGAGAAGTCTATATTGGTGGTGATTCATCTAAATACAAATCACAGCCTGCTGTGAAGAAAATATTGTTTTGTTTTTATTGGCTGAATAGGAAAAGATGAACTGTGAGAGCTGACACAGAAAAAGTGGAAAAGCCATAAAATGATGTTCTTCGCTTTACAAAATGTTTGATTGCATGATGTAGAAAATCTTGGATAAATGATGTCATAGTACTTTAAGAAACTCTTACAGCAGCTGACCAAAAAGGGAGGCTGTTCTCAAGTTAGTCTTGAGCAAGACAGAGGGATTACTTCAGATGATACTCATAAAACCACAGAATAGAATCATGTTATGTCCAAAAAGATGAAAATATACCTACCAATTTTTTAAAACAGCCATTGTTCTGAAGACCTGAAAGTGAGTAAAAATTTCACATATCTTCTGCACATTTAAGTTATGAAACACTTAGTAGCTGGATCAAAGAATTATAACTTACTAAGACATAGATACACCAAGCAGTCTGGTTGAAAAGATATTTAAAATCACTGCAATAGAAAATCAGGAAATTACAAGAATTAAGCATCATAGCTTCTTAAAAAGTAAACTGTGTTTTATTGATCTCTTGGAAACTATTTATTTTGGCCATATTTAGTTGATAAGGGACCAGCTTATAAAACTTTAAAAATTTCCTATCTCTGAAATGAATCACAGGCTGTTAGGTATCTATGATGTAAGAAGGAAAAAGTATC
Source organism: Anarhynchus alexandrinus (assembly GCA_008711295.1). Lineage (NCBI taxonomy): Eukaryota > Metazoa > Chordata > Aves > Charadriiformes > Charadriidae > Anarhynchus > Anarhynchus alexandrinus. Next base: position 3,649,210 of record VUYV01000023.1, on the reverse strand, counting down.
CTGGATCACAAACTAAAATATAGAAACTGGAGAGCTGGATTAGAAGGTCAATTTTCATCCTGTTTAAAGATTAACAACAAAATGCCTCAGAATTCTGTACTAGGTCTTGTGTTTGGTACATTTATTGATCTGCAGAGGTCAGCAAGGAATGACGTAGCAAAATTTGTGATTACACAAAATTATAGCCATGATTCTCTAATTATGTAGTATCATAGAATGGTTTAGGTTGGAAAAGACCTTGAAGATCATCGAGTTCCAACCCCCCTGCCATAGGCAGGGACACCTCCCACTAGACCAGGTTCCTCAAAGCCCCATCCAGCCTGGCCTTAAATACCTCCAGGGATGGAGCTTCCACAACTTCTCTGGGCAACCTGTTCCAGTGCCTCACCACCCTCAGAGTGAAAAATTTCTTCCTGATATGTAATCTAAACCTGCCCTCTTCCAGTTTAAAGCCATTCCCCCTTGTCCTGTCACTACATGCCCTAGTAAAAAGTCCTTCCCCAGCTCTCCTGTAGTCCCTGTTTGGGTACTGGAAGGCCGCAGTAAGATCTCCCCGGGGCCTTCTCTTCTCCAGGCTGAACAGCCCCAACTCTTTCAGCCTGACCTCATAGGTGAGGTGCTCCAGCCCTCGGATCATCTTTGTAGCCCTCCTCTGGACCCACTCCAACAGGTCCATGTCTTTCCTGTGCTGGGGACTCCAGAGCTGGATGCAGTACTCCAGGTGGGGTATCACGAGAGTGCAGTAGAGGGGCAGATTCACCTCCTTTGACCTGCTGGCCACACTTCTTTTGATGCGACCCAGGATATGGTTTGCCTTCTGGGCTGTGATCTGTGGAGGAATTCCTGAAGGGAAAAGGCCCTGATTTGATTCAAGTGAGCAACCCAGGATTTGAGTTGGGCAAAAAGGCCTGCACGTACTGTCCTTGACCACTTCGTGACCGGCTGATAAGGAGGGAGAAAGAGGGCCTTACTCATCATAAAGGCAGGACTGAGTCCAGGAGCAAGACCACAGAGAGGGGGGAACCAGCGTGTGCTATGCACGTGGACAGAGGGCCTTAACAAATCGAGTTGGGGGACGCTGCGCGTGAACAAGGGGTTTGGACCAATCATTATGTTGTTAGCTATGCATGCTTTTGCTGTAAGCCTATATATACTCTGCTAAAATACCTAATAAAGGAGAACGATCATAGTCATATTGAGACTGCGTCGTTACTCCGGGTCCGATCCCACTCCGACAGTGATCAGTCATTGCTGGCTCGTGTTGAGCTTCTCATCAATCAGCACCCCCAGGTCCTTCTCCTCAGGGCTGCTCTCCAGCCATTCCCTGCCCAGCCTGTATTTGTGCTTGGGATTGCCCTGACCCGGGTGCAGGACCTTCCACTTGGCCTTGTTGAACTTCCTGAGGTTGGCATGGGCCCACCTCTCCAACATGTCCAGGTCTCTCTGTGAGGCATCCCTCCCCTCCAGCGTGTCTACCTTGCCACACAGCTTGGTATCATCGGCAAACTTGCTGAGGGTGCACTCGACCCCACTGTCCATGTCACCAACAAAGATTTGGACAGCGCAGGTCCCAGTACCGACCCCAAAGGAACATCATTCATCACTGGTCTCCACTTGGTCATCAAGCCCTTGACCACAACTCTCTGAGACTGGTCCAGATTATCTCATGGTTATCCCATCCTGATTATCAATTGCTGCATTTTGTAGGCATAAAGAGTTGTGTCATTATAGATCAAACTCTTCTACTGAAAATGTTTGCAGAAAAACTATATACAAAAGTATCTCTGTAATTCAATGAGAATGTTGCATAATTGTTGTAGTGCATGAAGAAACATTACCTGGCTACAGTGATTTGATTGCTACAACTTTTGCCTAATCATAAATTTAGCAAAATTAGCAAATCATGCCAAAAATTAGATGGGAAGAAGTATTACCACATGTACGTACAGAAAGGTTATAATGGAAAAGCACAAGGTAGGATTTTTATTTGCCATACATGAAAAAGGACAGCGTACAAGAAAGAAACCCCGTGATCCTGATCACTTATGGACAGAAAAAACATCAGATCTATAGAACTGCTAATCAATTAGATAATTGTGTCAGTAATTCAAGTATTGATTACCCAGCTCTCACAGATGTTCTGTTAAACAAAGCTCTGTTGTACTCTGATCTCTCTTGGAGTTAATGGGTCATGCATCACAAGAAAATTCACTTGGCACCTGTTTCAATTTCTTATTGTGTTCTCCTGCACTTCTGAAGTCTTCCAGTCCACCAGCTGGTTCTCTCATTATTAAAGCTTTATTGAGGAATTTATCTTAGTTGTTTTAAGGACTGGACGTTCCATGTTAAATTCCTATGATGTGTCAGGCAGTGCAAAAGAGTTAAATAGCTAACTTACTGCTTTCATCAGTAGGAACAGGGTGTAGAAGTGTGGGGTAGGTACCATAAATCTTTAAGGAAATGCTTCTACTGCCAGCCCAAAATGTAAATAACTGCGAAAACATACTGGCTTTCCTCAAGGATTTGGAGTTCAAGCTGAATTTGTTAATAGAGGGTTCTCTTCTAGGATACCTGGTATATATATGAGTTGGGAAAGTCATTACTTGACATATACCTGACATGCATTGAATTGTTTGCTTGTTTTGATAGCATCAACAGTCACAATTGAAAACTGGATTGCAAGTTCATTAAAATTCTTTCAAAATTTCTCACAATATTGCATGTTTTCCATTAATTCTTAGCTCAACTATCTTATGTATAGGTATGAACTCTAATTTGTAAAGATTGCATATTTTTGTATTAACCCAGGGATTGATGGTATAAAACAGTTCTCTCCAGACTGTCCTTAAAAGGAAGCAATTTAGAGCCCTACAGAGGAGACTGTTTTTTCTATTTTTATTCTATTTTTAAGAGTAATGAAGTGGTAGTATTGAATCTGTATTATTTTTGGCCAGTAAATTATTCCCAGCTTGGTGACTTGTTATGAGTGACCAGAAATTTTGATTGATACTCTTGGATGTATTAAGCAAGCAGAGACATAGTGTGGGTGTAAGCAAAGCCCAGAGGAATGGGTTACTGTGAGCAGAAGACCTGTCCAGGATAACCCAGAAGCAAGGCAGCTGCAAGCAGAAAAGCACTGACTTGCAGAAAAGACATGTAGGTGGTATCTTTAATGCTGGAGTCAAAGGAACTTCCTGGACAATTAATAAAACCTTGAAGCACCCATGTGTGTCAGGTCTGTCTTACTATACCAGTTTTTTATTCTTCAGATCCAAGTGTCTTCTCCAAATTGATGGAATGGGCAATGGCCACACGAGCAGTGGCACCCCAAAGTCCTGTCTGCCTGAATTCTCTAACCACAAGAAAAATCTTGACATACATGTTAGGCTAATTGCAGGTATGCTGTTTTTAAATACTACATATTATGATTTTTGAGTTTTTTTCTGCCTTGTTCATGCTCGAGGAAAAAAAAGTGAGTAAAAGGTTTACTTTGTGCGTATATGTGTATGAGAGACAACGAGAGTGCTGAATCCCAAAATTTTGGTCTTAGTTTGATCAATGTGTTTGCTGTGGTTTCTGTTATTACTCTCTTTTGGAAGTTACCCAGTGGAGGACAAACGTGTGTTCGTTCTGCTTTTCTAAAAATAAAATGTGGCAATATTGTGACAACTTTGTTTCTGCTTCTTTGTTAAAGGATCAAGAATACAAACAGTCACATCTTTCCCCGGTGCTCTCTCTCTTTTTTTATTATTGAGCAATTTGCAGTACCCAGGCATGACTGTGTATTTTCCTGCCTTTTTTTTTTATTGTATATAATAAGTATTAATTTTTGTGAGATTTCAGAGCCGTTGTAGGAAAAAAGAAAAATATTTGGAAGAACGAGGGAGAAGAACAGGAAGGAAAAACCTGGGCTGAATATTACCTTTTTCTGACAATAGTCCTTTTGTTAACACCATTTCAAAGAGCATTCTAGTATTATGCACAAAAAAAACCCTACCTCGCTCGTATCACTGAGTATGATGAAGTCTGGATCTCATTTCAGTTTTAGAATTGTAGTGAATTTGTGAACACTCAAAACATTGCGAATGACATGTTGAAATTTTGCCTCAAAGCACTGATGTATAATGAAAGTGCCAAAAAGGTCTACATCTTAAGCAGTGTTGTTGCTGCGATAGTCCAAAGATACAAGTGAGGCGAGGTATATAGGGGAAGGAAATACATGTTTTAGTGGACTGATTTATGTGGAAAAGAAAAAGTACGAGATTTGGGGAAAATAAGTATTTTTTTAGTCCTATGCAACAGAAGAATAATAGTAAAGACACAAACCAAATGCAGTGGGAATAATTCATGATTCACTCATGGTCTTTAACGTTAGAACTACTAAGAAAGAGGTAAGATGGGCAACAGAAGAAAGTTCTGCTAAGTTAAAACAGTAAGAAACCCAGTTTCAGGAAGTGCTCACGTTGAACCTAATTCAGAAAATTACGCAAGTCTATGGTTAACTTAAAGACAAGTTTTGATTTTCATTAGTGGAACATATAGTTAAGTACTTGTTTGCCTAAAAATGCCTTTTCAAGTCACATCCTTAAAGATGTATAGAAGCCAGAAAAGAGAGCTACTTTAAAGAACTTTGTTTGCTTTCTACATAAAAGAGCTGAGGGGCAGGGGGGGGAAGTGAATTTCTGGCTCCTCATGAATCTTTACACTTAAAACATGACATTTGAGACATCTTGAAAACAACCAAAAAATCATTGAAATGAGCAGCCTACAGAAAATGGTTTCTCATACAATATCCTGATGCCTGCATTTGTGTTATGAAAGAGGAGGAGAGGCACGAAAGGAAACAGTGACTCATCCAGACTGGTAGGATTCAAGGTTAGGTAATCAAATAAAATCTCTGGTAGCCTCACTTTCTGTTGTACTTAAAATGAATCATGAGTTTATTTTTAAAATGGTGTGTACTGTTCCTGATACTCTGAAGAGAATGTGGCAACAGAAGAAAGTTTCAGGAAACTTACAGAAAATACTTTTATTTCCCGAATCATCTGCCACAGGTTAATACTGTATTTCAATTTGGACCTTGTAGTTCATAGCTGAAAACAAATGGGACAACAGTTAGAAATATCTGATTCAAGAACAAAAGAAATTAAAGGAGCATCTTTGTTAAGTTCCTTAATAGAAATATAGACCTTCAGTATCACTGTCACAAGGGTATGATTAAATGAAAAAAAAAAAACCCTATATAAAAATCTAGCATTCCTCATCCTTAATTAAACCCCTGAAAAAAGACAAATCTTATACTGAAATGTGTGGGAATTTCTGTCAAGAAACAACCTTTGACTTCAGGAAGCGTGCTATAGAAACCACGTCAAAGTGGGTTATTTGACATGGGTGACAGGGCCTCAGGAGACGTATTGCTCTCCTTTGACTGTAGAGAAAGCCTCTGGACTATTCTGTCTTGCAGTACTATGACATTTTCAGATGACTGAAGTTGGGAGAGAGAAATATGTTCTTTTTCTCATCATGTATGGGAAGGATGTCTGATGTCTACAGTGAGCTAAGAGGGAAGGTTAGTTAGGTGGAGTTTGATGAAGGGGTTGTATAAAACTGTGCTGAAGTAGTATTAACACAGACTTCCACTGGTTGGGGCACCTTTTCTTGAAATGCAAAACTAGGAGAAATTGCTCTGGTGATTTATACTGATGTTTTGTTCCTGTGTCAGTCTCAGTGAAACAGGTCAAGCTATGGTCTGTCCTTAATTTTTATCATTAAGCAGTGTCAAAGTAAAATGGCTTCAGTCATGCAGACTGATCCACTGCTGCTAGTTTCATGAGCAAGGCCAGCGGTATTTGCTATTATATTGGGACTGAAAACTCTCTGAAGAAGGAAATTGTAATTTAATTTATCTAAAAAGTGCAATTCATTTATGTGTTACCATACAAATGAAAGTAATACAACCACAAGGAGTGTATTTTTTATTTCCCTGTGGATAATTAATTAACTTACATAGGGAAAAAAGTAATTTGAAAGGAAAAGAACAAAAAAGGAAAGATAAGACAAATTAACACTGAAAACACTGAAAGTACTTTCTATTAATTCTTCTAGGGACAGAATACTCTTACTAATAGTTTTTAAATACACTATCATAAACTTATTATGCCTTTTAAAAATGATGTCTAGATGTTGCAGGTGACATCACATATAAAATTGTAGCATTTCAATGTTTTAGAAGTCTAATTTTTGCTTTTTTTATGAAATCTTTCCGCAATCTCCATATGCCAAGAGCTATTTTTTTCTTCCCCGTGAGAAGTTTTCACCATCAAAAGTAGCCATTAAAAAGATCTGCAGGTAAATAGCAGTAGTACATATACAGAATGGAATTATTTATGGAGGGCAGACAGGCACCATACTCGAACCTGATCAGACAGACTGTGTTGCAGTCCTAGCTCAGCAGCAGACTCAAACCACAGTAGGAATTACTAACAAAACCAACCCTTAATTCTCAGGCTTGTTCTCCCCCAAATTGGTCGGTTGTGAGCTGTTGTGCCACTGTCATTGTGTGCTCACAGTGAAGCTCTGTTCATTTTCCATTCCCTCACTGCGCAGAAAAGACAGACTGAACAGGACACTGATTTTTGCTGCCTTTCTTCCCTGTCCCCAAAAATGACTTTGTATTTCTGCTTGAGGGACCAGAAAAAGGAGATCTGCTGTTATCCAGGTCTCCAGTTAAGAAAGAGAAAGAAAGAGAGAGAGGGGGGGAGAGGAAGAAGGAAGGAAGGAAGAAAGGGGGGGAGGGGGGGGGGGAGGGGGGGAGGAAGGAAGGAAGGAAGGAAGGAAGGAAGGAAGAAAGGAAGGAAGGAAGGAAGGAAGGAAGAGTGAGAGAGATATCCACCACACTGGCTGAGAATAAGTCTCTTGAGATTATCTTGCCGATGGTATCAAAGCAGGTAACAGAGGGAGGGGGATAGCAAAGACCAATTTAGCAACACCCCATGGGACCAAGTATGCAATTGCACTCCTTTTCTGCAAAGTAACACACTGTTTAGTGGATGAAGCAGCACCCTGTTGTGAGCCACAGTTGGTTCAGCGATACCAAAGTTCATTAGAGCTATCATGAGCTCAGACAGAGTAGTGCCACTCACTGCTCTGGGGAGCACAATACAGTGTGGCAGGTTTTTTTTGTTTTTGGAAAGAGGGACAGATACAGGATTTTAGCCTGGTAACATTTTTTAGGCATCTTTATTTTCATCCTTATTTTTTTGTACCCACTTTATGATTTTGCCCAGCAATTTCTTCTCTATGTACACCTGCTCGATCACATTCTTTTCAGTGTGTGGGTGGTTTCAGGCTGTAGGCAATACTACAGCTGTAGACAATACAGGCAGGAATCAGATGTTTGAGAATTCCTTTCTGCAGAGTGCTGTTTCTTTGATTGTTTACATGCCAGTTTTTAGTTGGAGAGGGGTGCTTTTAGAAACTCATAAAACTAAAATAATCAAAGTAGGCTGAAGGGAATCTGATGGTAGGGAAGGACAGAAGTAAAGTAACTAGATGTGGATGAGAAATGCAGATGTCTCACCAACTCGTGTATGTTTCACTGCAGTGCATAAATAGAATTCATACTATCATCATGGTGTTCATATCAACAAATGCTTTCTCAACATGTGATTTCCGTGTTACACACCCTTGCACATGCCTCTGCTCTCAAGGTGCTCGGCAAGTTACTGCTTTGGACCCTGAAGACATGTATCAGCAGCTACTTAAAAATGTGCAAATTGTTACTCAAAATTTTTCCAAACTTCAGAAATAAGTAATGCAGTGCAAAGTTGTTCCATGTTTGTAACATTATGTATTCCACCTATAGCTGTGGGATGCAGTCTTTAAGGAAGATGACTGTACTGACTGCCAGGTACCTGCAGTGGAAAAATTACAGATTTAAGCTTCCTTCAGTGTTATGTGTTCATCAAATGTTCTGTAGTATCACACATGCAACACTTTTTCCTGTAAGGCAGAACAAACCTCAAGTAGGAGTGAGCTGATTCATACAGTACATATCTAAATTTTTGTTTCCTTTGCTTTTCTTGTAATTTTATATAAGGAATTGTGATGCCTTTTCCTGATGACCTGCAAACTTTCCTTTAAGGCATTTCAGTGGAAAAAAGCTTGGGTGTCCAGTATAGTGTTACTATGGGATGGGTTGACCTTGGCTGGATGCCACGTGCCCACCAAGCTGCTCTATCACTTCCCTCCTCAGTAGGACAGGGAGGGGGAAAATAAGATGGAAAAAGCTCATGGCTCGAGATAAAAGCAGTTTAGTAAAGCAAAAGCGAAGGCTGCTCATGGAAGCAAAGGAAAACAAGATATTTATTCTCTACTTCCCATCAGCAGGTGATGTCCAGCCACTTCCTGGGAAGCAGGGCTTCAGAACATGTAGTGGTTGCTCTGGAAAACAAATGTGATAATAGTGAATGCCCCCCTTTCCTCCTCCTTTCTCTTAGCTTTTATTGCTGAGCAGACGTCATGTGTTATGGAATATCCCTTTGGTCAGTTTGGGTTGGCTGTCCTGGCTGTGTCCACCCCCAGCCTAGTGGTGAGGGGGAATGTTGGAGAGACAGCCTTGATGCTGTGCCAGCACTGCTCAGCAGCAGCCAAAACACCGGTGTGTTATCAACACCTTTCTCGCTACCAATACAAAGCACAGCACTATCAGGGCTGCTATGAGGAAAATTAACTCCATCTCAGCCAGACCCAATACATACTAATATATAGCTATCATTTAGAAATGAGACTAAAAAAAACCGCAAAGCTTCTACACGGGGACATAAATGACATCCAATATTCGTACTGTGTCTTGCTGCTATTACAGAAGCCAATATAAATTCTGTACACAGAATAGCAACCATCCTCAATAAAAATCAAGCTCTATGTGCTGATTCCTCTACAGAATACTGTGGTAGAGACTACAGACTGATTTCTCCACAGACTATAGTACATTGAGCATTATCCAAATAACAACTCAAATCCAGCGTATTTCCTCTGACTTCTAGTGGAGATGGGATTCATTTGGTCCTTCGCAATATGTTTGTCAAAGCAAAGGGGAAAAAGGATAATTTGTTCTATTTATGGGAAAGCTTTTATAAGGGAAAACTGTCATTATTGTGCATGTTCATGATGAGCATTGCCATAGAATTCATACCACAGACTCTTGACTAGTTACAGAACTGTGCATAGTGATGAATATTAGCCCCTTGGTCCATAACAACATATATTTAAATGGCATGAGTTCCATATGTCTGGTTCCCAAATAATTTGTTGTATGCAAAAAATGATAATAAAAAAATATTAGTACAGAACAGGTGCGCTTATTTGGCTGAGCTGTGTTTTCTTTGCAGTACCCTAATTCCACCATTTCAATGGCACCACCTGTCAGACAAATAACAGCAAAGCACTTTATAACCTCTGCTGATTTTACTCTCATTTAAGATAATAGCCTGCTCTGAATAGGTGCTCTAGCCCAGCAGCTCCCAGCGATGTCATTATGAACTGCGGGTGCTCAAAACCTCTTCAGACTGGGCCGTGAATCCTTATTTGCAGTGTATGCTTTAGCATGAAGTTGTCAAGCTTGTTGGCACAGAAGGTTTTGACACAGGCTCTTTTCCTTTCATTGAAAATAAGTGCCTATTTGTGCTTCATAGCTTTAGTTCGTAAGCTCTCCACTGCAGAGACTGTCTTGATTTTTGTGCCCTGCACAATGGCAGTAATATTGTTGGCTTTCAAACAGTAAAATAGAAGGATAACCCTTTTGCAGCTTCCTACAGGCACTGCAGAACTTCTTAATCATGCGCTAGCAATAGAGATCATCAGTAATGCTTTGCAAAGAAGCAGAAATAGTCACCAGACAAACTACTTGCCAAAACAGCTCTAAACTGGGGAGGAGGCAAGGTACAGCCAGACTGAATCCAATCTCTATGTACCTGTAGCAAGATGATCAGAGGAGCAACAGTCTGAGACAATGAAAACACCTGTATGGTGTTTTCTGATTATGGTTTGAAAAGATCTGAAGTCTCCTTAGAACAGACTAGACAGTGTTCTGGAATATGGGAATATAATGAGATTAGCACAACATTTGGCCATTTTCCAGGGTATCTTCTAATTATGCTCTTTTGGTGTATCTGGTTTAGGACCTAGAGGCTAGCAGTGGCTCAGCTTTAAATCTGAACTCACCCTCACACTTGATCTGGTGCCTGTGACTTTCATCTTGGCCCTTCTCTGATAGCCTTTATCTAGCTGAACAGATTCTTTTGCTTGATTTCTCTATCTTTAAATTGCACAGATGGCTTTCAGTTTTAAGCAGAGTCTGGGGCTAGAGCCTCCCAGGGATTCGGGTGGCTGAAGGCAGGAGTGAAGTTTTTCCCAAATGCTAAACCAAAGAAGATGATTCAAATATAATGGAGCAATACAGGCCCAGACCACAATCTTTCAGGTGAACTGAACATAACCATAGGGAGCCAAAAGAAAGAAGCTGAATTTGAAAAGGTTGATGTTAAATACAGTCAGACAGGTGCACATATTGCATGGGGACAGTGAGGTCTGTTCTCACCAGAAATTTATAAACCTCAGTAAGATCTTTCTGAGTCTTAGTTCCCACCTGTGTTAAGTGCAGGTGATGCACATGCCAGAACCAAGTCCAGCATCACAGCAGAAGAGAAAATACACTGTTTACACAGTATCAGTTGAAAATCACTACTGCTGGCTCTATAACTTGGGTGTTCCTTTAAAACAAAAACAAAAACAAAAACAAAAACAAAAACAAATACAAATACAAATACAAATACAAATACAAACAAGGAAACCCAACAACTAAAATAATATTTTTCCACAAAATTGCTGTGAGACTACCCACCTTGACGTACTCCTGGGTCTGTACAAGAGATTGCGAACATTGTGCAGTGATGAATAAACGTCAGTGAAGCTTGTAGGTGCTATGAAAGATGGGAAAAAAAAATCTTATTTTAATTCAAGGTAGAAAGAAACTGCTTCCAAAATAGCAGTAATGCTGCATGTTAAAAACAATAGTGGAAGGAGGAATGACTAGAATAACAGAAAAGTTGGAAGGGACCTATAAGGATCATTGAATCCAACTCGGTGCTCTAAACCATACGACCATACGACTAAGAGCGCTGTCCAGACTCTCCTTGAACTCTGACAGGTTTGGTGCTGCGATCACTTCCCTGGGGAGCCTATTCCAGTGGCCAACCACCCTCTCAGTGAAGAACCTTTTCTTAATGTCCAATCTGAACTTCCCCTGACACAGCTTCACTCCCTTTCCTCATGTCCGATCGCTGGTCACCAGAGAGAGGAGATCAGCACCTCTTCCTCCTCTGCCCCCCGTGAGGAAGTTTTAAACTGCAATGGGGTGAACACCTCAGCCTTCTCTTCTCCAAGCTGAACAGGCCAACTCACCTCAGCCTGTCCTCCTAAGTCTTGCCCTTGAGGCCTTTCATGATCTTGGTCACCCTCCTCTGGACACACTGCAATAGTTTATGTCATTCTTATATTGAGGCACCCAAAACTGCACACAGGAATTGAGGTGAGGCCGCACCAATGCAGTGCTGGGTGGGACAATCACCTCCCTCACCCAGCTAGCTCTGCTGTGTTTGGTGCACCCCAGGACACAATCAGGCCTTTTGGCTGCTGGGGAACACAGTCAACTCATGTTCAACTTGCCATCAACCCAAAACCCCAGAACTCTTTCCACAGGGCTGTTCTCCAGCCTCTTATCCCCCAATTTGTACTTATAACCAGGATTACTCCATCCCAGGTGGAGAATCCAACACTTGCTCATGTTAAATTTCATACAGTTGGTGATTGCCCAGCTCTCTAGTCTACCCAGATGTCTCTGTAAGACCTCCCTACCCTTGAGGGAGTCCACAGCTCCTCCTAGTTTAGTATCATCAGCATACTCACTTAATGTACATTTTATTCCTGCGTCCGGATCATTTCTCAAAACATTAAAGAGCGCTGGCCCTAAAATTGAGCCGTGGGGAAGCCCACTGATGACTGGCCACTGGCCTGATGTAACCCCATTTACCATAACTCTTTGAGCCTGAGCTATCAGCCAGTTGCCCACCCAACGTATTATGGACTTGTCTAGCTGTGTGCTGGACATTTTGTCCAGAAGGATGCTGGGAGAGACAGTATCAAAAACTTTGCTAAAATCTAAAAACTAGGCAGAATGTGCTATCTGGATTGCTGGAGATCTTCATGAATAGACTACACAGACTCCTTACAGGAAGGTCATACATAGATGCTTCAGTCTAGTGAACTAGTCAGCCTAATGAACTAAAAACATTTTCCTGTGGTTCCATTTTCTGTAATTCAATACAACTTTACAATTAAAATTAACTGTATAATGCTCTGAATCAAACTTCTGTATCATATTACGTTTTCTCTGAAGCTGCTTCTGTCTTGAAAATTGTGGGCCATGCATGAACAAAAAAGTGTGTGTGGTGGAAGCTCCCTTCAACAGGTGAACAGCATATGTGCATGCAGACCTAAGTATATCTATATACGATAAGTAACATTATATGTGGCATGCCTTACCATACTTGCTACTTTAAACAGAGAATTTTCTCCTGTACATAAACCTGTTCTAACAGCGTCTTGATTCAGCTCAGTTTGGACAGACATACTTTACATTCAAACTGATTTTGGTATTCTGGCTCTGCTTCTATGAACAACTTGCTTCTCCAAGGAGTATGTCAGTGGGAAGTTCATCCCCACGCAGGTAACAATTGCTAGGGCTATGCTGCAGGCACCTCTTAAGACCACAGGGCTTGAGTGATTCATAGGAATGTGCTGACTCTCTGCTGACTTGTGATTTTCATTCAAGCAAGAAGAACCTTGTCCTTTAGTAGTTGCAGTATAGGATGGGAAATGTCAGAGTGAAGTCAGTCAGTTTCTTGGTGCTTTAAGAGAGATTAATTCAAGAGACATTTGTTTTTCCCTTGCAAAAGAATGGAAAATTTTCCACCCATCTTTCATGGAAGGATGATTTATTTTTTCCAGCTCTGTGTCAGTGACAGAAGCTTTGATACAGGTAGGTTAATCAAAGAGACTTTATCATCAATCACAGCCAAACAGTTTTATAAGTGCAGTTTTCCCCCATGTCCCCAAACGAAAGACATTGTGTCATCCTAATACAAGGGCAAAACTGCAACTTTACAAGCAAAACTAAATACAGCTTCAGCTGTGCATGTTTCAGTAAAAACAGAGAGAGAAAAACCCCTTTGTTATCAAATTACTGTCGTTGGATTCACCTTGCTTGTTTTTTGGTGCTAGAGTACCTTTAGGTATCAAATATCCCCATGAAGCTTTAATTAAATGCAGTTTGAAATCTACAGTGTACTTTTATTTTGCTCTGCTGAAGGCCTGATCAGGATGGACAGCCTTTTGGACAATGGGAGATAACTGGAAACAGACCTGTATTTTGTATGAACTTCGTCATGAAGTTAGGCATTCTGCCAATGGGTAACACATTTCTTTTGTTTCCCCAACCCTAACCCCAGCAACATACATGCAAAAATGCGTGAAGTTAAAAATAAAAAAACTTTATTCCTGAAACAATGTCCTAGCCGAGTTCAGTGGCATGCATATTCATATCAATATTTTGATTCCATATCTGCACTTTTACTGTTTTGGTTATTGCTGAATTTGGGTGGTTTGGTGCTCAAACTAATAACAAATCTGAGCTGCAAGGGTGAACTGTTCTGCAATAATCTTAATGTAGTGACCCTCCAGGCATGCTGCACAAGTCACTAAATCCCTATCTGTTCTTATAAAGGCTGGAAGATCTGTTCTTGGAACAACAGAATGATAAAAATGTATTTATTCTTCTGTTTCTCTGGTTAACAACCCAACTTTGTGTCTATTGCTGAGGAGGTAACTAAAATACAGTTAGGGATTAATAGGCCACCATCTGTATTCCCCATTTAACAAAAATAATTGGATAAAGCAAGAAAAACGAATAAATAAAGTAGTACTGCATTTGCCAGGAACCGCTGCAAGTAATCATTTTCTGACCTGAAGTAGATTTTATGATGTAAATTTGTACCTTTCTGCACTCAACTCTTTGCTTAGGGTTGCAGCTTTGTATCGTTCTACTCAGCTGTAGGACAGGGGGTTTCCCTTGTTATTAAGTTGTAAACTCTTTGAGGCAGATGCTGTCTTTTTTTTTTCCTCATGTATTGATGTAGCTCTTGGGACAATGGAGTCATGACCAAAGTCTGGGGCTGCCAGTGCCACTGCAGTGTGCAATGTCCTTTTGACTCTGTAGCACAGTGCTTTTTCCTGGTTATTGCAGTGTATCACCTCATCAGTACTCTAGCACTGTCTGCTTCTTTACGCTACCCTACCAAAGGGCTTTCAGACTGAAGAGCCAGCATTTGAAGTATGGTTCCAGCTTGCAGACTCCCTTGCTGTCCATTAGAGCTTAAAGGGCCTCTCAATGCTTGGTCACCTTGAGGGCAAATTACTGGAAAGGGTCACCAGTGTAGACATTGTCTCTTTCTTTTTAAATAGTGAGCTAAAGGTCGAATTCTGCTTCATGTGGAGTACTTTTACTCCTGTTGCATACCATTGAACACATTTCTACCTATCAGTAAAAGCTGATGAAGGGGCAGAATGCACCTAATCATAAGTGGTTTTGACACTGCTGAGTTATATAAGCCTGCTTTGTTTCAGGCAATTCTGAGACGTTTCCAGATAAACCATTGCCTGTAGGTTGGCCACAAATTGCAGTGCTTTGCTGCTAAACATTGTGGAAGATCTCTCTGCATCATCCTTTTTATCTGTGGCCCAAGGAGAACAGGGACTGTGCTCATGGCTTGTCAGGTTGTTTTTTCTGCCTTATCATTCCTCACCACAGGATCTTTTCAGAGGGAGTCATGGGCATCAGCCAGGCATCTCACTCTTATTGGCTGCCTCTTGCATACGATGCTTTCCAATATGCTTTGCTCAGTACATCCTCACTTGTCCAATACAGCCCCAGGGATGAAGGAGGTCATAGCAATGTCTTCAACATCCCTGATTCTCACAATCTGCTACCTCAAGATTTATGGAGATGCAATTCCCACAAGAAGGGAAGACATCTGCTCAAATGTTTTCCTGTCAGTTTTTGGAAGTCTATGTGAAAAAATGTGGTCTTGTTTTTAACAGGCATACTTGAGGGTGAAGTTTCCAGTAGTTTCCATGGTTTCAGCTTAAAAGGGCTAGTGCACAGAGTATATATTTAGGAATTCTTTAATTTTGGCTTCAGATTTTCATGTGATTTGAACATGAGATAGGCTGGCAGGTGGGAGGTGAGTATTTCCTTGCTGGTCTATGTGCTGTGCTAGCCAAGAGAGTCACAGTTTAGGAAAGAAAGTGCTTTAGAAAAATAACAGAAATGAATTTACATTTCTCAGTGATAAGGTAGCTTCTTTGCTTGCACTGTAAATGGCCTTCAGACACAAACTTTGTTACAAGCCATTGCATGCTGACAAACAAAGGAAAAACATGGAGATTTGACAGTCCCTAGGCAATCCTCAGGATATTGGACAGTGCTGATAAATTTTGCTAATTATCATGTCATACAGAGAATGCACTAAGACTGAAATAAAAGGGAGTTTGCTCATCAGAAGTCTTGTTTCCTATCCTAGTCAGGCTATCTGGGTGACAATGAGTCACCTAGCATTTAAATAACTGATGGCGATATGTTAGCTAACTGAAAACGTAGATCATGGAATAGAGATTTATACATTTTGTACCCATTGCGAAAGATAACGCTCGGAAATCTAATAATTGTTAACATGTAATTACACATTTAACATTTATGTTTAATAGGATCTACCTTGGAGGAGTATTGAGAGAATTAATTAGTTAATGTTTGTCCATCACAATGTGGGGTGCTATATGAACATTAGCTATTGTTATTAGCTAGTTTATTAAATTTGCTGTTTGCGCGTACCTGGTACTATGAACTTTTCCAGCTCAGTGTTTCAACATTTTAGGAGCAAAGTGGATAGATTTCAGTTGTGGGCTGTGATTCAGAACCCAATATGGCCACATTTTGTTTTCACGTAAACACAAAAAGTTCTTTTTTTGTTGTGGGTTTTTTTTGGGGGGGGGGAGGGGGAATAGGGGGTGGGGTTCTATGTTTTGGGGTTGTTTTCCCCAGCAATAGTTTTGATTTATCTGTGAAACTGGAGTTTTGAGTCTTCAATATTAGTCCTCAAACCAGAACACCATTACTCTGCAGAAATTAGAAAGACACTTTTAAAAGTGCAAAAATTTTACAATGTGACAAAGAACAGATTAATCCTCAGCACAGGCATGAGGAAATAAAAATGTCGGTTCTCTTTCAGTATTTTAGGCAAACACTTTACTTAAACTTTGGGGCATCCATCCAAAATGTGAAATTCAAGCATTACATTCAGCAGATACTATGAAAGGGTAACAGGAGCCAGGGAGATCCAATTACCTTTATGATGAAAGTATTATATTCAGTACCACTTCAGTACCCCGTTTCTGGGTAAGAGGAAGACCACCTGTTCTTATAAAAATTTTTTACTATCATGTTCCTTGAGACTGCAGCTACCACAACTCAACTCTGTAGACCATGTTTCCTTTCTTTAAATAATCAGAAACCAATAAACATGAGAGGCAGAAGCATTTTTTCCTCGATTTTTGGCATTTAAACTATCTCTGTGGCTTGGCTTGCTCTAGTTTTCTGCTGCATGATACGAGGCAGTCAGAGTGAAGCTCTAATGCACTTGGCAAGCAAATACCATCTTTCATCCAAGTATCTCAAAGAGGTTAACCAATTAGTAAGACTCCACAATTCTCTGTGAAGTTCTGTGTTAACAGCCATTTTTCAGAGTACACCTGAGATATACAGAGGCTACATGACTTGTTCAACACATTCCTCTGTCCCTGACAAAGCTGGATTGGATTTTAAAACTTCCTTCCTCGCACCCCTGCCCCTGTCTTTTTCATACTAACTACTCCCTCACCCACGTACAAACACAAATGAAAAAAAAAACCAACATCAAAACCAAAAACCAACCCCAACCAAAAAAATACTTTTAATGACAAAAAACAACACTGGTGCCATCTGAAAAGACACCGGCTGCATCTTACTCAGTATTTTTTGTCACTTAGACCGAGCTTTTTTAGAAAAACTGTATTTTTGAAGAGCTAGACATTTCCCCTGTTTTCTATTTTTCTTATTCACTCTCCTTTATCTGAACTAAGAATCCTAATATTTTATGCTAAATGATGAAAAGTAGTTGTCCTGCTGCTGTGGGATTTGCTTCTAACTTTGTATGTCATTATATCTCAGTAAGTCAATATGGAACATCAGCTTGAAATCACTGTGCCCATTGTGCTTAGTGTTTAGTCATTACTGAAGAAGGTAACATTTTAGGTTATTTTCTTCATCTGTAAAATGTATTTGTATTTATACTTTCCGTGTCAGTTTGTTTCCCACATCAGCTGAAGTGATTTGTACAGGTCTTCGCAGAAATTACATATTCATCTCAACATGTGTAAGCAAAGTTGTCTCATTAATAAACTTTATACAGCTGAGAAAAATAAACTGGATTTATACTCAACACATATTTAATGAAGATGATAAAGATAAATCAGTAAAATATTGAAGAACTCTTTCCTTCTCCTGAACAATTTTACTAGACATTCTGGAAACTTGTCTTGGGGCTTTCAGTCTGTTGTAACGGATTTGAGCAGAATCATTAGTTCCCTGTTTGAGATTTTTTGGCTTTGGTTTTGGTTTTGGTTTTTTGGTTTTTTTTTTGTTTGTTTGTTTGTTTTTTTTCTGGGGGGAGTGGCCTATATTATATTTTGTTAATCAAACTTTCTATTGTTGTTTCCACTGTAGATAGTGTCCACTTGTAATGATAATGCCGGGCAGAAGATACTGAACTTTAAATCCATTGTTGGTCAACCTTGTTCAGAGTTAACTTATGTGGTATCAATAGTTTTTTTATGTAATTATTTGTTTTCTTTTATCAGTGCTAAGAATAAGAGGTAAAATCGGATAGAAAAGTAAACGTAGTTATTCTGTGTCTTTCATTACACGTAAGAAAAATGTGGGATGAGTCGAGTTCATTGAAAAGTTCAGTTTTGGGAATATCAGGGCAGAATTAGTTTCCTGAAATTTCCAGGTTTGGTTTTCTGGGAAAGCTGATGTGTGTGAAATATTCAGGAAGATAAAAATTTCTTACTTAACATGTCAGCCGTGGAAGCATGAGTGCAGATTGGAATGGTTCAGGGCAGATTAAATTACTGATTCGTAGCTCTCAAGATACCCACTGTTAGTTGTTGTGTTTAAAAATTTTTGAATTCTAAAAATAACGTGTGGATTATAAACATGAAGTTCAGTGGATTCCAGGGAAAGAACTGTAAGAAAGAAGAGGGAAAAAAGGTATTTTAATTATCAACAATTTTTTGCAGAAACTAGAGAGCACTGTGAAGACAATATAGCTTGCATTTACACTTCTATTATGCTGGTTTGATGCCAGTTTACTGTAATGCAGCTACTACCTTGTCATAAAACAGAGGTTCAGCACTTTCCCCCCTTTAACCCCTCCCCATCTAACTGTATTCTAAATATGAAAGCTATCTTAAAGACATACATATGTTTTTGTAATCTTTCATAGGTCCGAGGAGGCTTGTTTCTCATGAGGCTCGGTTCTCATCCCTGAGGCTAACTTGTGCTCAGATGATAAGGTTCCGAGCTGCGAGGACATGCAGGATTATGCCAAGCAGCCTACCTACAGTGGGATGTTTTTTTCACAGCACACAGCCTAGTCTATTTTTAAATGGTCTTAACTAGTCCCAGTCTCTGAACTTTCTGAAAATCAGCAAAGTAATTCTCTACAAAAAAAAAAAAAAGAGAAAAAAAATCTAGGCCACAGATGCATTTAGATACTTTGAACTGGGCTGAATTTGGCTTCTTCCTTTGTTTTTTTCAATATTTCTGGTCTTTTACCATGTCCAGGTTCACAGTCTTCATTCCTTCATTAATCTGGGGGGGAGGCAGGGGTGTTGTGTATATTTCAGGTATTGCCTTTGTGCTTTAGCTGGTTTGTTGCATTGCTTTCCTTTTGGGTTGCTTTATATTTATTTCTTGAACCTTTCCCATCCACATCTGTTAGCTTGGAGTAGAAAGCTGTTTCAAATTCCTAATCTATAGGCATGAGAATATGGGGAATGCAGAAAATTCTGCAGAATAAGAAAAAATTCTGTAGAATAAGAAAAGCAGCAAAAAATGTCGTGTTCTGTTTTACAAGCTGTAAGGTTATTGCTGTGACATAAGGATGCAATGAGATCATAGGTGGTGTTTAAAAGGTGTCTTTGTACAGGCTTTAATGAATGTCCTTGCTCCACACAGGGCACTGCAGGATTGCACTAGACTAATTGCACTAGACTAATGGCAGTAGGGTTAGATATCATTTGCACCAGCCTCCAAGATGCTTGATATTCATTGCATGTCTGCACCTTCTTGCAAGGCTGCAGGAAGGAGGATGGAGCCAGACTCATTTCAGTGGTTCCCAGTGACAGGATGAGAGGCAACAGGCACAAGTTGGAACATAGGAAGTTCCATTCAAATACAAGAAAAAACTTCTTTACGGTGAGGTGACAGAGCAGTGGCACAGGCTGCCCAGGGAGATTGTGGAGTCCCCTTCTCTGGAGATTTTCAAGACCCGCCTGGATGCAGTCCTGAGTAATGCGCTCTAGGAAATCCTGCTTTGGCAGGGGAGGTGGACTAGATTATGTCTAGAGGTCCCTTCCAACTCTGATAATTCAGTGATTCCAGGATTTTCCCCAGAAGTGTTGCCGGGGGTTGCCAGAGAAGTTTGCAGAGTCCCTCAGGGGTCAAGCCTCCTGTTTTACCATTGTGGGTCTGATGTAAACTGCATGACCTCCTCAAAGACTGTAGCAGCTGGTGGTCTATGTGGATGTGTCTGATGCCTATCCAGTTTGCAGCACCATTTGTGGGTGCTTAGCTTTACAGAGAGAGTGTGCCTTGATATGAGCTAAGGGTAACCTTAGCCCTCTTCAGAAATTTCTATAGGGCAATGAATGTGTGTAATGTGGAATTCATATGTAAAAAGAAAGATTCCTAGGGTGGGTACTGTTTTGAGCTGGTTTTAACTCAATTTTGTGTGTTTGCATTGATATAGATTAGACAGGGTGGAATATTTAGTATGGTGGCTATATCACATGACTAAGCGAATCCCCTATTTTCTCTTTCATTAAACCGTCCATGCACTGTGGTTTTCACAGAGGCTATTTACGAATTTGTAAGTTCACCTCCATCTCTCCAGGTGTCAGACTGCACAGTGTGCCCTACTCTTATGCTAGTACAGGCTGGCAGCAGTGAGTACACCTGTGGGAGGTGGACCCTGATAAAGGAACTGCTCAGCTTAGTGGCAGAGCTCCAGGAGGAGGTGGGAGGTTGAGAGACAGATAGACTACTGGTACTGCACTCTACCATCCCTGGGAAAGACCTGTCAGGTAGACAGAGCACATGAGACGGAGGATTTCTTATCTTCTCTCTACCCAGCAGAACGTGGTGACTTAAGGTATAGGGGTTAATGGTGACAAGTTCCTACATGGCACAGAAGGCGCATCTCCTCTGTGACTACCCCACCTTCCCAGGTGCCCTAGTATGATTGGTGCGAGGCTCTGCAAGTGGAACCAAACAATGATGAGGATGATGGTTCATCTAGGTTGGAGGAGTCGCCAAGGTTAAGTTGGCCTAAGCCCTGTGTCAAAACCACTTCTATAAAGAAAAAAAGATGGGTCATAGGAGACTCTTTTGACAGAGAGTGTTTCGCAGGGCTCAGTATCGAGGTCAGTTCTGTTCAATATCTGTATCAACGACCTGGATAAGGGGATCGAGTGCATCCTCAATAAGTTTGCAGACAACACCAATTTGGGTGCGAGTCTTGTTCTGCTTGAGGGTAGGATGGCTCTACACAGGAACGTGGACAGGCTGGATCGATGGGCCAAGGAGAATGGTATGAGGTTCAATACAGCCAAGTGCTGGGTCCTGCTCTTGGGTCAGAACAACCCCATGCAGCATTACAGGCTTGGGGAAGAGTGGCTGGAAAGATGCCTGGTGGAAAAGGACTTAGGGTTGTTGCTTGCCAGCCAGCTGAATATGAGCCAGCAGTGTGCCCAGGTGGCCAAGAAGGCCAACAGCATCCTGGCTTGTACCAGAAACAGTGTGGCCAGCAGGACTAGAGAAATAATTGTCCCTGTGTACTTGACACTGGTGAGGCCCCACCTCGAATACTGTGTTCAGTTTTGGACGCCTCGCTACAAGAAAGACATTGAGGTGCTGGAGAAGGTCCAGAGGAGAGCAACAAAGCTGGTGAAGGGTTTGGAGCACAAGTCTTATGAGGAGCGGCTGAGGAATCTGGGGTTGTTTAGCCTGGAGTAAAGGAGGCTCAGGGGAGACCTTATCAGTCTCTACAACTACCTGAAAGGAGATTGTAGCGAGGTGGGGGTTGGTCTCTTTTCCTAGGTAACAGGTGATAGGACAAGAGGAAATGACCTCAAGTTGCACCAGAGGAGGCTTACATTGGGTATTAGGAGAAATTTCTTTACTGAAAGGGTTATTAAGTAATGGAACAGGTTGCCCAGGGAAGTGGTTGAATCACCATCCCTGAGGGTATTTAGAAAATGTGTAGATGTGCTGAGAGACATGGTTTAGTGGTGGACTTGACAGCATTAGGTTAAAGGTGTTAGGCTAAGGGTCTTTTCCAACCTAAATGTTTCTATGATTCTATGATTTTTGTTAACTAACATTAAGTACTGTGTTGCAGTGAATAGATTTACTGTCAGCATCAGATATGAAAATGAACATTTAGTTTGATACCATCAGTATTTCTGGATTTTGAAATAGATGTCCCAAAATGGGCCAAACCTTAGGCTCTCAGAACTGAGTCTTATGAAGGCTTCTGTCTGTCTCTATATTTTATTTGATGTTCTTGCCTTTGTAGGAATGGATATACCATCCTTTTTGGTGTATTAGAGTTGGTTTGGATGAGTGGGTATTTTAGAAAGAGTGTCTGGGGAGAGTGCATTAGCAAGAGCTTGGGTTGAAACCAGCAAAAATATGAATAATTAATCAGTTACTGAATTCCATCTGGTTTGTTGGTCTTTACTGAAGCAAAACTGAAACAGGGGTTATGTCTAATTGTGATTGCCCTTTTTAATGACATAGTAATGTCATTTATTGCTCAAATGGCCTACTTTTTGCCATGACTAATTAGCAAGGTAATCAATGTTAATGCTGACTTTATCAGTTACAGTAACTCACTGCTGATTTTAGGACTAATTAGTGCAAACCTTATTAGAGAAAATGCTAATAATTGGCAGTTAATAAATTCCAGACTTTTCAATAGATCTAGCAGCACAGTAACCTAGCAGAAGTTGATCATGTTAAGGGCAATAGGGTCAAAAAAAGTTAAAGAGAAACTGTAACTGCTTGATAAGCTCAGAGGGGTGCAAAATGATAGGTCCATTACACAGCGTTGGTAAAGTACAGAAAGAAATTAACTTTTAATTAAATTCTGATTTGAATGAAATGTATTTGAACCAAATCCTTGAATTTCTCGGAAGCGTGGATTAAAGGTAATATTTCAGGGTATCCAACACATTATTTGGGTGAGATGGTGTAGCTTTATTTCTATCAAAATATACTGGTAATGCATGTGTAGGGATAGACAAATAAAATCTAGACCCGTGTGACTCAGACCCCAATCAATTTAAGGTCACCAAGACTTTCCCTTTGTTGTGGTATGTTTGGAGGTGCCACTGTGTAATACATGGGCTGCATTTTTGTTTAGGGATTTCTGGGTTGCTAAGAAGGTCACAATATTCAAGTGGCTTGCTCCTGCAGACTATTTATCTGTGATTAATCCAGACTGCAGGATTCCAGAGGCTGAACCACTAACTAGGTGGAGTGGGCAGCATAAGATCAAGTGGAAGATGTTATGGAGCTCTGAACAGTGGAACGAGTGCTGAGACACTTTCCTACATGTTGCTGTGTTCCTGATTCACTGTTCCCTCAGTACCTGTGCACAGTTTGACACAAACCCAGGGCTGCAGCTGTTAAGACGTAATGCCCAGGAAGTTAACAGGCTGTTTCCAGGCTGGAAGGCAGTTCTTAGTAGTTCTTCCATCAGCTTGGCTTTTCCCTCTAGTAATTCTGACCTTTCTCCCTGTCATGCAAGGTAGTGAAGAAACTCTAATGTGGATGATGTCATGGGAGTAGACAGAGGAGCTCAGAAGATATGAGAGCAAGCCAGGGCCCTGCTTTTTGAATGTTTGCTTTCACAACCAAGATTCCACAGTCAGGAGCATGTTATTGAAGGTAGTGCAGAAAACACTGTAACTGTGCTGCCCCTGTATTTTCTGAGGAAATCAGAATGACATTATCAAAATGCTTCTGATGACTGTCACCAACGTAAGGCTTAAACTCTCAATTATGTTTGAATGATCATGGCAGTTGGGAGAGGTGCCTGAGGACTGGAGGAAAGCAAATGTCACTCCTATCTTGAAAAAGGCAAGAAGGGCACAGGGAACTACAGGTCAGTCACCCTCACCTCGATCCCTGATAGGGTGATAGAGTAAATAATCTGGAAACAGCTTCCAGGCACATGATAGACAAGAAGGTAGACGTGAGTATTGAGCATGGATTTGTCAAGGGGAAGTCTTGCTTGACAAAACCTATAATCTTCTGTGATGAAATGACTGGCCTGGTAGATGAGGGGAGTGCAGTGGGTGTTGTGTACCTGGACTTCAAGAAGGCCTTTCACGCTGTCTCCCATAAAATCCTCATACAGAAGCTGATGCAGTATGGGACAGAGGAGCTGACAGTGAGGTGAACTGAAAACTGGCTGAATGCCTAAGCTCAAGAGAGTTGCAATCAGTGATACAAAGTCTAGTTGGAGGCCAGTGGTGGTGTACAACAGGGATCATTACTGTGTTCTGTACCATTCAGCATCCTAATTGATGATCTGTATGATGAGGCAGAGTGCACCCTCAGCAAGTTTGTAGATGACACAGAACTAGGAGGAGTAGTTGATACACCAGTCATGCTGCCACCCAGAGGGACCTCAACAGGTTAGAGAAATGAGCTGATGGGAAGCTCTTGAAGTTCAACAAGGGGAAGTGCAAAGTCCCGTACCTCATGAAGAACAATCCCAGGCACCAATATTTGTCGGGTGCCCAGCTGCAAAGCAGTTTAGCAGAAAAGGACCTGGGGATACTGGTGGACACCAAGTTCAACGCGAGCCAGCAGTGTGCCCTTGCAGGAAAGGCAAATGGTATCCTGAGCTGCATTAGGAGGACTGTTGCCAGTAGGTTGAGGGGGGTGATCCTTTCCCTTTACTCAGCACTGGTGAGGCCTCACCTGGAGTATTGTGTCCAGTTCTGGGCTCCTCGGTATAGGACAGACATGGACATACTGGAGGAAGCCCACAAAGATAATGGAGGGACTAGAGCACCTCGAATGTGACAAGAGGCTGAGAGCTGGGACTGTTCAGCCTGGAGAAGAGAAGGCTCAGGGGGAGCTCATCAATGTATATAAATACCTGAAGGGATGGTGTGAAGATCACACAGACAGCCTTTTATTCAGTGGTGCCCAGCGACAGGACAAGGGGTAATGGGCACAAACTGAAATGTGCTCCCTTTGAACATCAGAAAACATTTTTTCACTGTGAGGGTGACAGAGCACTGACACAGGTTGCCCAGAGAGGTTGTGGAGTCTCCCACCTTGGAGATATTCCAAAACTGTCTGGACATAGTGCTGGGCAATTGGCTCTAGGTGGTCCTGCTTGAGCAGGGGAGTTGGATCAGATGATCTCCAGAGGTCCCTTCCAACCTCAAACATTCTGTGATCCTATGATGTGTGTGCCAATGCAGACTGAGTTAGTGAACACAGGTGGGCCATAACACACGTCCTGTTCAGTGAGGCGTAGTCAGGGTTCTGTGCAAAACCACGGAATCTAGAGTGAATTAGATCCTATTTATTTTTTAAATACAAAAATGCAAACAGCTGATCAAACCCAAGAGACTTGTCAGGAATGAACAAATGCATCTATCAGCTGCAGATATTTTCCTGGAATCTCCCAATATTCACTTGTTTTGTGACACAGCATTAAAAAAAAAACAACCCCAAACTATCTCATTTTAAGTTCCTGTAGTTGCTATTGATCCATGGAGCAAATATTTGATATTAATTATGTCTACAAACACAGAGTACTACATTATCTGCTACTATTCATCAGAAGTTCTTCACTACAAACAGTGGATTCCAAGGGCAGAAGCTTTTGAGTAACTGTTTTTTGAAAAGTTTCTGCATAATACAAACCATTTTCTGTCATAAAGAGATTCCACCATTTATCTTCTTTCCATTCACGGACATTTTGCAAGGGAGCAAAACCGCATCCCACAGCAGGTATTGCATTTTAGTCAAGAACTTTGGCATGGACTCCATTGCATTTTAGTTTTCTAACAATGTGTGTGGACTCTTACTTCTATGGAAGAAAGTTACAAATGGGTGGATCCAAAGTAAAAATCCTACAATGGTAAAGAACATTTGTGCAGACTCCTAATTCTATTAGGATCATTCACATTTCATCTTGTTTAGAAAAGTGAAGGGAAGAGTGACTCTGTCCTGCAAGTCTACGCTCTCTCACTGGAAACAGACTGGTTTGCAACAGCTGAGTCCTTGGCCTACAGCCTTTGAATCCTTTTGCATTTATTTCAGGAGAGGCTAAAAAACTATACAGGTCCCTGAATAAGTCCACTAGTTTCCATGAAGGAAATATTCAGCACTGTGTGGAGAATGATAATGGGTGATCACCAAACACCAGAGACTTTCACCTAAATTCCTGAAGACACTCAGGCAGACTTGCTGTTTGTAATTCTTTCAAAGATAAGCTTTCCCGTTTCTGCCAACACTGCCTTTTATCTGCATTGTATACTGAGATGAGTTTAAATTTTAACATATATTTCATGCAAATAGAAGGTGTGGTTTAGGCATTGTCTTCCTCAGCAAATCTGAGTACATTATATAGGGCTTCCCAGCCAGGCATAAATAGTCATTCTGAATTCGTAGTACATTTTTTATGCTCAACGTTTCCTGTCAGTATTCTCTGAATGTATTTCAGGAATCATATTTAACTGCAGAAGAAAATTATCCCAGTGACAGTGAGCTGGCCAAAGTCTGTCACCTTTTTTCTGCAGACTGATGAGAATATTGTGGTTTTGCCTACAGAAAGCAGAAAAATGTCTTTCCTGCTACTTATAATTAGTTGTTAGAATGAATAAGTGTAACTCCTTAAAGTGGTGGGATTGAGAGCATACAAAGAAATTCAGAGCTATATTTACAAATAAGGCATACTAGAAGAGCAATGGAAGAGAAATGCAGGATGAATTTCATTTGTGTTCTTTGGAACTAATTATCTCTTGCACAGCATAATATAAATTTGTCATGTAAGAGCAGAAAGGAGGTAAAATTAATGACTTTTCCTGTAACATAGAGGATAAGTGGTGGCCCACACCATTTGTGATGGCCTGCACGAATTCAGGCCTTCAGTGGCTTACAAACAATATAGTGTATCTTTCCCTGAAAGAAAAGATGAGAGGTTTTCAAGTGCAGACTAAACTTCACAAGACTGATTTAGCAATAATTGGCATCCTAATTCATGCATTGTTTAGAGTGGATTAAAGAACCTTGACATGCCAAGTTCTTGCCTCAGAAAAGGTTGAGTTTGATAATATTCTTGTCAATGCAGGAAGGGGAAATACTATTTACATTCAGGGACATCTTTGTGTGTGACCCATTTCATAGATGATAGGTACTGGTAGACATACTGCTGATAGATATCCTGACATATATTTTTCTGTGATTGTCTGTACACGGTGTTTCATCAGTGGAGTATTGGAAGAAAAAGAAATCAATGTTCAAAACGAGAAGATATATCTGATCAAAATGGTTTGTAGTAAGCAGCTCTGCAGCATGAAATCCTACATGTTCAAATATTAACTAGTCATCTGCTAGAGGTCTAACACAGTAATTGACACTTTGTTTATGTCACTTGATTATAAATGGCCATGAAAAGCACACTGAGTATGAATCATGCTTAAAACAAAAAATCACCAGATTTCACAGAGGTGGATGAAGTCATAACAGTAAATCAAAGTACTGTGGACAGTTAATTTAGAGAAATTTAGACATACATGGTCTCCTAACTTTTGGGTTATTCAAACGCTTGAAATTCAAGAACTCAACTGAAATAGAGGTATTCCTCTGCATCTTTGGGGCTGATGTGTGGTGGGAAGAAGACAGAAAGTGCATTGGAGAGGGGAGTGAAAGACACCAATTAAAATCAAAGCTGAGCACAAAAAAGGAAAAAAGAAAAGTTCTTCAGGCAGCAAGCACACCTCCTTGATATTATTCTGAACTTTTTGTTTACTTACTGATAGATTAGAGTGATCCTCAGTCTATCTGTACTCTGTCTGGAGGTTTATGATTTACTTTGGTTTTGAACATTTTACCTATTACACTCCACAACCTATTTCAGCTGTCATTCAAATAAATATAAGTTTCTGTAAAAAATAAAGGCAATTACAAGCAATTTTTTTTTCTTTTAGGTGTTAGTCTAGAAATCTGGAGATTAGGGCACAGCTTTAGCAGTGTTTCAGTGATGACATTTGGCACTGGGGAGTCACTCCTTGCCCATCCATGCTTCCCAAATTAACATAGAATCATAGAATGGTTTAGGTTGGAAAGGACCTTGAAGATCATCGAGTTCCAACCCCCCTGCTATAGGCAGGGACACCTCCCACTAGACCAGGTTGCCCAAGGCCACGTCCAGCCTGGCCTTGCACACCTCCAGGGATGGGGCCTCAACAACCTCTCTGGGCAACCTGTTCCAGTGCCTTACCACCCTCAAAGTGAAAAACTTCTTCCTAATGTTTGATCTAAACCTGTCCTCTTCCAGTTTGAAGCCATTCCCCCTCATCCTATCACTACATGCCCTAGTAAAAAGTCCTTCCCCAGCTCTCCTGTAGGCCCCCTTTAGGTACTGGAAGGCCGCAATAAGATCTCCCCGGAGCCTTCTCTTCTGCAGGCTGAACAGCCCCAACTCTTTCAGCCATACATCCAAGTTTTTAGTATCAGAAATGTCTAGGGTGATTTTCACTTCAAAGAGAGCTTGTCTTTATGCTGAGGTCAGTTCATAACTTAAATTCACAGAATAATGTACAATTTGTACCCTGATGGTGTTCTGTAAAGCTGGTGCTGGCCTGATGGTTGAAAGTGTTTTACTCTTTACAAGCAGAAAATGTCCTAGTAGTTATTTTCTCAGGAACAGAGAATGGGTGTCTGGTTCATTTTAGAATTTCCAGTTTATACTTAAAAATATTCACAGAATTATGTCGTGTCCTTCAAAGATGTTTTGAGGATGATGCACAAATAAGACATTTGGACTGTATCTTCGGTAAGTATATACCTTAAGAACACCTGTTGTTTGCTGTAACTGGAAAATAAGCAAAATGAAGACTTAGTACACACTGAATACATATTAGTGGTTTTTTTATGACCAAAAAAGACCACCCTCAAACACCTTGATAAGGCAAGGTCTTGCTTCTGATTTCTCCAGCATGGCTGAGTCCTTGGAAAGGGAATGGACAGCTT
Organism: Anarhynchus alexandrinus; assembly: GCA_008711295.1. NCBI lineage: Eukaryota > Metazoa > Chordata > Aves > Charadriiformes > Charadriidae > Anarhynchus > Anarhynchus alexandrinus. The sequence goes on along the minus strand of VUYV01000023.1, from coordinate 3,620,430 downwards.
GAGCTTTGCTTAAGTCATGTGGCCCCTGCTATAGCTCACTGAGCAGTACTGGATAATGTACAATTTATTGACTGTTTGGAGGCTCCTGGGGTCTTGAAACCTGTTTAATAGGCATCTCAAAGCAGCAGCTCTAACATAATAATATTGCTGTAATACAGCTACAATACTGCAGAGTGCTATTGCTGTAATGATGTATTATGGAAAATGTGATGCTGGCCAGAAAATCACCAAGGGAACTCATAAAGTGTTATTTAACCTTTTGTTAATTTAAAGGCTCCAATATTATCTAATTTATTTATTATGTGAAGAAAGGGGCTGAAGTCAATTACACAGTGGACTGCAAGTTCTGTATATGAGCTTCACTTCTGCAATGAATTATGGATGTTGAAAGGCAGAGATTTAAGCTTTAAAACCTGCACCTAAAAGCAGACAAGGTATAGCATAATTTGTATCACTGACAGGTATTGCTGTTCAAATGAAAAAAAAAATAAATGTGAAGCCATGGTCATTCCCACTGCAAAATCTATTTAGGAATTGTGGGTCTAAGTCTTTGGGTTTTCATTAGCAAATCCCAGAGGAGCCTATTGGAATTTTCACATAAATAATTCTTTCTCTTTATATTTTTTAAAGTATTTTAAAACAACTCATTTCAACAAATGTAGTGTTTTGCACAGTGTAATGGCATATTACAGTAGGTACAAGCTACATTAGCAAGCGTGAACTATTTGAGTCTGTCGAAGTCAGTTGCACTGGGATACTCTATAGAAGTTGAGGATCAAATCTAGAATGGCTGAACAGAAAAGGTGGTTTCTTGGGCAAGAGCTTTCAAAGGTGCAGAGAGCCTGCAGTGGATAGTCTTTTGTATGAGAAATCAGTTACATCATTAAATATATCAGGAAGTGTGAGTGACGAGGAATTTGAGTACTTGTCCCATGACTACCAGGAATTATTAGCTGCTACAAAGCATTGAACTGTCAAGCCCACTTATTTTGCTGGCATATGAGCTGCGTATGATCTTGTAGCCCAGCGGGCAAAGCTTCCTGCTGGTCAAAGTATAGTAGCAGGTTTACTTACTGTAAAATGAGTGAAATCAACAGAGGTTTTTTGTTTGTTTTTTTGTATATTTCGTGGAGTAAAGGGTGCTCGCTTTGGGTGTAATTCACCCTTGTGCAAATAAGTGTTTGAATTTCACAGATCAGTTACCTGACTGGATGATTGAAACTTTTTATGCAAAAGAAAAACTCGTACAGATTTCCATCCTTGCTGTGAATTACATCCCATTTGCACTAGCAGCGAAAAGAAGAGCGAGCCACAAGCACACAGAAGGGCGGCACTGTATGGGACATCTCAGTAGCCTTCAATCACCTCCACTTTAAATGTATTAATTAAATATGCCCATTTTTATGTATTTTCATTGTAATTACAACTTCAGATGAATTGCTGTTAGGTGAATAATACAACTCAGAATATTTCCTGAACTCCTTCTTTTCAGCCAGTGTTAAAAAGAGTTGGTGTCTGAACCTGGGCTGTTCAGAAGATCTCAAGTTCACATGAGATCTCCTTCATAGACACCCATATCAGTTCACTGAGATGATAGGAGTTATTTCTAACTACAGAGACTTAAGTGAGGACAAGATCAGTCCTATCTATTGTGAACAGAAAGTGTGCCTATACGTTTGTGATCATGATATTGCTAAAAAAAAACCCCATCCGACCTTGTTCCAGTTCTTCCATTTTTAACATTCTATGTGAGTATCTTCATGAGCAATTCCAGTTATATTGCTAGGTGATACTCTGTACGACTACAATTGAAGGTGGTGCCAGTGAGGTTGCAGTTATAATGTGTGGGATGTTGGGCTACTTCAGGGTGAGAGATCCCCTGCTCAGATAGCTGGAAGAAGCTCCAAAATCAGGCATTGAATGACCAAGGGAAAACTGAGGCAGGAGAAAATGCTGAATCATGCAAAGTGATAACTGATGGGGTATATATGCATGGTATGCATATGTATGCATTTTTGTAAGCCCAGATATTGTGCAAGCACATGGCAGAGCTGCTGACAAAATCCTCCAGGAGAGTTTTTCAGAATGCTGTCTTCGTTTCAAAATCCAAGGGCTGTATATTTGTCACTGGAAGGATTTGAAGCCTCATTTCTTCCTTGTTATCAATGTACCAAAGTAAATCTAACCTTTTTTGCCTGTATCTAAGTGTGTGCTCTGTGGTGCTTCCTCATTTCCATCGTTTTTCCCCCAGTCACCTGGAGTGGGAGGTGTGATGGCATACACGACAGCTCCCTCCCTCCTCGCCCTCCTGCATTTCCTTCCGGGAGAAACTGTGATGAACCAGGAATACCCAAAATGCAGGACTCATTCTAGCATGCGGTCTTCATGTCTAGCCTCAGAGTGGGAATTGCGAAGTGCCCCAGCTTCCACAGTTTAGGTGAAGCCTTAGTTTAGCAAATTAGAGTGCTGTGCACATAGCACTTGTACACAGGCAGCTGTGTTTCACTAAACATAGTAATAGTTACACCCATTTGCCCTCGAACCATTGCCCTTGGCAACTACTGTAATTAATTGGGAATTAGTTAATACATTATATTTGACCTCATAGGTTGGCAGTTGATAAGGGACAGATTCTGACACCTCCAGCATGCCTAGTTAGAGGGCGTGGAGTTCAAAACAGGACCACTTCCTTTATGTGTGCTCCTCTGAGAGCAGCAGCTAGAATCTCAGTAAGGATGCTCCCTGCAGGCCCTGGGGATTTGTCACGTGGCCGAGGTCCCCTGCACAAAAGGAGCATGGCTAGTTAGGGCACGGCTTTATCCCACATCCACCTCCATTTCAGAGCCAGTACTGAAGCTAGAATAAAGAAAGCCTTTATTCCCTCTTTTCCTCAGAAAGCACTCTGCCTGCTTGTTTTGTCTGTAGGCAGAATTCTGCTGGGAACTCCCTGGGGTATGGTGCTGCTCTGAACCTCTCTGCAGTTACCATTCAGCCCTGTAAGTTAGTGTTGATTAGAGCCCTGCGTCTAGAAAGTATATTCAATGATACAGTTTTATACCTTGCAGACTTCTTAGTGGCTCCACAGATGCTTCTCTCCTTCTCTTTCTTTTCATGCCCTAAAAATATCTATCTCTGTGTATTGGAAATGGTAGATACCAATCTTTCTTGGCTCAGCTGTTTCCTCTTTCCAGAGGAAATGCAGCCCACCCAATTATACACACTCATAAATTATCTTGACAGCCCACCTACTGGAACTGCCGTGCCTTCCTGAGCTGTTTAAATTGTTCATGAGTTCTGAGTCCCTGCAAGTAGAGGCCTGAAAGGAACATTACAAACCCCTACGGAAACTCTGTTTCTTCTTTATTTTTCAGGCTTACTGGCAACACACTTGTGAAGGTGATTGTTACGAGCTTCTCTCTCTCGGTGGAGTCATTATGCTAAAGAAGCCTCCTGTGCTCTCTCATATAAACATATTCTTAGTCAGATAGTTGAGATCACTGCTGGATCGTTCATCATGTTCATAAAAAATGCTGAATATAGAGGTTTGAAGACTGTTGAATTTTACAGTTGAAAATAGGGAGGATATTTCTCCCCTCTTCTCTTCCTCAACCTTCTTGCTCCCTGGCATCTAAAGCGTGAAAAGAGAAAGATTTGGGCAAATTAGGACTACTGGTTACTCCCACAAATATGAATTTTAATCTTCAGGGTGTGCTGAAAGAGTGCAAGGAAATGCAGGACAGTTTGCATCTTGTCCAGCTTGGGTTGCCTACAGCCTGATTCTACGCTGCTCTAAACACCTGTCTCCTTTTCACATTGTCATCCCTTGGAAACAGAAAATATTCTCAGAAATATCCCACTCTCATTGATATACACTATCAGTTCCCACTTCCCTGTTCTTTGTCACGTTTATCTTGATATTCTTCCTTTTAGAAGATTTTACTTCGCACCTTAAGTGGACAATTCATTTCTGAAAGGCTGAATAGATGCAGAGTGCAATATGTCATTTCTAGCTCTGATTCTGGGGCACATACAGGTGGGCTGAGTTATATTTTCCTGGTGTCAGATACTGTGATTCTCTCCTTGGTCACACCATTACACCTGTCTTACTGGAGAGCCTTTGGGAGAGACACGTGTTGAAGAACTCAGATATTTTTATGTAGAAAATCCCCTTAGTATTTTTGTGAATGGTCTGTTTACCCTGAATTTATCCAGCTGCAGACAGACCCCTGTGCAGTTGTCCTACTGCAGTTCCCCAGTTCTGAAAAGCTATGCAACTATTTGCATCGATGGCGCTTAACTCAGCATGGTGCCGGGGGTAAGAAGCGCCAGCACAGGTTTACTGAAGGCTGAAATCAGGGCAAGCCCTCAGGGGCTGAAAACACCTTGGTCTTTGCACCAGGAAGGTCCTCCACGTAGAATGCGCCCACAGCACAGCTGTAGACCGTGGAGCCACACTGACCCTGTGCTCTGCAAGACACCCATTCAGTGTCACATTTGGATTCACAGAAGTGGCTCACTGGCTGATGACATGGTTTGTTCATTCACGCTTGCTTGTGGACAGGGAGAACACCTATTGCTTTCCCTTGTATAACACATAAACAATAATTACTCTTTCTTCACACTGCAGAGCGATCAGATCTCTTTTCTTCTCAGCACCATGTATACGCTTTGAAATATGTGGGTTTTTTTCCTAAACGTCTAAAAAAAACTTGTTCAGAATCTATAAACCTCTTCAGTTTATACCGTAGAGTGTTTCTGACTTTTTATATGAACCTGATTTTTCACGTAAGCCTGATTTTTTACAAAGTCCCTGAGACACACCCATTGCTTGGTGTGAAGTTGCTGAGTCAATAGACACAATAAAAAAAAATGGGGACAGGTGTTCCATTTATTCTAATTTTACAGTTGAAGAAGTAGAAAGTTGTCATTGGCTGACATTTTTAGATAGCCTCTTTACAGATAATCCTTTCATTTAGCCAAGATGTGAATTGTGGTGTTAAAAAATAGTGTAGTGTCAGTTATGTTTTTCCTCAAAAAACTACCCCATAAAAAATTTCTGCTACTTTTTTTCAGTCCTTTGTTCATGTGTTAAGCTTTTAAGAAAATTATTGAGAGTGGCACAACTTACTGCTTTCATTTCCAGTTTGAAAATCTCCTGCTCCAGCTTGATTCTGAGGAATGGTAAAAATCATAATTTGAAAGAATGTTGGCACCATATATGTGAAGATCAGACATTGATTTTTAGAAAACTCAGTGCTTCACAAGTGGGAAATCTGTAGTCTATATATGTTGAAATCTTTAGCTAATGTTTCTTTGAATATCAGTGCTGCCTCAAACCCAGACCCGGCATGTTTGAGAAAAAGGGCACAGATGCTGCTGTTACCTCGTAGTAGCAAATTTTGGAAATCGTGCAACTGTATGAGATAAGCAGAAAAAAAGAAATAGATAGATAGATATGTCTGCAGTGAGGGCAATTGCTAAGAAAATAACACAGCACTTTGCTTCCCGGGTAGTGCATAAGCTGCTTCATAATTTTCACAATGTGAGCTGTAGAGTTGAGAACTTGGCTTGAAAGCCATTGTATTGCCGTTACAGCTTCATTTAAAAAGCGGTGACTTGTATTGTTTGCCTCATTTCAATGATAGCTCTAAATCATGATGATCTAAAATGAGTTTACTGTTTCAGCCACTGTGCTCTTAATTCGCCTACCAGCTTACTTCCAGACTGCAGCTCCTCGACCCTCAGCTGACTCTGAGAATGGCATTGGCTCTGCTGACAGAGCCCAACTGTTTACACATCCTGGTGAACTGAAACTGAGGGAGCACATCTGCTGCAGATTTTCGGAGCTACACCCTCGGTATTGCAGGAGGCTGAGCCAATCAGTAAGCAATTGGAAATGCTTCTCAGTAATTCTGTGGTTTTAGCAAATGCAAGTGAAGGACGTGATCCTATAAACTCATGGGAGTAGCTGTTGTGTGTGCAGCAGTCACAGTCTACTGACATTTTGCCATCCCGGCATAGATAAGAGCCAAAATTTCTTCCAGGTTAGAGAATTAGGTCCAAAATGTAAAGAATCACACAGAGACTTCATCCATTAACAAGTTGTGACAGGGAGAACTCGGTACAATGCTTTGGAACATAGTTTGTAAAACAAAGAACAAGCAGCATTACATTTTAAATGTGTTTCTTTTTATTTGTAATATCTAGACTATATAATGTTCTATTTATTTGCTAATATGACCAGCATGGCTAAGTGTATTTCGTGCAACTCTCCCTCGATACAGTACTGCTACTGGGAGTCAGAGCAACATATCGGGAGGAAGGTTGCAAGCAGGATCTGAAATGTTTTTGTTTGGAACCTAAGTGACGCCCGAGGTAAAACTGCACAGTGTTAAAGCAACGATAATTGGCTCCTCCTGGCTTTCCCCACTAAAAGAAATTGAAATTCAATTGACTTTCAGTGGGAATAGTAGTGGAGCAGCAATTGTCATTGCTGTGACATTGTGTATTTCTGTATCAGGCAGTTCTCAGAGGCCAAGAGAAAATGTCGTAAATTAGAATATGATCTAAGAATGCATTTCATGGGGGGAGGACAGCACATGTGATGAATATCATATGCTCAGTAGTAGGCTTATGCTGAATGGTGTTGTGCAGGCTGTGCACATATAGTACAAAGGACACAGGAGTATACTGCTCTGCCAGGTGCAGTGATACTTGGATGATAGCTTCCTTTTTGCAGCATAATAACAGTATCCGCAGCAGTAAATCAGAGGCTGAGGCATTTATTATGCTAGGAGACGGATATTTAAAAGGTATTTGGAGATTTTAGGGGTATGTGTTCTGGCCTGATTTTAAATGATAGAGAGCTCATTAGCCCAAGGCAGATTGTATAACAATCTCCTTAGTCAAACTGTTCCAGCTGTTAGCTATCCTCACTGTTAGAAAGCTTTCCCCAGTCTCTGATCTAAATACCTGCAACATAAGCTCATTTCATTCCCAGAAGCCACAATGAAGAATTTATTCCCTTATTCCTTGCTGAATGGTCTTCAAATATTTTTTGACTATTTTAAGCTTTTTTTGTCCCTTCAGTCTTCCCTTCTATATGCTAAAGATCCCAGTGAGTTAAATGTTTCTCCATTTCATAGATCCATTTGTTTGTCCAACCGATCGGCAGTTTTCTTGACTCAGAGTACCCCACACTGGACAGGGCTCAGCTTCGGCATTAGCAATACAGACCAAAGTGGGAGTACCTGGGTATTCACCTGTCTTCCTGATAATACTCCAGTTTATATTTCCCTCTATAGTGAATAGTTTTTCACAAAAATTGCAACAACTTCATGAACTTGTTTTCCACTGGATCTTTTTCTACAGATCCAGCTCTCCATACCATCAGGTCCCACCCTCCCTCCAGCCACATTATTCCTCCCTACAACGTTACAAATTGTGGACATTCCCTTGTTGAATTAAATAGTATTTTTAAAAATGGTTCTACAATTTCTAAATGCAGCTTTGTCCTCCAGTACGTGTTAATTCACACCACCCTGAAAAATTTCATATCCAGTTTTTCATGATCAATGTTTATACTGATAAAGCAACATAGTGTTTAGCATAGGGTGAGTGGCAGCAGTAATCTATTTAATGAGTCCTTGCAGTGTTGTGGTGCACCACTGATAGCTTCTGTATGTGCTTTCAAGCAAGGACTGCTTTATAGTAGTTTTGTACGGGCCATATTTCCCTAACTTGCTTGGAAGCATCTTATATCCTTTCCGTCAGTGAAAGTTAAGTAGATCATCTATAGCTTCCTGACTCCTCTTTCTGTCTTTTTAAGGACAGAAAATACAACTGTGATACTCAGATCTGCTGGACTGTCTCCTGTCTCCACGAGAAAATAAAGGAAACTGCCATTAACTACTGCATCGACAGCCAGTTCTCTGTAGTTGAACTCTTCCTCAGTACTCAAAGACTGTTTCAGGCGAAGAACTTATATCTCCCTCCTGTCACAGTCCACAGATATTTTATTGAAGATGAGAGTTAAAAAGATACCAAACACTCTGGCTTTCAGTGTCATGTCAGTAACTCCCACTCTTCAGTAAGAAGCATACAAACTCTTTGGTCTTCTTCGTATTAATGGACTCGCAAAATGTTTTGGGTTTTTTTTTTTTGCCGCTGCTTATATTCCTCTGGCAGCTCTGTGCCCTGTATGCCATCCTAACTAACAGTATATTGTAGCTTTATTTTTCTGAACTGCTGGGAAAATGGCCTTTGAGGATGGCAGCACATGTATCTTCACCCTAGGAATATCCTCCTGCTGTTAAATACCGAATGGCTTAATTCAAATACTATAATACACTCACAGTGTAAGTTGTAATGCAGTTAAGTTTTGTTTCCCCCATGGTGACAAGTGAAATCCTTTGGTCATAATATACTACCAGAGGACTTTGTGCCTCGCTGTCTATAGCCAGGGAGCGCAGGTGTTTGCTTATACCTCTCCAAGATTTCCTCTCCATATTTCTCCAAGAAATTTTGCCTGGCAGTTGTCCTCAGCCGACATCTTTTTGTGGTGTCTGGAAACACAACCTTTCCTACTTATTACAGCTAGAACTACTGGGATCAGCTTTGGGTGAATTTCACAGAGGACATCTACTGCTGTAGCATGCTCTATCCCAGTTTTCTGGTGCAGCTTCCCTAACTAGGCAGTTAAATTCATCATAGCAACAGAAAATATCTGCATATTCCTGTGACACTTAGCCACCTGCAAAGAAAAAGAGTGCGAAGGTAAGAACAGTAATTGAGGCATCAGCATCATTAATGGAGGGAGCTGTTTTTTCCTAGTTACTCAACTTTTGCTCCGTTATCTCTATGTATAGGAGGGAGGAAAATCCTGTTTCTGCTCAAGTTGTGATGAACAGCACATTACACAAAAGGTAGAGTCTCCATGTGCTCACCTCTTCCCAAGCTGGGGAATGTTTCTCTCAAACTTGATGAGATAATAGAATATCACAGAAATTACATTGTTTGGCTCCATGTGGAAAAAAACCCCAACATTTTCAGGTGAAGCTTTTAGGAACATTTTTCACTGTCTTTCACATTTTTCCTGTGTTCCACAGAGAAAGATAGGAGTTTCCTGAGCAGACCAGATAAGCTGTTCAGTTAGTCTAGCAAGCTTCTACCCTTGGGAAGAAGAGTCTGCAAAACCTCTACTAGGCATAGATTCACTATGGGCAAAAAACTTTCTTCTCTGGAACATGGTGCTTAAGCCTGGAAGCAGAGGATGTCTTCAGGAACTCTTTTTAAATTCTTTTTACCATTACAGCTCTAAATATATTTGCATTGCTTGCTTTTCTGGTACAAACTTATAAGCTCTTGATTTCATTAATATCTTTTGGCAAACACTGGGGAAAAGAAGCAGAACAGTGCTCAGGCCTTGCAGTTTCTTCAGTGGTTTAGCTACCTGTTTTCTGTATTCCTCCTGGAGCACTCAAAATCAATGGGTGGGATATTTTTTGCTATTTATAAGGAGCCTAAGTATGAAATTGGATAGAAGCATATTTTTGGTGGTGTTTTTTTTTTTTTTTTCCCTGCCCTTGAACTGATGAACAGGCTCACAATGTAAACTATTTTATTTGCACAATTTTCTGTCTTACGCTTCTGTACAGCTCAGGGTAAACCTTCAATCAGCATGTTCTTTGGAATGAGCTTGAAGCATTTGTTCTATATTTTATATTGAGCTTGGGCTCCTGTCTGCTGCTGACAAATGGCTTGTTAACATATTGTTTCTGAAGCACAATTTGCATTTCTGTGAACCAGGGATTAAGGACTGTGTGTAGATTAGGAATAATTTATGTCTAATTAATAATAGATGTTTTTTTTTCTCTCCTGCTTCAGATTTTGTTTTGCATGAGAACAGCAGAGTGCTCCCTGGTGATGACAAAGGAGAGCATTTCTCAAGTGCAAATAACATGAAAACACTTAAATTGGAAGCAATTTGTGGTTTAACCACTTGCTTACTGACCAGTAAATTAGTTCTGACCAAGTAACGTGCTCTCTTTTGGAGACTTGAACATAGTTGGATGTTATGTTTAAGTTCATCTAAGTGAGTATGCTTCCAAGCTTATGAGAAGTAGTTTAGCTTAGCAAAAGTACGGTGGTATAGTAAACGTTTAGATATACGTAATTTGTATTGATAGGACTTTTATTTAAACGTGTTAGTAAAGACCTGTACTGAAATGTAGTCTGTAAGAACAATGTAAAATGCATTTTAATGAAATTCTTATCCTTACAATCTGTTTTACCCTTAATTTTTACAATACATAAAAAAACCCCCAGAACTGTACAATAATAGGACCATTAGTTAGTTTTGGTGTCTAAGTATTTGATTATGCCTTTCTTCATTGTTTAACTGCTTTGTAGCTGTAGGCAGAAAGAAACCTTTTATTGTGAATGGTTTATTTAGGTTGGTGATCTTTATTTAGTGAGCTTTGCTATAAATAATTTCAATCATTTTAATGGCAACTTTGCAATCAGAGAGAAGCCAAGAACAAATAATATGCATTTGATGACACAGATCCTCTTTGAAATAAATGTTCTTTCTCCCCTTCATTAAGGAAGAAATGGATTATGAAGTGAATTAATGAAGAAAAGCTTCCTGCAGTCTAAGTATGCTTTGCTGAAAAGAATTGCTATTTAAATGAGGTGTTAAACCTGGGTCACTTCTGCCCATCAGTAGCATCTGTGTAGAAAATCTCTCTGTCCTCATAAACCCATCTTTTCCCATTAAAATGCCTTCTAGTTTCCAGACTGCAAATTGTTTATGAGCATCGTGGGCAAAATCCAATACTTGCTGAACTCAAGAAAATAATCCTTTTGGCTTGAGCAGGCAGAGAACCGTCACCACACAGGATTTTATCAATGCTGCGCAATTCAAAAGCAATGAGAGTTGTGCGTGTAAAGCCCAAACAGTTCAAAGTCTTTCTCAGTTGCTTTACTTATCACCACAATAGCAAACCAAGCGTCTGTTGCACAAAAGAGCATCTGTGTGTGATGCTGCTGAGGGAGGGAGTGCCATGAGAAAGGAAAAGATGTGTGTCTGCTGTTTCTGTCTCCTCTACAAATCTAAGCTGAATCAGGAAGGTGGGGGCACTGAAATGAGGACAGTGTCTGTCCTTAGACAAGCCAGTTGTAGCAGCTGCAAATGTAGGTTTGTACCTGCCAGGCTGTATGGCAGATGTGTTTTTTTAGAGTCCTGATGTGCCTGCTTTCCTTTTTCCTTGTGGAGATTGGTAACTATGTCTGGGGGGACAGAGAAGAGTTCCTCTATAGTGTGGCCTGGAAATAGCCCTTATGTGAAAGCTCTGCAGAAGTAAAGCAAGATGGTTGCATTTAATAAAAAAGAAGAAAAAAAGTAGATATTACTGTATAGCACTTAAAAGAACATTAAAATTTTGACATGCTTTTGGGGCCATCTTATAGGATAACAATTCTCAGCTGAGTTCTATGTGACGGCACTAAACACCTCATAGAAAGACTAGCGTCTTTATCAAGCAATTAACTCCTGCACATTTCCAGCCTCTGCTTCCTGCTTCGGTCATCCTCTTTTTTCTACCTGTATTCCTGTCAACTTACACGGATGAAGGGACGTATTTTTTTACTTAATTGTAAGAAGTCATCACTCCTTTGCTGCGTTGCCGTGCTGTTAGGTGGGCAGCTGGCTTAATTCTGTCGCTGCAGTACACTGAAGTGCTTGAATGGTTGAGAACATAGGCTGATTTTCTGTCATCATGAGAAAGAGCTGCCTGCTGCATTATGGATGCTTTTGAGTGCATTACTTGCTCAAAGACCTACCCATGAAACACTTGATTGTTAGAGTTACCAACTTTCATGTGATCTTTCTTGTCTAGCACGAAAGGCTTTCTTTCACAGATGAGCAGTGACATTTGCTGTAAGGAGCAAGTGAGTCTTCACGGGGCAAATAAGAGTCCGGGATTATACATGACGCACAGATCTAGAAGTGAATTTGTCACCAAGTAAAATATTTGGACCTGAAATATTTGGCGCAAACAAGTGCACATTTTCTGTTAGAGGGCTTTGTTTTATTAAAGTCAACCTGAGGTTCTAATTTATGGGGTTTTTTTCCCCTCAAAGACAGGCTACTGAGTACTTCTACAGCTGTGATCTATAAGTGTGGCTGATGTAGAGATATGTTTTACTGCAGATTGCTGAACAAGAGTCATAGATGCTGTTGTGCAAGGCTAAAATCCTGCTGTAGTAGGCATTCATGTCAGATGATAGCACAGGGATGCTTGATTTGTTTGAAAATCTTCTTGTGACTCACCATCTTTTTTAGTGTGGAGTAGTGCTCCAGGTTGTATTAGATTATAAAGCACTCACTCTTAGAGTGGAGTGCTTCAGTCAATAGGGAAAAACATAGATTTTCCTCATTTTCAAGCACGTTCTGCATACCTCTTTTCTGTTGAAAAATGTGAAATCTATATAATACTCGACACAAAATGAACATGATTTATTAATGCTTTAAACCAGAACAAAGTGAAAATACACATTTTTTTAACTTAAATAACATCTGTGTAACTATAAAATGTGTCAATCGAGTATAATGCATATATGTTTCAATACTGGTGAGCTCCAGTCAGTAGAATTATTTTTAAATGCATATAAATAGCTCTCTTATCTCATCTTCAGAGCCCCCTTAGAAAGGCTGCTTTTCTAATTTTCTTTTTTTTTTCCCTCCCTCCCTCAACTCCATTTTCAGTGATAGATTTGTTTCTGGTAAAATTTAGTAGACTGAAAGCTCATAATAAAAAACAAATTCCTCTCTTCCCTCCAGAATAGGCAACAACAGTGCTCCTGTCAGCTATTTTTGAGATTTGTATGTGTGGAACAACTTGTGGAAGTGACAGGTAATTCACTAACTCCATCTCATCAATCTGACTTCTTTGCTGAAGCTCTTCCAGAAGTGTTGTTGCATGGACCTGTGTGGTTTTGTCCTGGGAGCATCCCTCCAGGCACAGGTCTCAGGATGTCTGCCTTCACAAGGTGCCTGGGAGGCAAGGAAGTGTTATTCCTGCTCTTGAGCTGGAGGTGATGAGAAGCGCAAGGTGGTAAATAATTTGTCCAAGATTGCATGAGATGGTTTTCATCTGCAGAGTGTGCCCCCTAAAATATGAAGTCCCAGGTTTGTTTCTTCTTCTCCTTTGTCCTCTGCATACAAAAAATCCATGAGATGGATGGTGACCATCACTTTTCACTCTAGAATTTTAGCCATTACTTTCTTTTTCCTATTCAGACTGATTTCCTGGGAGTGCAGGTTCCTTATACCTCTGAGCACAAACAGAATTGTCACAGCTGCAAAGAAAGAAAGCATGCCACAAAATTCATAGAATAATAGCTACTTAGCAGAGGAATTAAGAAGGACATTTCCATGTGTTGATTTGATCTGCATTCCAGTGGCACAAGTCCTTACTTTTTTGTTTTCCTATCAAATATTTTTTTTATTTTTCCCATATGTCTCTTGATTGAGATGCCAGGATGATCTTTTTCAGTATCAGTGTATGTCTAGCTCTGCTACTATATAGTTGAATGTAAATACTTACTCCTCATAGCTACACCAAGCCCTTCTCCAAGCTGGAGTAGAAACTCAAAAGCAATGGACAGAATTACCAAAGTGAACTGGAAATCTTCCCGCATGAAATGGTCTTATGAGACTTGCAGCATAGGGCACCTATTCTGTTATGTATTTTACTGCACTGTACATGCAATGTGCTTAACTCCTGTGTGGTTTTATGGCCAAAATCACTGCAGTACAAATGCATAAGGAAAGGGAACTGTTGGCTCTGTAAGTGTGGGAACAGTAGCAGGACTTTTCTCAGGACAACAGTGAAACAGCTCAACTGTTGCATGCCTGCAATTCCTATTAAACAGCAGATAGATTAGTTTGTATGCCTTTGCAACTCTTTATTTAGAGCCACAGGAAAAGCAGATTCTGTGCAAACACATATTAAGGTTCCAGTGTGTATTTCTTTATTTATAATAATTTCCTTTGACTTGGAAATCCATGGCTCTGCTTAACGACAGCATTTCACAGCTAATAAAGAATCACCCATACATGGAAAAGTATGTGACATTCCAAAATATTAACTCAATTTATACCCTTCAGTTAGGGGTTAATAGAAATCTGGAGTGAATTCTTATTTTATCTAGGTCACTTAATTCATGCGTCTCTTATGTATGATTCAGATGGGAATACAGCAATTGCTTGGCATTTAAAGATGTATAGAAAATGTATTAATCTTGGCTAAAGAATGGGTGATTTTTCTTTCCTGGCAGGTAGTCTCCTGCTGTACTTTTCCAGCAAGAAGAACTCACAATCATAATCCTTAGATCTCCTTGTTCTCCAAAATCTGTCTTCGAAACCCCTCTCTCTCATAGCGCATGGCTGTGTTTACTGTTACTGACTAGAGACGACTTCCAACTCCCTATTAGTTGCATTTTTTTTAACTCTGTCTTCTTTTCCCTGTCCCTTTCTTACCCTATGATCTTCACGCTACTCCATTTTTGTGTTTAAATTGCTTTTTAAATCTATCTCAAGCTGCCCAGCCTTCTCAGAGGAGGGATTCTCAGTCTGTTCTATTGTACTGCACCCAGTGCAGTAGATCCCACCTACCCGTTCTGTGCTTCTGTGGTATTTATACTAAATGACATTATGCTAATAAGCAGATTATTGCTTTCTGTGTGACATCGCAGAAGTAGCAATATTGAGACTTTAACACTAATTGCAGCCCAGCTGAGAACCCTTTCTCTATTCAGGTGGAGTCAGACATCCTGTGAGACATTTCAGCATCCAAAATATTTCATTCATTTTTTTTTTCCCCATCAGCTTTCTGAATCTGTGCTCAATACCATGCAAGTATTAAGCTCAGACAGCTTAAGGAGATAATCCAACTACCAAACAATAAGAGAATTTTTAGCTTCCATTGTAAAATTATAGAGAAGAAATGAACAAATAAAAAAGTCAGTGTACTGATGGCACTGTGTGAGATCTACCAAATGCTACATTAAAGTTATAAAAACAGATGGCTCTTATTTGAAAGTCTTTCCCAGATGAAAAGTCAGTTGTTTAATCAACATGCATGCGATGTACGTGTTGTAATGCTGAGAATGGCCAGTTGTGCTTTGCACTTTGATCACTTTTCCTTAATAAAACTGGAGCTGAAATTAGTTCGTTCACTCATGAATCACAAGGGCTTCAAAATGCAAAGAAAGAAATAAAGGCTTTTAAAGAAGTTGTACTAGAGAAATAAAAGAAAAAAGGTTTAACATTCTTTTATATTCTCTTTTATGAACACACAAAGATTGCCAAAATTACAATATACAGTATGGATTAGTATGTGGGCCTAAGAACTGAGAAATTATTTAGTTGTCAATGATGATTTTCACAGCAAATAGGCAACTTCGAGAAGATCTGAATATCTCTGTAAAAACAAAACAATGTTACTTTCCATTTACTGTATAGCACAAATAATCTGCAGGTTTTTCCTTCTCCAGGTGTTTCTAAATAGCTGGATTAATCCTGGCCATGTACTGTCTAATTTCTTCTCTCTTCATCTTGCTATCCGCATTGCTTCTTTGACAAACACAGCTCAAAGAGTCTTTTTGCTTCTTTAGTCTCCACCTGAGTTAATTATGGCAAACTGTTAATATTTAGGTTTTTTAGCAGACTGTAGAATAATAAAATATATGCCAAACATCTTGAGACCTGACTTAAATACTTCGGGTTTGTACCGATTACTCTTTATCTCATTGTATTGAAATCTATGACATTACTCTTGATTGTGTTTATACTGATGTGAAGCAAAACCTGCAACTGTACCAGCTTAAAGGATAAAATTTACCACGTATGAGTAAGAAAATTTGGTTATTAAAGATTTAGTCGTGACATGACTGTGTGAAAGTTGCATCAGTGTGGATTGGCCTGTTGATCCAAGCACTTTTGGGTTTTCTGCCAACAACCTTGATTTTCAGTTAGTCAGCTGGTCTTAACTCGCATTGAAGTGGTAGGCTGAAGTGCTCTTGTGGATCTGGCTGGACGTTTTAAAAGCCCCTAGGGGCAACATGTTGTAACTGGTAGTGTAGTGTTGTTTAATGTAGAAAAGGTTAGTTTAAATTCATTTCAGAGGTAGCAGCAAGATCTGTTATGTGTCATCAGCTGTTTGGCTGCTAATCCCCAGCTAAGAGGCAATAATGAATTCAAAAGGTGATAACATACCTGCAGCAAGACCTATGAAATGTTTTTTCCCTTATTCCCAAACCATCAGTGCAATACCACAGAATCATTGAATGGTTTAGGTTTGAAGGGACCTTAAAGATCATCTAGTTCCAACACCCCTGCCACAGGCAGGGACACCTTCCACCAGAGGCATGGACGCCTTCCACCAGAGGCAGAGACACCTTCCAGTAGAAGGTGCAATATGCAGTGTGTTGTCTTCTTACCCCTAATTACCACCCCATTGCATCTTAAAACATTAAAGAACAAAAGGATTCTGCATCAGAAAATTGAGAACTTTTGCTGTCCTCTATAAGCCTAAAATGGACTCTGCTTCCATAGCCACAAAAAGTTTTTAAGCAATGTAGGATGTAATATGGAGAGAAAGGCATTACAAGGTCTCAGCTCCATGCTGCACAAATAGCCTGCTTTCCAAGTCTTTAAATTAGTCACATTTACTCTACTGATAACATATTGATTAACATGAATTAAAAAAAAGTAAAGAAACTATTTAGAAGGCTGGCATAATATCAGTTTTCAATCAATCAAGTATAAGGTGATTGTGGACTTTAAAATTTTTAACATTCTGCTCAAAAGAGTCTAGACAAAGTGGCATATCTGTTCTTACTAGAGAAAATAGCTAATGGAGGCTAGATATATTCTTTGAACGTTAAATGAAACAAATAGTGCCCATGATTTTCTGTGACGTCCATTGCATTGGAGCATAAGTTTTCTATTAATTCTTTAAAGGAAGTCAATCCAAGTTCAAATGCATTTGTTAAAAGGAAAGCCTTCATTTTGAATACATTTTCATGGCGAGGAAATACCTATTCTCAGGGTAGTTCACCTTTCCACATGCACTACAGATGTTTTTTAAAGCGTAAGTCTATATGGACTCCATGGAGATGAGAGATCAAGCCTACTACAAAGAGGTCTCTGGCAGAAAT
This sequence comes from Anarhynchus alexandrinus, assembly GCA_008711295.1. NCBI lineage: Eukaryota > Metazoa > Chordata > Aves > Charadriiformes > Charadriidae > Anarhynchus > Anarhynchus alexandrinus. The sequence goes on along the minus strand of VUYV01000023.1, from coordinate 3,603,207 downwards.
GCTGCACTGAATGTCACGTTAGATCCTGTCTTCGAGGAGCTTATAAAAGTGGCTAGACAAGAAGGCATTTAGGTCTATATTTATTGCAACTCCAGTGCTAGTCTTATTGCACAGTGTAATTTGCTTTCATGCTATGAATTTTCATGGGGTCTTAGACTGTCAAAGAAAGTATTTCCCTTTGAGATGATGGGTGTTTGGGTGGACCCCAAAAAGTACATTTTTAAGGAGTTCATTTCTGGTGTTCTGGAGGTGTATTCCACACCAGTTGCATGTAAATTACTTTGAGGAAGAATGGAGATATGTTGAGGACATAGCTACAACATTTGCCAGCCTGATGGTACTGTAATCACTAATAATTCAGCAGGGGTGCAGAACTGCTTTGCCATCTTAAAATCATAGATAGCTGATATGGCTGTCTATGCTCTGTTTTCTTGGCTGGCTGTTTATAAATCTTCTCTTGGCAATGCATAGGACAAAAGGGACCAGCTGCATCTCAAATAGTTATTATATGCCTGTGACAGCAACAAAAGGGCAAGAGAGAATCTGAAGATACATACAGAAATGACAGCATGCAGAAGATGTTGCAAACTTTTTTGCCAAATCAAAATCAAAATACATTCAACCATGTGTTTCACTGGTATGTAGAGCTGTTGAAAAGTTACAGGGTTGGAGAGCCGTGTGCTCAAAAGTTTGACTGTCTGATGTGTAATTTCTTGTACTTTTACTGTGTTGAGTTTTTATTCTCTCCTTAATTACCACTGTTCTGCCTACACAAGCAATGAAAGACTCAGGTTCCAAAATAGCATAAAAAATTTTCTATAATAAGTGAATACATTTTTCTTTTTAGCATAAACTAATCCTGTCTGAATCTGAAATATGTTTGGATTGAAATGGCAGAGCAGTGAAATTTCTAAAATTAATATTACTATATTTTGATCTTTTTTTGTATGAAATAATCTGGAGTTCTGCAGTTTTGCAGAAGAGGCTTAGCAGCCAGTCTATCCACAATTTAGACAAATGTTAATGCAAGGGCTTATTTTCAGTGGTGAGGACAGGATTTCATGACAGGCTCACACATCACAAAGCTCTAGCTCCTGCATAGGCAGCAGGCAACAGTATTCACCAAGACCATAGGAACATGGCACAGAAGGTGGCATTGTTTGTAGGAAACAGCAAGATCCCAGTCAAGGATAGAGTGGGTCTCCTTCCCAAACCACAGGATTTGTTTAGAAGTGTTGCTAAGAAATATGACCGGGGTCCTGAGCCTGGTTGCTTCTACATGGACTTGTTCAAAAAGAGGGATGAACAGGACAAGCTTTCATATGATACTGCAAACCAGACAGCTGGGACATGGAATGACCTTGTTTCTTGTGAAAGAAAACAGTCACTGGTGCTGAGCAGACTGTTGAAGATAGTTACAGGAAAAAGAAGAAAGAGAGCCATCAAATCTGGATATCAAAAAGGTAATTCTGGAGGTGGAGAGGAGACAACAGGATAAGGGGCTCTATAACTACTTCATGTTCACGTATGGCTACAACAAAAATGTCCACTCTAGTTAATGCAGAGATTCAGATTTATTTTGATGTCTTGAATCAGGATCACATCCATTTCATAGAGATATAATTTTTCTGAATTGTTGTCTTCTTCCAGTACCTCTGATTATGGTGTCAGCCTGGAATCCAGGCTGGTAGAGATCTGATCTGCGCACTCATTTTGGAAGGGCACAAAAGAAATCTTGCAGAAAAAGTAGGAGGGATTTGTGAGCAGAAAATAAGAAATCTTATAATTCTTTCACAAACCTTAGGCAAAAATAATTCTTGCTCGGTAAACATGAAGAATCGATGAATACTCTATCCAGTGCTTGTTTAAATACAAATAATAAATAATGTTGCTCTGCAAATCAAAGCAGCCACTAGTTCTGAACAATTCTCCACTATACCGGAGGGCAAATGCACCTCTTGAAGTCTGCATTTGGGAATCCTGAGAGTAGACTTCAAAGCCTGTTGGCTAATGCTCCTGGTAATATAAAAGTGTTAGATTCGCTCCGTGACTTTTTGTTAACTGGGATTGCATGATGATAAATTTAATAACCTAGAGTACTTATAGGTAACTTACAATACCTATAAAATATTGACTATATAAGGATATAGTGCTAATATTACTGTGTGAGAGAGTTGATGAGAATAGCATTTAACTGATGTTTGTGAATCTTTGACATACTTGTATGAAAGATGCTATATACAGCAAGTGCCAAATCTGATGGTTATCATCAGCAATATCTTTCTGACTCTAATTAGATGATTGAAGGGCAAGCCCTTGAACAATGCTGCACAGGACAAGCTGTTCATCACTGAATCTCTTAAAATTTTCTTTTTATTAGCATGTTAAATCAATTAAGGGAACAGCTACGTACTGTGTTTTCTTTCTTGCTTAGGTATTTTTTCTCTAATGTAATTGCAGTGAAACCTGCCTTGGGATTGGTTTTGCTTCAGTTTAGCTCAAAATTACTTGCTCTGAAGGAGTGTAGATTTTCTCTGTGAGCAGAAATAGTGATTGATGATCCTTGCTTATTGTAGTCCACCCCAGCACTCAGGAGTATAAATACAGCTAATGTTTGCACGTAGTTTTGGTTTGGGGACAGGCTTACCGGCTGCATGGTATTTCTCTAAGATTTTTTTGTGGTAAATTGCAAAGACCACAGAAGCTCAAAATAGTCCAATAGACTAATACCACATATTGTCTTGAGCCTCACCTAGGATTTCCTGTCATCTGTCTGCACCTGTGGTACTTAAGGATTATTAATCACAGTGCTCACACAAGTGATATATACTTAAAAAATGAGTTGTGGCTTTAGTCATATGCTCTGAAGCAAACCTTATGTGTTCAATTCTTATGATAAAATTGCTTAACACAGAGACAAAGTCTTTTCTCCTTCCCTCCCTAACAATGTACTTTGAAGGACAGCTCCACCTGAGGAATTGCTCAGGGATAAATGAAAAGACTTTTGTTTCAGCTTTTAAACAAAGTCCACGTTCACCTCAGAGGTTTCAGCTTGGCAGTAAAGATGATGGGCAGTCTATGATATCCCGGTGTTTGAAGATGGCATGTGACCTCTTGGAGAATTGTTCTTTCATATTCTAATGTAAGATCAACATACATACGCGTGTGTATGCTCACACATGTGAGTCTGAGAAGGGGGTCATCACCAATATCACCTTCAAAGTGAGTCTTAAAACATTAGACACGGTAGTAGAAAATGTTTTTATAATAGCAGATAACTGTGGTCCCCTACAGAGATCAAGGCTTTTGTCCAGGTCTTCAAGGTCTTCAATGAGCAGAGAATGCTATTTTGTAACACAAGGAGGTAGTTTCAGACCAGGGCAGCTTTTTTTTTTTTTCTCTTCCTCTGTATGTGTTTTCTACACTATACTGGTTTCTACTGACAAAATACTGACATAATATTCAGCTGGTAACCTAGTCACAGTTTGTGGTCTTCATTAAGAGTGAAGAAACAGGAAAGTAGAACTATCAAAGGAAATCTTGGTTTATCTGCTTGTGTCGTGCGTCACTGAAACTGTTTATCTGTGTAGATGCAGCTGGTAAGATGTGACGTTGTTGAGTGTCCTCTTTCCGCCAGTCAGACCAATGCGAAGAAGCCCTGATGTACTAGCACACGTTCTCTCTTCACTGTGCAGCAAACCTTTGCTCCAGGTTCAGTGGCGTGAGGTCCATGCTGTTTGCAGGAGTTGTGTGCAGGTACAGGTGCACCACTGATTCTTTTGAACTTTCTAATAAGGCTACATGGGCATGCCCATGTCCTCTGGGTGAGAAGGGTTACAGTCCTGCCCTGGCATTAACACTACAAGTGGAATAGGCCAAGCAAGAGTATGTATGAACGTGCTGGGTAATGACACTGAGCTCATGTCTCCTCCTCTGTCTGCTCCTGAAATAGTGTGTCACAACAATGGAGCTGCAGCTAGGTCATTTTGAGTGATGGCTTTCTGACACACACAGATTCATTGTGCTAGATTTCCTGTGCAGATCAATCTCTCTATAGATAAGAAAAGACCTCCTTTTCAAGACTTTTTTCTTTTTTCTGAAGTAACATATGACCCCTCTCCCTCTGCTGTATGTCCTCCAGGTTGGAACTAACTTGCTCACTAGATATATATATTTTTGCTGTCTCATAGTTTGGAAAGCTTAGTACTTTCTCTATTTGGGCACTGACTTTTTTTTTTTTTTTCATCATATTATTAGCCTGGTGGTATCTGTATGCATCTGGAAGTAGAATTATCAAGTCTATCTCTGTCTTTTCCTTTCTTGCTCTCTGTTTCCCTACCGCACTGTGTTTGTGGATGTAGGTATGTACATGCATATATAAATACAGATTCTTTTCATTTTGCCTTTCTTTATTGAAAAGAAGGCTTATTTTATGGTCAAAACAGTTAAGAATCTCTGTGTATGAAATTGTTATCTGGCTGACTTCAACATAAAAGATATTATGGTAATGTTCCCTAAATATATAGGATTTCCATATGAAAGCTTTTAATTAATATTTTCAGTAAATATAGTTTGGAGTTACTTTCTTCCCCATCTCGTAATACTGAAAACTAACGTTTCATATTTTTAGGAGGAGAGTGAGATCAGTCCTTCTCTTCCTCCAATATTATGTCCTTTCAACTCTGCTGACATGAGCAGTTCTGCTGCTTCTGTTAATGATACTCCATTTTCTGTGAAGAATAAAAAAGAGTACTGAGCTCCTGGGTGTTTGTTTAGTGAAAATTCAAGGTTCCTTGTCTGACCACTGTCTCAAGAATCCTTAATACAGCACTGATACCTTAGATCAAATGTCTTAATTTAATTATCCAAATATGACATTTACTAACTGACCTCAAGATCCGAATGCAGTTTCTCTGCCATGTGCTGTGGACTTAAGTTCAGTGGAAAATCTTGGAAAACAGTAGACAAGTCAAGGTCCTCCACTGTGCCCTGTCAAGATACCTCAAGGCTCATCTATACTAGAGGTAACCGGCACTGGGACAAAAGGCTATTTTATTCTCCATGTCTTTATTTATTGTCTTCTCAGCTACCCTTTCTACTGTGGATGCAAACTGGTGTAAGATACAACATGGATATTGCTGCACTGTAAGTAGAAATGGATTTCGGTCATTTCACACAAGCTTCTTTGATGCTGGCAGCTTACATTCAATTCCTGCTACTCCAGCTGTGTCATTCCCTCTTTTACAATACTGTATAAAAATTCTGTATACAGACCCATGTAAGCTGCAAACAGTGGGTCTAATGTTTGAGCTTTACCATCACAATTATATGCACAAATGCTCTGGTGGTACAAGCTATTTTCTCTTCATGAGATATTAGATTTATGTACTTTATCTGTTTCTATTGCATTGAATTATTCACGATTGTAGACTTAGCTACTGTCCCCTGTCTTATTTCTTGACTACATTTTATCATTAATTCAAAGTCTGAGGTATGGAAACTAGTTTTTAAATTCAACAGAACATTTCAGTCTCCAAAATCTCCTGCTTGGGCAGACAACTTCTTACTTAGTCTTACTGATATATGGCTATGAAGGCTTTTGTTTTCATATTGTATCCTGCATTTTCAGATATATACCTTTTGTTGTGCCTAGTCATTTTTCCAAGTATCAGCCACTTTCCCACCATACATTGTTAGGCTGTGCCCAGTCACTTTAAACGGTTCGCCAACTGACAGACCCAACACAAAACTGACCTTATAAATCCTAGCAGCATTAAATTTTTTTACAAAATTAATGTAAGGCAAAATTTCATTTGCCACAACTTTCTTTTCTTTTTTTTTTTCTTTTGCAAAGGCATGGGGAC